>CM059819.1:85308190-85523190 GCA_030435695.1 Brachymystax lenok tsinlingensis
TCCATCCCTCCATCTAACTCTCCCTCCCTCCAACTCTCCCTCCCTCCATCCCTCCATCTAACTCTCCCTCCCTCCATCCCTCCATCTAACTCTCCCTCCCTCCATCCCTCCATCTAACTCTCCCTCCATCTAACTCTCCCTCCATCCCTCCATCTAACTCTCCCTCCACCCCTCCATCTAACTCTCCCTCCACCCCTCCATCTAACTCTCCCTCCATCCCTCCATCTAACTCTCCCTCCACCCCTCCATCTAACTCCCCCTCCATCTAACTCTCCCTCCATCCACCCCTCCATCTAACTCTCCCTCCATCCATCCCTCCATCTAACTCTCCCTCCATCCCTCCATCTAACTCCCCCTCCATCCCTCCATCTAACTCTCCCTCCATCCCTCCATCTAACTCCCCCTCCATCCCTCCATCTAACTCTCCCTCCATCCCTCCATCTAACTCTCCCTCCATCCCTCCACCCCTCCATCCCTCCATCCCTCCATCTAACTCTCCCTCCACCCCTCCATCTAACTCTCCCTCCATCCATCCCTCCATCTAACTCTCCCTCCATCCCTCCATCTAACTCCCCCTCCATCCCTCCATCTAACTCTCCCTCCATCCCTCCACCCCTCCATCCCTCCATCCCTCCACCCCTCCATCCCTCCATCTAACTCTCCCTCCATCCCTCCACCCCTCCATCCCTCCATCTAACTCCCCCTCCATCTCCCTCCATCCCTCCACCCCTCCATCCCTCCATCCCTCCATCTAACTCTCCCTCCATCCCTCCATCCATACCTCCATCTCCCTCCATCCTTCCATCCCTCCATCTAACTCTCCCTCCATCCCTCCACCCCTCCATCCCTCCATCCCTCCATCTAACTCCTCCATCCCTCCATCTAACTCCCCCTCCATCCCTCCATCTAACTCTCCCTCCATCCCTCCATCTAACTCTCCCTCCATCCATACCTCCATCTCCCTCCATCCTTCCATCCCTCCATCTCCCTCCACCCCTCCACCCCTAACTCTGCCTGTACTGTCAGGTCCCTGCACCGACCCATTCTTCACAACCTGCAGGCAGTAAAAGCAACAAACCCTCCCATAAAGCCCCTGTCACACTATGGAGGCTATAGAGGCCCAGTCCTTTTGACTGTCTCCTCTCCTGTCTCTCTCCCTGTCTGCCTGTCTCCCTGTCTGGCTGCCTGTCTCCCTGTCTGGCTGTCTGGCTGCCTGTCTGTTTACCAGACAGTCTTTGCTTAACAACATCGCCCAGCGCAAAACACATACTTAGTTGACTCACACACGCAGGTGCGCACGCCCTGGACTCAAGTTCCCAGGATTCAAGGCTTTTCTACGGCCAGAGATGAAGATACAGTGGGGAAAAAAAGTATTTAGTCAGCCACCAATTGTGCAAGTTCTCTCATTTAAAAAGATGAGAGAGGCCTGTAATTTTCATCATAGGTACACTTCAACTATGACAGACAAAATGAGGAAAAAAAATCCAGAAAATCACATTGTAGGATTTGTTATGAATTTATTTGCAAATTATGGTGGAAAATAAGTATTTGGTCAATAACAAAAGTTTATCTCAATACTTTGTTATATACCCTTTGTTGGCAATGACAGAGGTCAAACGTTTTCTGTAAGTCTTCACAAGGTTTTCACACACTGCTGCTGGTATTTTGGCCCATTCCTACATGCAGATCTCCTCTAGAGCAGTGATGTTTTGGGGCTGTCGCTGGGCAACACGGACTTTCAACTCCCTCCAAAGATTTTCTATGGGGTTGAGATCTGGAGACTGGCTAGGCCACTCCAGGACCTTGAAATGCTTCTTACGAAGCCACTCCCTTCGCTGCCGGTTCGGCGGTGTGTTTGGGATCATTGTCATGCTGAAAGACCCAGCCACGTTTCATCTTCAATGCCCTTGCTGATGGAAGGAGGTTTTCACTCAAAATCTCACGATACATGGCCCCATTCATTCTTTCCTTTACACGGATCAGTCGTCCTGGTCACTTTGCAGAAAAACAGCCCCAAAGCATGATGTTTCCACCCCATGCTTCACAGTAGGTATGGTGTTCTTTGGATGCAACTCAGCATTCTTTGTCCTCCAAACACGACGAGTTGAGTTTTTACCAAAAGTTCTATTTTGGTTTCATCTGACATTCTCCCAATCCTCATCTGGATCATCCAAATGCTCTCTAGCAAACTTTAGACTTGCCTGAACATGTACTGGCTTAAGCAGGGGGACACGTCTGGCACTGCAGGATTTGAGTCCCTGGCGGCGTGGTGTGTTACTGATGGTAGGCTTTGTTACTTTGGTCCCAGCTCTCTGCAGGTCATTCACTAGGTCCCCCCGTGTGGTTCTGGGATTTTTGCTCACCGTTCTTGTGATCATTTTGACCCCACGGGTGAGATCTTTATGGAGCCCCAGATCGAGGAAGATTATCAGTGGTCTTGTATGTCTTCCATTTCCTAATAATTGCTCCCACAGTTGATTTCTTCAAACCAAGCTGCTTACCTATTGCAGATTCAGTCTTCCCAACCTGGTGCAGGTCTACAATTTTGTTTCTGGTGTCCTTTGACAGCTCTTTGGTCTTGGCCATAGTGGAGTTTGGAGTGTGACTGTTTGAGGTTGTGGACAGGTGTCTTTATACTGATAACAAGTTCAAACAGGTGCCATTAATACAGGTAATGAGTGGAGGACAGAGGAGCCTCTTAAAGAAGAAGTTACAGGTCTGTGAGAGCCAGAAATCTTGCTTGTTTGTATGTGACCAAATACTTATTTTCCACCATAATTTGCAAATAAATTCATAAAAAAACCTACAATGTGATTTTCTGGATTTTTTTCCCTCATTTTGTCTGTCATAGTTGAAGTGTACCTATGATGAAAATGACAGGCCTCTCTCATCTTTTTAAGTGAGAGAACTTGCACAATTGGTGGCTGACTAAATATTTTTTTCCCCCACTGTATATTAACCACTTAGATGTATTATTTATATATCTACCCTGTTCTTCTGCTGAATAAATCAAACATACCATTAGCATTTCTGTTCAGGCAAGCTGCAACCCCACATACTCAAACTGTACCACCATGGTCCTGTTTTCAGGCAAGCTGCGTCGACGCCAGTTCTACTCCCAGCCTCTGGAGTACGGTCGGGTCCTGTCTCAGGGTTCCACGTTCACCTACCAGGTAGGGATGAGTTCAACAAGGTTTTTGGGAATCAATTACTTGATGATCGGCGATAAATAAATGAATCTCTGCTGAAAGACATTGATTAATCAAATAATAGTTTTTGTATTTTGTTACATAAATAGGTTAATAAAGCTGAGTGAACGATACGTATGCCCTCGATCGACTAATCAATGAAATCAATTTCAATCCTACCACCAGGACGTGCTGGGCCTGCTTCTGGTGTACACCCCTGAGGCGGCCAGCGGGGGCAGTGACGAGCTAGCCTTCTCCCTGAGCGACGGCGTCCACACCAGCACCGGACGGCTCATCTTCACCATAGACGTCAGGATGACTGCAGGACCGAGGATGACAGTTAGCAGAGGCCTGCAGCTGTTCGCAGGTATGGAGAGGGCTAGAGGAGAGAGAGAGTTGGTCGTTGACGTGCCTGTTGTTTGACAGGGGGATGTTAATAAGGAGGCGCGAATGATGGGGCAACATTTAGATTTCCTGTCTACATAGACATAGCCAAACGTAAAAGATTTTTCATGGGATGGCCATGCACAGATCATTTTATCCTAAAGACACCATACCAAATGTGTGCAGATTTGTTAAAACTTCAGCTTTAAGCATGATGTGATTTTGGTCGTCTGTGAACAAGAAAAAGTAGTATTTTTATTTTTACATTTTATGAAATTATTTTGTATTTTTTTCATTTTGAGAGCTCTAAATCCGGCTGAGAATATCACAGCAAGATGGAACCACAACGGCTAGACTGTTACCGTTCATATGCCGTCTCCCAGGCTGGGCTATCTCGCTCAGTGGAAGAGAAATCGATTCTTTGTCTGAATAGGACAGAAAATGTGACACGTGCTAATGTGGGGTCTGAAACCTGACACTTCTTCAAGTCAGCTCTGCAGGGTGGAAACAGAGAGCAGACAGATTGGATTTCTGCCACTGTAAGGCATGGGACCCGACACCGTTCACAAAATGTCAGTCTGAACCCGGTCCACAACCGCTCAAAGTCCCTCATATGGGGGGACATAACATCAAAGATGGGTTGGTTTGGTTTACATTGATTTGCAATGATAGACCGGAAGCAGCTGAATATATACACTGAGCGTACAAAACATTAAGAACACCTGCTCTTTCCATGACATGGACTAACCAGGTGAATCCAGGTGAAAGCTACGATCCCTTATTGATGCCACTTGTTAAATCCACTTCAATCAGTGTAGATGAAGGGGATGAGACAGGTTAAAGAAGGATTGTTAAGACCTTGAGACAATTGAGAGTTTGAGTTTGTGTGTGTGTGCCATTCAGTAGATACATGGGCAAGACAAAAAGATGTAAGTGCCTTTTGAACAGGGTACGGTAGTCGGTGCCAGGCACACCGGTTTGAGTTAGTCAAGAACTGCAACGCTGCTGGGTTTTTCACACTGAACAGGGTCCTGTGTGTATTAAGGAATGGTCCACCGCCCAACGAACATCCAGCGAACTTGACACAAAGCACCGGAGTCCATGTCGGCCAGCATTCCTGTGGCCAAAGAGGGGAGGGGAGGGGATGGTCAACTCAATATTATGAAGGTGTTCCTAATGTTTGGTATACTCAGAGTATGTCAATGTGTAATTGGTTAACCGGAACAAACTCCAACAAAGCAGTCAGAACAGAAGATGCAAGTAGCATTCAAAATCATACATTTTATTGGTCACAAACACACGTTTAGCAGATGTTATTGCGGGTGTAGCGAAAAATGCTATTCTAGAGTTCTTGTATTCTGCTGTTTCTGAGTGTCTGTTATCTCTTCCCTCAGGCGCAGCGTCTAAGATCACTGAGCAGAACCTGAAGGGATCAGATTCCGACTCAGACAGCCTGAAGCTGAGGTACATCCTGATCAAAGACCCTCCAATAGGAACACTGCAGCTTTCTACAAGAGGAGGACAGGACAAGGTGTCTGTTAAAGGACCTGTCAAGAGCTTCACACAGGAGGAGGTCAACAAAGGTCTGTGTCTCTCTCACTCTCTGTCTGTCTGTCTGTCTGTCTGTCTGTCTCTCTCTCTCTCTGTCTCTGTCTCTGTCTCTGTCTCTGTCTGTCTCTGTGCGTGTGTGTCTCTCTCTCTCTCTGTGTGTCTCTCTTTCTGTGTGTGTGTCTCTCACTCACTCACTTACTACTACAGAAAACAGCTTCTGGAGATCAGAACAGCAATCACTAACCTCGATTTGGAATATCGGCAGCTCTGGATATTCTGCTTACTCCTGACCGTAATCCCGGGACTTGAAAGAGGAAGCGGCATTGGAAAAAGAGGCAGGCGAGCTTCCACATGAGACTACGTCGGCGAACTGGAGAACAAATTGGATGAGCTCCATTCGATACTATCCTATCAACAGGACCTGATTTTTTTTTGTTGATATCCTATGTTTCTCAGAGTTGTGGCTGAGCAAGGACATGGATATACATTTCGCTGGTCGAAGGGAACAGCTGTTGCTGATAAGCTACTACTATTTACCTTCTATATTTTTAAGAGCTGTCTATTTACCACCACAAACCGATGCTGGCACTAAGACCAAACTAAACGAGCGGTATAGGGCTATAAGCAAACAAGAAAATGCACATTGAGGCGGCGTTTCTCATGGCCCATGATTTTAAGGGAAACTGAAATCTGTTTTACCAAATTTTTACCAGCATGTCACCTGTTCACATAGAGGAGTCAACACTCTAGAGGGAGTAGGTCAGAGACCTGGAATTGTGGTGCCAGGACATCAACCTCTCCCTCAACGTGTTCAAAACAACATGTACAGGAAAAGGATGGCCGAGCACGCCCCCATTCTCATCGACGGGGCTGTAGTGGAGCAGGTTGAGAGCTTCAAGTTCCTTGGTGTCCACATCACCAACAAACTATTATGGTCCAAACACACCAACACAGTTGTGAAGAGGGCACGACAACACCTATTCCCTCTCAGAAGACTGAAAAGATTTGGTATGGGTCCTCAGATCCTCAAAAGGTTCTCTAGCTGCACCATCGAGAGCATCCTGACTGGTTGCATCCCCGTCTGGTATGGCAACTGCTTGGCCTCCGAAAGCAAAGCCCTGAGGGGTTTAGTGCGTATGCTATTACATCACTGGGGCCAAGCTTCCTGCCATCCAGGACCTCTATACCAGGCGGTGTCAGAGAGGAAGGCCCTAAAAATGGTCAAAGACTCCAGCCACCCTAGTCATTAGACTGTTCTCTCCGCTACCGCACGACAAGCGGTACCGGAGCGCCAAGTCTAGGTCCAAGAGGCTTCTAAACAGCTTCTACCCCCCAAGCCATAAGACTAGTGAACATCTAATCAAATGGCTAGCCAGACTATTTGCATTTTCTACGGAATATCTACATAGGCGTACAGAGGCCCATTATCAGCAACCATCACTCCTGTGTTCCCATGGCACGTTGTGTTAGCTAATCCAAGTTTATCATTTTAAAAGGCTAATTGATCATTAGAAAACCCTTTTGCAATTATGTTAGCACAGCTGAAAACTGTTGTCCTGATTAAAGAAGCAATAAAACTGGCCTTCTTTAGACTAGTTGTGTATCTGGAGCATCAGCATTTTGGGGTTTGATTACAGGCTCAAAATGGCCAGAAACAAAGTGCTTTCTTCTGTCTATTCTTGTTCTGAGAAATGAAGGCTATTCCATGCGAGAAATTGCCAAGAAACTGAAGCTCTCATACAACCCTGTGTACTACTCCCTTCACAGAACAGCGCAAACTGGCTCTAACCAGAATATTTTTTATGCGCAAAGATATAGTCACTTGGTGGACATTCGATGTTGCCATTACATCATCAGATAACATGGTAATAGACGAGATGTGTTCCTACCAACCTAAGGATTCATTTGATACCACCCCATGTAGCTATAGCTCAAACAGACCAAATGGAAGCTTACCTTGTAAGATGTTTGGTGAAAATGTTGTGTAAAATAACATTTTGACTCTCTTGACTGGTGATAAAAAATGGTAGGTCACAGTCAGACAAACAAGATGTCTTCATGATCTGTGGAGTCCCGGCTTTCGATGTGTTTATTTAATTTATACTTCACAACACTAACCAGAATGTAGGTAGCAGCCATCTTGAAATGAGGTCATCGGCTCGGCTTGCCCTTTTACATGTGTATGCACATATATGGTAGTAAGTCACACCAAAGATTTTAAGGCATCGATCAATAGCCAAGATACTCAGCTTTCCACAGACACCCTGCTTTTGCAAATAGGGGCTACCGTTCTCATAACATACCGAATTGAATAAAAACAATCACATTGGGTTCCCACATAACTCGGTGCCCTACTTTGTGAGGGATTGGAAAACCTCCCTGGTATTTGCGAGGCATTGGAAAACCTTCCTGGTGTTTGTGAGGCATTGGAAAACCACTGCTCGACTGAGGGACCTTACAGATAATTGTATGTGTGGGGTACAGAGATGAGGTACTCATTCAAAAATCATGTGAACACTATTATTGCACACAGTGAGTCCATGCAACTTGTTAAGCACATTTTTACTTCTGAACTTATTTAAATCTGAATTTATTTAGGCTTAACATAACAAAGGGGTTGAATACTTATTGACTCAAGACATTTTCATTTTCTAATTAATAAAAAAAAGAATTAATCGATACTGGTATTCCCTGTATATAACCATGTTATTTTTACTCGTTATTCTTATTCACTGTATTTCTAATAGCATTCTATATTTGTTATCTTTAACCTTACCCGATGCTGCCGTTCGGTCTTGACAATGCATTGAAAAACCAGCTTGATGTATATTATCTTTGTATATAGACTGTTGACATCTAGTGGAAGCCATAGGTACTGCAATCCAGGAGCTGGATTGCCTTGAAATCAATGGGGAGAGTGTCAAACAGAGCAAAGGTCACCAAAAACTGCATTTCCGGATGGATTTTCCTCGGGTTTTCGCCTGCTATATCGGTTCTGTTATACTCACAGACATTATGTTAACACTTTTAGAAACTTCAGAGTGTTTCCTATCCAATAGTACTAATTATGTGCATATCCTATATTATGGGCCTGAGTGGGATGCATTTTACTTTGGGCACGCCAGACTCTCCAAAACCGTCACCTCGGGAGCTGCTCCCTAAGAAGTTAACTCTGCATGTCACTGTTAGTCTACACCTGTTGTTTATGAAGCGTATGACAAATAACATTTGATTTGATTTGATGATGGGGATCTTAAATGCTTAATTAACGCGGGAGCCACACCTGTGTGGAAGCACTTGCTTTCAATATACTTTGTAATCCTTTGTTTCCATTATTTTGGCAGTTACCTGTAGGTGAGTGTCAATGGTTTGTCTATGTAGATTTGGGGGTAGTATTGTATATTTTGGGGGGTATTGTGTGTAGGCCAGTGACAAAAAAATAAATGTTGACATGTTTAAAGACTATATTGTTCTGAACAATATGTATAAAATAAGCTAAATCAAAAAGGGTATTTTTTATATATAAATTGAATGAATTAATGCTTTTTTTTTTTTCATCAGAATCTAGACATACTCCATATGTTAGAGCCCACTATAAGCAGTATAATGACACCAAGATGTCTGTATCATGTACGGTTCACACATCATAGGATCTAATGACACCAAGATGTCTGTAATCATGTACGGTTCACACATCATAGGATCTAATGACTCCCAAGATGTCTGTATCATGTACGGTTCACACATCATAGGATCTAATGACACCAAGATGTCTGTATCATGTACGGTTCACACATCTTAGGATCTAATGACACCAAGATGTCTGTATCATGTACGGTTCACACATTATAAGGTCTAATCATAGGGTCTTACAGGAGGCATGTATAGGTCAAAAAAGGCCATAAAATGGCCACTTTCATCATGATTTTCTGAAAGCTCCTTCCTTCCTCCCATTGAAGTTTCTATGTGAGAATTGCCAGAACAATCTGAGAGACCAAATATATTTTCCCAATTAACGCTGGCATGGAATCGCCCTTGTTGACTGTGTCTGGGTGTATGTATTAAGGTTAATGATCATTTCGGTATCCCGTTAGGTTAACTAAAACAACGTGTGTGTCGCAGGTCTGTTGGACTAAGTTGAGTGATTTGACTCCAATATTGACTGTGTGTGTCGCAGGTCTGTTGGACTAAGTTGAGTGACTTGACTCCAATATTGACTGTGTGTGTCGCAGGTCTGTTGGACTAAGTTGAGTGATTTGACTCCAATATTGACTGTGTGTGTCGCAGGTCTGTTGGACTAAGTTGAGTGACTTGACTCTAGTATTGACTGTGTGTGTCGCAGGTCTGTTGGACTAAGTTGAGTGACTTGACTCTAGTATTGACTGTGTGTGTCGCAGGTCTGTTGGTGTACAGTCATGAAAAGGGAGAGAAAGGAGGGAGCATCTCCTTCAAGTTCAACCTGGTGGATCCAGAGGGCAACAAACTGATCGACCAGTCCTTCTACATAACTGTACTAGGTAGGTTCCAGTCCTTCTACATCACTGTACTAGGTAGGTTCCAGTCCTTCTACATCTCTGTACTAGGTAGGTTCCAGTCCTTCTACATCACTGTACTAGGTAGGTTCCAGTCCTTCTACATCACTGTACTAGGTAGGTTCCAGTCCTTCTACATCACTGTACTAGGTAGGTTCCAGTCCTTCTACATCACTGTACTAGGTAGGTTCCAGTCCTTCTACATCACTGTACTAGGTAGGTTCCAGTCCTTCTACATCACTGTACTAGGTAGGTTCCAGTCCTTCTACATCACTGTACTAGGTAGGTTCCAGTCCTTCTACATCACTGTACTAGGTAGGTTCCAGTCCTACTAGGTAGGTTCCAGTCCTTCTACATCACTGTACTAGGTAGGTTTCCAGTCCTTCCACATCACTGCACTAGGTAGGTTCCAGTCCTTCTACATCAGTGTACTAGGTAGGTTCCAGTCCTTCTACATCACTGTACTAGGTAGGTTCCAGTCCTTCTACATCACTGTACTAGGTAGATTCCAGTTCCTTCTACATCACTGTACTAGCTAGGTTTCCAGTCCTTCTACATCACTGTACTAGGTAGGTTTCCAGTCCTTCTACATCACTGTACTAGGTAGGTTCCAGTCCTTCTACATCACTGTACTAGGTAGGTTCCAGTCCTTCTACATCACTGTACTAGGTAGGTTCCAGTCCTTCTACATCTCTGTACTAGGTAGGTTCCAGTCCTTCTACATCTCTGTACTAGGTAGGTTCCAGTCCTTCTACATCACTGTACTAGGTAGGTTCCAGTCCTTCTACATCACTGTACTAGGTAGGTTCCAGTCCTTCTACATCACTGTACTAGGTAGGTTCCAGTCCTTCTACATCACTGTACTAGGTAGGTTCCAGTCCTACTAGGTAGGTTCCAGTCCTTCTACATCACTGTACTAGGTAGGTTTCCAGTCCTTCCACATCACTGCACTAGGTAGGTTCCAGTCCTTCTACATCAGTGTACTAGGTAGGTTCCAGTCCTTCTACATCAGTGTACTAGGTAGGTTCCAGTCCTTCTACATCAGTGTACTAGGTAGATTCCAGTTCCTTCTACATCACTGTACTAGCTAGGTTTCCAGTCCTTCTACATCACTGTACTAGGTAGGTTTCCAGTCCTTCTACATCACTGTACTAGGTAGGTTCCAGTCCTTCTACATCACTGTACTAGGTAGGTTCCAGTCCTTCTACATCACTGTACAAGGTAGGTTCTAGTCCTTCTACATCACTGTACTAGGTAGGTTCCAGTCCTTCTACATCACTGTTCTAGGTAGGTTCCAGTCCTTCTACATCACTGTACTAGGTAGGTTCCAGTCCTTCTACATCACTGTACTAGGTAGGTTTCCAGTCCTTCCACATCACTGCACTATGTAGGTTCCAGTCCTTCTACATCAGTGTACTAGGTAGGTTCCAGTCCTTCTACATCACTGTACTAGGTAGGTTCCAGTCCTTCTACATCACTGTACTAGGTAGATTCCAGTTCCTTCTACATCACTGTACTAGCTAGGTTTCCAGTCCTTCTACATCACTGTACTAGGTAGGTTTCCAGTCCTTCTACATCACTGTACTAGGTAGATTCCAGTCCTTCTACATCACTGTACTAGGTAGGTTTCCAGTCCTTCTACATCACTGTACTAGGTAGATTCCAGTCCTTCTACATCACTGTACTAGGTAGGTTCCAGTCCTTCTACATCACTGTACTAGGTAGGTTTCCAGTCCTTCTACATCACTGTACTAGGTAGATTCCAGTCCTTCTACATCACTGTACTAGGTAGGTTCCAGTCCTTCTACATCACTGTACTAGGTAGGTTCCAGTACTTCTACAACACTGTACTAGGTAGATTCCAGTCCTTCTACATCACTGTACTAGGTAGGTTTCTAGTCCTTCTACATCACTGTACTAGGTAGGTTCCAGTCCTTCTACATCACTGTACTAGGTAGGTTCCAGTCCTTCTACATCACTGTACTAGGTAGGTTTCCAGTCCTTCTACATCACTGTACTAGGTAGGTTCCAGTCCTTCTACATCACTGTACTAGGTAGGTTCCAGTCCTTCTACATCACTGTACTAGGTAGGTTCCAGTCCTTCTACATCACTGTACTAGGTAGGTTCCAGTCCTTCTACATCACTGTACTAGGTAGATTCCAGTCATTCTACATCACTGTACTAGGTAGGTTCCAGTCCTTCTACATCACTGTACTAGGTAGGTTCCAGTCCTTCTACATTACTGTACTAGGTAGGTTCCAGTCCTTCTACATTACTGTACTAGGTAGGTTCCAGTCCTTCTACATCACTGTACTATGTGGGTTCCAGTCCTTCTACATCACTGTACTAGGTAGGTTCCAGTCCTTCTACATAATCCTTCTTCATCAGTGTACTAGGTACGTTCCAGTCCTTCTTCATCAGTGTACTAGGTGTGTTCCAGTCCTTCTTCATCAGTGTACTAGGTAGGTAATGTCCCCATTTTCACCATGTCCCCCCGTCTCCCCATCCCCATGTCCCCCCATCCCCTTGTTCCTCTGTCCCCATTTTCACCATGTCCCCCCGTCCCCGTCCCCATGTCCCCCTGTTCCTCCGTCCCCATATTCCCCATATTCCCCATGTCCCCCTGTTCCTCCGTCCCCGTCCCCATGTCCCCTGTTCCTCCGTCCCCATATTCCCCATATTCCCCATGTCCCCATGTCCCCTGTTCCTCCGTCCCCATGTCCCCTGTTCCTCCGTCCCCATATTCCCCATATTCCCCATGTCCCCCTGTTCCTCCGTCCCCGTCCCCATGTCCCCCTGTTCCTCCGTCCCCATATTCCCCATATTCCCCATGTCCCCCTGTTCCTCCGTCCCCGTCCCCATGTCCCCCTGTTCCTCCGTCCCCATATTCCTCATGTTCCCCTGTCCCCCCAGAGGACCACCTGCCCCCCTCTGTGGTAGTGAATAAGGGTCTGGTGGTGGATGAGAACTCAGTGAAGAAGCTGACTACTCTCCAGCTGTCAGCTACAGACCAGGACAGTGAGCCTGGAGAACTGGTATACCGCATCACCAAGCAGACTGCACTGGGGCACCTGGAGCACGTCAGCACCCCAGGTATTACTTACACAAACACACACAGCTACACAGCTGGATACTGCCTGGTGTAAAAGGAGATGGGTAGTAGGGCAGATGACTGCCTGGTGTAAAGGGAGATGGGTAGTAGGGTAGATGACTGTCTGGTGTAAAGGGAGATGGGTAGTAGGGCAGATGACTGCCTGGTGTAAAGGGAGATGGGTAGTAGGGCAGATGACTGCCTGGTGTAAAGGGAGATGGGTAGTAGGGCAGATGACTGCCTGGTGTAAAGGGAGATGGGTAGTAGGGCAGATGACTGCCTGGTGTAAAGGGTGGTTGGGTAGTAGGACAGATGACTGCCGGGTGTAAAGGGTGGTTGGGTAGTAGGGCAGATGACTGTCTGGTGTAAAGGGAGATGGGTAGTAGGGCAGATGACTGCCTGGTGTAATGGGAGATGGGTAGTAGGGCAGATGACTGCCTGGTGTAATGGGAGATGGGTAGTAGGACAGATGACTGCCTGGTGTAAAGGGTGGTTGGGTAGTAGGGTAGATGACTGTCTGGTGTAAAGGGAGATGGGTAGTAGGGTAGATGACTGTCTGGTGTAAAGGGAGATGGGTAGTAGGGCAGATGACTGCCTGGTGTAATGGGAGATGGGTAGTAGGGCAGATGACTGCCTGGTGTAATGGGAGATGGGTAGTAGGACAGATGACTGCCTGGTGTAATGGGAGATGGGTAGTAGGGTAGATGACGGGGATAGCTAGCTAGCGAACTACGCTACCGCTAAGCCAATGCTCATACTTCATATTCCAGGACCTGCTTTGCATGACACGCTGTCCGTTCTGCTTACAGTATATACCATTTAGCAGATGCTTTTATCCGAAGCGCCCTAGTACAGAGCATACTTAATGAGTGTGACCCCAGAGGGAATCAAACCCATGATCCTGGCATTGCACTCTTGGCCAAAACAGGATTAGTATGCAAATGCTACATTAACATCCTCACAGACAGTGTTTTCTAGCACATCAAGTTTACTAAGCTATTTCAACCATTAATGTTAATGCTAATAAATGCTAACTTCCTCCCGCTACAGGAAGCCGCATCACTTCCTTCTCCCAGGCTGACCTGGCTTCACGTAGCATCCAGTACGTTCACACCAGCGAAGAAGAGAAGCACACAGACGAGTTCTCATTCACAGTGTCTGACGGGGCTAATGAGGTATACACACACACACACACACACACTGGGCATATTGGCTCTCTCTGTAATGCAGCCTAATGAGAAGTGCTTGGGTAAACATGTGAAAAGGTTGTCTGGCCTTCACGACTGGCTAATTGCTGTTTTTGTGACGGCTCTGTGTGTTGCCTATATGCTTATATATTTAGGTTGTCCATACGGTTAAATTCAGGTTGCCCATACGGTTAAATTCAGGTTGGCCAAACGGTTATATTCAGGTTGTCATATGGTTATATTCAGGTTGCCCATACGGTTAAATTCAGGTTGTCCATACGGTTAAATTCAGGTTGTCCTTATGGTTATATTCAGGTTGCCCATACTGTTATATTCAGGTTGGCCATACGGTTAAATTCAGGTTGTGATATGGTTATATTCAGGTTGTCCATATGGTTATATTCAGGTTGCCATATGGTTATATTCAGGCTGTCATATGATTATATTCAGGTTGCCCTTATGGTTATATTCAGGTTGCCCATATGGTTATATTCAGGTTGCCCTTATGGTTATATTCAGGTTGCCCTTATGGTTATATTCAGGTTGTCATATGGTTATATTCAGGTTGTCCATATGGTTATATTCAGGTTGCCCATACCGTTATATTCAGGTTGCCCTTATGGTTATATTCAGGTTGTCATATGGTTATATTCAGGTTGCCCTTATGGTTATATTCAGGTTGCCCATACGGTTATATTCAGGTTGTCATATGGTTATATTCAGGTTGCCCTTATGGTTATATTCAGGTTGTCCTTATGGTTATATTCAGGTTGCCCATATGGTTATATTCAGGTTGTCATATGGTTATATTCAGGTTGCCCATATGGTTATATTCAGGTTGTCCATATGGTTATATTCAGGTTGCCCATATGGTTATATTCAGGTTGTCATATGGTTATATTCAGGTTGCCATACTGTTATATTCATGTTGCGCTTATGGTTATATTCAGGTTGTCATATGGTTATATTCAGGTTGCCCATATGGTTATATTCAGGTTGCCCATATGGTTATATTAAGGGTTCCCATATGGTTATATTCAGGTTGCCCATATGGTTATATTCAGGTAGTCCATACTGTTATATTCAGGCTGCCCTTATGGTTATATTCAGGTTGCCCTTATGGTTATATTCAGGTTGTCCTTATGGTTATATTCAGGTTGCCCATATGGTTATATTCAGGTTGTCATATGGTTATATTCAGGTTGCCCACATAGTTATATTCAGGTTGTCCATATGGTTATATTCAGGTTGTCCATATGGTTATATTCAGGTTGTCCATATGGTTATATTCAGGTTGTCCATATGGTTATATTCAGGTTGTCCTTATGGTTATATTCAGGTTGCCCATATGGTTATATTCAGGTTGTCATATGGTTATATTCAGGTTGCCCATATGGTTATATTCAGGTTGTCCATATGGTTATATTCAGGTTGCCCATATGGTTATATTCAGGTTGTCATATGGTTATATTCAGGTTGCCATACTGTTATATTCATGTTGCGCTTATGGTTATATTCAGGTTGTCATATGGTTATATTCAGGTTGCCCATATGGTTATATTCAGGTTGCCCATATGGTTATATTAAGGGTTCCCATATGGTTATATTCAGGTTGTCATATGGTTATATTCAGGTTGTCCATATGGTTATATTCAGGTTGTCCATACTGTTATATTCAGGTTGCCCACATGGTTATATTCAGGTTGCCCATATGGTTATATTCAGGTTGTCCATATGGTTATATTCAGGTTGTCATATGGTTATATTCAGGTTGTCCATATGGTTATATTCAGGTTGCCCATATGGTTATATTCAGGTTGTCATATGGTTATATTCAGGTTGTCCATATGGTTATATTCAGGTTGTCCATATGGTTATATTCAGGTTGCCCATATGGTTATATTCAGGTTGTCATATGGTTTTATTCAGGTTGTCATATGGTTATATTCAGGTTGCCCATATGGTTATATTCAGGTTGTCCATATGGTTATATTCAGGTTGTCCATATGGTTATATTCAGGTTGCCCATATGGTTATATTCAGGTTGCCCATATGGTTGTATTCAGGTTGCCCATATGGTTATATTCAGGTTGCCCATATGGTTATATTCAGGTTGCCCATATGGTTGTATTCAGATTGCCCATATGGTTATATTCAGGTTGCCCATATGGTTATATTCAGGTTGTCCATGTGGTTATATTCAGGTTGTCATATGGTTATATTCAGGTTGCACATACTGTTATATTCAGGTTGCCCTTATGGTTATATTCATGTTGTCCATACTGTTATATTCAGGTTGCCCATATGGTTATATTCAGGTTGTCATATGGTTATATTCAGGTTGTCCATACGGTTATATTCAGGTTGCCATATGGTTATATTCAGGTTGCCCATATGGTTATATTCAGGTTGCCCATATGGTTATATTCAGGTTGTCATATGGTTATATTCAGGTTGCCATATGGTTATATTCAAGTTGCCATACTGTTATATTCAGGTTCCCCAGACCATAAGGTTGTTGTGTGTTTTCTAATTCCAGAGTGGTATACTTTCTCTCCCGTGTTACGCCGTAGATATTTGACTCCTAAAGTATCAAATAGAACAGATTAGGGGATGTATCTCATACTATTTAAACCAGGATGTGTGTATGTTGTGATGGGGTGGCTCTGATGTGTGTATGTTGTGATGGGGGGGCTCTGATGTGTATGTTGTGATGGGGTGGCTCTGATGTGTGTGTTGTGATGGGGGGGCTCTGATGTGTGTATGTTGTGATGGGGTGACTCTGATGTGTATGTTGTGATGGGGTGACTCTGATGTGTATGTTGTGATGGGGTAACTCTGATGTGTATGTTGTGATGGGGATGTTGTGATGGGGTGACTCTGATGTGTATGTTGTGATGGGGTGGCTCTGATGTGTATGTTGTGATGGGGTGACTCTGATGTGTATGTTGTGATGGGGTAACTCTGATGTGTATGTTGTGATGGGGGGGCTCTGATGTGTATGTTGTGATGGGGTGACTCTGATGTGTATGTTGTGATTTGGTGACTCTGATGTGTGTGTTGTGATGGGGTGACTCTGATGTGTGTGTATATGTTGTGATGGGGTGACTCTGATGTGTGTGTATATGTTGTGATTGGGTGACTCTGATGTGTGTGTTGTGATGGGGTGACTCTGATGTGTATGTTGTGATGGGGTGACTCTGATGTGTATGTTGTGATGGGGTGACTCTGATGTGTGTATGTTGTGATGGGGTGACTCTGATGTGTGTATGTTGTGATGGGGTGACTCTGATGTGTGTATGTTGTGATGGGGTGACTCTGATGTGTATGTTGTGATGGGGTGACTCTGATGTATATGTTGTGATGGGGTGACTCTGATGTGTGTGTTGTGATGGGGGGGCTCTGATGTGTGTGTATATGTTGTGATGGGGTGACTCTGATGTGTGTGTTGTGATGGGGGGGCTCTGATGTGTGTGTTGTGATGGGGTGACTCTGATGTGTATGTTGTGATGGGGTGACTCTGATGTGTGTGTTGTGATGGGGTGACTCTGATGTGTGTGTATATGTTGTGATGGGGTGACTGATGTGTATGTTGTGATGGGGGGGCTCTGATGTATATGTTGTGATGGGGTGACTCTGATGTGTATGTTGTGATGGGGTAACTCTGATGTGTATGTTGTGATGGGGTGACTCTGATGTGTGTGTTGTGATGGGGTGACTCTGATGTGTGTGTATATGTTGTGATGGGGTGACTCTGATGTGTATGTATGTGTTGTGATTGGGTGACTCTGATGTGTATGTTGTGATGGGGTGACTCTGATGTGTGTGTTGTGATAGGGTGACTTATGTGTATGTTGTGATGGGGTGACTCTGATGTGTATATGTTGTGATGGGGTGACTCTGATGTGTATGTTGTGATGGGGGGGCTCTGATGTGTATGTTGTGATGGGGGGGCTCTGATGTGTATGTTGTGATGGCTTGCTAGGTGGTTGCAGATTTCATCTCTATTTTAATGCATTGTGGAGAAGGTTCCTGTAAATCTTAGTTACAATATAGATTTGAAATGATATGCTGCCAAGGTTACATATTGGAATTGCTCTATATTTATGCATAGCAGAGCGCGGTCAGATTTTATACACAGATACAATACCATGTAATTACAGTTGAGAACCTTATTTTGCTGTTTGTTTACATTTCAAATGAAATACAATTTTATTTGTCTTGAATGCAACAGGTGTAGACCTTAAGTTCAAATGCTTACTTACAAGCTCTTAACAAACAATGCAGTTTTTTTTTAAATACCTTCAGGTAGATAACAGGTGTTTTCAGGTAGACAACATGTGTCTTCAGGTAGACAACATGTGTCGTCAGGTAGACAACATGTGTCTTGAGGTAGATAACATGTGTCTTCAGGTAGATAACAGGTGTCTTCAGGTAGATAACTGGTGTCTTCAGGTAGATAACAGGTGTCTTCAGGTAGATAACAGGTGTCTTCAGGTAGATAACAGGTGTCTTCAGGTAGATAACAGGTGTCTTCAGGTAGATAACAGCTGTCTTCAGGTAGATAACAGGTGTCTTCAGGTAGAAAACAGGTGTCTTCAGGTAGATAACAGGTGTCTTCAGGTAGATAACAGGTGTCTTCAGGTAGATAACAGGTGTCTTCAGGTAGGTAACAGCTGTCTTCAGGTAGATAACAGTGTTCTGTATGGTATCTTTAGGTTGTTCTATATGGTGTCTTCGGGTAGATAGCAGGTGTCTTCAGGTAGATAGCAGGTGTCTTCAGGTAGATAACAGCTGTCTTCAGGTAGATAGCAGGTGTCTTCAGGTAGATAACAGGTGTCTTCAGGTAGATAGCAGGTGTCTTCAGGTAGATAGCAGGTGTCTTCAGGTAGATAACAGGTGTCTTCAGGTAGATAACAGCTGTCTTCAGGTAGATAGCAGGTGTCTTCAGGTAGATAGCAGGTGTCTTCAGGTAGATAACAGCTGTCTTCAGGTAGATAACAGCTGTCTTCAGGTAGATAACAGGTGTCTTCAGGTAGATAACAGCTGTCTTCAGGTAGATAACAGCTGTCTTCAGGTAGATAGCAGGTGTCTTCAGGTAGATAACAGGTGTCTTCAGGTAGATAACAGCTGTCTTCAGGTAGATAGCAGGTGTCTTCAGGTAGATAGCAGGTGTCTTCAGGTAGATAGCAGGTGTCTTCAGGTAGATAGCAGCTGTCTTCAGGTAGATAACAGCTGTCTTCAGGTAGATAACAGCTGTCTTCAGGTAGATAACAGCTGTCTTCAGGTAGATAACAGCTGTCTTCAGGTAGATAACAGGTGTCTTCGGGTAGATAACAGGTGTCTTCAGGTAGAAAACACATTTCTGTATGGTATCTTTAGGTCGTTCTATATGGTGTCTTCAGGTTGATAACAGTGGTCTGTATGGTGTCTTTAGGTAGATAACAGTGTTCTGTTTGGTGTCTTTAAGTAGATAACAGTGTTCTGTATGGTGTCTTTAAGTAGATAACAATGTTCTGTATGGTGTCTTTAGGTAGATAACAGTGTTCTGTATGGTGTCTTTAGGTAGATAACAGTGTTCTGTATGATGTCTTTAGGTAGATAAGTGTTCTGTATGTTGTCTTTAGGCTGATAACAGTGTTCTGTATGATGTCTTTAGGTAGATAACAGCTGTCTTCAGGAAGATAACAGCTGTCTTCAGGTAGATAACAGGTATCTTCAGGTAGATAACAGTGTTCTGTATGGTATCTTTAGGTTGTTCTATATGGTGTCTTCGGGTAGATAGCAGGTGTCTTCAGGTAGATAGCAGGTGTCTTCAGGTAGATAACAGCTGTCTTCAGGTAGATAGCAGGTGTCTTCAGGTAGATAGCAGGTGTCTTCAGGTAGATAGCAGGTGTCTTCAGGTAGATAGCAGGTGTCTTCAGGTAGATAGCAGGTGTCTTCAGGTAGATAACAGCTGTCTTCAGGTAGATAACAGGTGTCTTCAGGTAGATAGCAGGTGTCTTCAGGTAGATAGCAGGTGTCTTCAGGTAGATAACAGGTGTCTTCAGGTAGATAACAGCTGTCTTCAGGTAGATAGCAGGTGTCTTCAGGTAGATAGCAGGTGTCTTCAGGTAGATAACAGCTGTCTTCAGGTAGATAACAGGTGTCTTCGGGTAGATAACAGGTGTCTTCAGGTAGAAAACACATTTCTGTATGGTATCTTTAGGTCGTTCTATATGGTGTCTTCAGGTTGATAACAGTGGTCTGTATGGTGTCTTTAGGTAGATAACAGCTGTCTTCAGGTAGATAACTGGTGTCTTCAGGTAGATAACAGGTGTCTTCAGGTAGATAACAGTGTTCTGTATGGTATCTTTAGGTTGTTCTATATGGTGTCTTCGGGTAGATAACAGGTGTCTTCAGGTAGATAACAGGTGTCTTCAGGTAGATAACAGTGTTCTATATGGTGTCTTCAGGTAGATAACAGCTGTCTTCAGGTAGATAACAGCTGTCTTCAGGTAGATAACAGCTGTCTTCAGGTAGATAACAGTGTTCTGTATGGTTTCTTTAGGTAGATAACAGTGTTCTGTATGGTGTCTTTAGGTAGATAACAGTGTTCTGTATGATGTCTTTAGGTAGATAAGTGTTCTGTATGATGTCTTTAGGTAGATAACAGTGTTCTGTATGGTTTCTTTAGGTAGATAACAGTGTTCTGTATGGTGTCTTTAGGTAGATAACAGTGTTCTGTATGATGTCTTTAGGTAGATAAGTGTTCTGTATGATGTCTTTAGGTAGATAACAGTGTTCTGTATGGTGTCTTTAGGTAGATAACAGTGTTCTGTATGATGTCTTTAGGTAGATACGTGTTCTGTATGTTGTCTTTAGGCTGATAACAGTGTTCTGTATGATGTCTTTAGGTAGATAACAGTGTTCTGTATGGTGTCATTAGGTAGATAAGTGTTTTGTATGTTGTCTTTAAGTAGATAACAGTGTTCTGTATTGTGTCTTTAGGTAGATAACGGTGTTCTGCATGGTGTCTTTAGGTATATAACAGTGTTCTGTATTGTGTCTTTAGGTAGATAACAGTGTTCTGTATGTTGTCTTTAAGTAGATAACAGTGTTCTGTATTGTGTCTTTAGGTAGATAACAGTGTTCTGTATTGTGTCTTTAAGTAGATAACAGTGTTCTGTATGGTGTCTTTAGGTATATAACAGTGTTCTGTATTGTGTCTTTAGGTAGATAACAGTGTTCTGTATGTTGTCTTTAAGTAGATAACAGTGTTCTGTATTGTGTCTTCAGGTAGATAACAGGTGTCTTCGGGTAGATAGCAGGTGTCTTCAGGTAGATAATCGGTGTCTTCAGGTAGATAATCGGTGTCTTCAGGTAGATAACAGCTGTCTTCAGGTAGATAACAGCTGTCTTCAGGTAGATAACAGTGTTCTGTATGGTGTCTTCGGGTAGATAGCAGGTGTCTTCAGGTAGATAACAGCTGTCTTCAGGTAGATAACAGCTGTCTTCAGGTAGATAACAGCTGTCTTCAGGTAGATAACAGGTGTCTTCAGGTAGATAACAGTGTTCTGTATGGTGTCTTCGGGTAGATAGCAGGTGTCTTCAGGTAGATAACAGGTGTCTTCAGGTAGATAACAATGTTCTGTATGGCATCTTTAGGTTGTTCTATATGGTGTCTTCGGGTAGATAGCAGGTGTCTTCAGGTAGATAACAGGTGTCTTCAGGTAGATAACAGGTGTCTTCAGGTAGATAACAGGTGTGTTCAGGTAGATAACAGCTGTCTTCTATTTAGATAACAGCTGTCTTCAGGAAGATAACAGCTGTCTTCAGGTAGATAACAGGTATCTTCAGGTAGATAACAGTGTTCTGTATGGTATCTTTAGGTTGTTCTATATGGTGTCTTCGGGTAGATAACAGGTGTCTTCAGGTAGATAACAGGTGTCTTCAGGTAGATAACAGTGTTCTGTATGGTGTCTTCAGGTAGATAGCAGGTGTCTTCAGGTAGATAGCAGGTGTCTTCAGGTAGATAACAGTGTTCTGTATGGTATCTTTAGGTTGTTCTATATGGTGTCTTCAGGTAGATAACAGCTGTCTTCAGGTAGATAACAGGTGTCTTCAGGTAGATAACAGTGTTCTGTATGGTGTCTTTAGGTAGATAACAGTGTTCTGTATGGTGTCTTTAGGTAGATAACAGTGTTCTGTATGGTGTCTTTAGGTAGATAACAGTGTTCTGTATGGTGTCTTTAGGTAGATAACAGTGTTCTGTATGGTGTCTTTAGGTAGATAACAATGTTCTGTATGGTGTCTTTAGGTAGATAACAGTGTTCTGTATGGTGTCTTTAGGTTGTTCTATATGGTGTCTTCGGGTAGATAACAGGTGTCTTCAGGTAGACAACAGTGTTCTGTATGGTGTCTTTAGGTAGATAACAGTGTTCTGTATGGTGTCTTTAGGTAGATAACAATGTTCTGTATGGTGTCTTTAGGTAGATAACAGTGTTCTGTATGGTGTCTTTAGGTAGATAACAGTGTTCTGTTTGGTGTCTTTAAGTAGATAACAGTGTTCTGTATGGTGTCTTTAAGTAGATAACAATGTTCTGTATGGTGTCTTTAGGTAGATAACAGTGTTCTGTATGGTGTCTTTAGGTAGATAACAGTGTTCTGTATGATGTCTTTAGGTAGATAAGTGTTCTGTATGTTGTCTTTAGGGTGATAACAGTGTTCTGTATGATGTCTTTAGGTAGATAACAGCTGTCTTCAGGAAGATAACAGCTGTCTTCAGGTAGATAACAGGTATCTTCAGGTAGATAACAGTGTTCTGTATGGTATCTTTAGGTTGTTCTATATGGTGTCTTCGGGTAGATAGCAGGTGTCTTCAGGTAGATAGCAGGTGTCTTCAGGTAGATAACAGCTGTCTTCAGGTAGATAACAGGTGTCTTCAGGTAGATAACAGCTGTCTTCAGGTAGATAGCAGGTGTCTTCAGGTAGATAGCAGGTGTCTTCAGGTAGATAGCAGGTGTCTTCGGGTAGATAACAGGTGTCTTCGGGTAGATAACAGGTGTCTTCGGGTAGATAACAGGTGTCTTCAGATAGATAACAGGTGTCTTCAGGTAGATAACAGCTGTCTTCGGGTAGATAACAGCTGTCTTCAGGTAGATAACAGCTGTCTTCAGGTAGATAACAGCTGTCTTCAGGTAGATAACAGCTGTCTTCAGGTAGATAACAGCTGTCTTGAGGTAGATAACAGCTGTCTTGAGGTAGATAACAGCTGTCTTGAGGTAGATAACAGCTGTCTTGAGGTAGATAACAGCTGTCTTGAGGTAGATAACAGGTGTCTTGAGGTAGATAACAGGTGTCTTCAGGTAGATAACAGGTGTCTTCAGGTAGATAACAGGTGTCTTCAGGTAGATAACAGGTGTTTTCAGGTAGATAACAATGTCCTGTATGGTATCTTTAGGTTGTTCTATATGGTGTCTTCAGGTAGATAACAGGTGTCTTCAGGTAGATAACAGCTGTCTTCAGGTAGATAACAGGTGTCTTCAGGTAGATAACAGTGTTCTGTATGGTATCTTTAGGTTGTTCTATATGGTGTCTTCGGGTAGATAACAGGTGTCTTCAGCTAGACAACAGTGTTCTGTATGGTGTCTTTAGGTAGATAACAGTGTTCTGTATGGTGTCTTTAGGTAGATAACAGTGTTCTATATGGTGTCTTTAGGTAGATAACAGTGTTCTGTATGGTGTCTTTAGGTAGATAACAGTGTTCTGTATGGTGTCTTTAGGTAGATAACAGTGTTCTGTATGGTGTCTTTAGGTAGATAACATAGTTCTGTTTGGTGTCTTTAAGTAGATAACAGTGTTCTGTATGGTGTCTTTAAGTAGATAACAATGTTCTGTATGGTGTCTTTAGGTAGATAACGGTGTTCTGTATGGTGTCTTTAGGTAGATAACAGTGTTCTGTATGATGTCTTTAGGTAGATAACAGTGTTCTGTATGTTGTCTTTAGGCTGATAACAGTGTTCTGTATGATGTCTTTAGGTAGATAACAGTGTTCTGTATGGTGTCATTAGGTAGATAAGTGTTTTGTATGTTGTCTTTAAGTAGATAACAGTGTTCTGTATTGTGTCTTTAGGTAGATAACGGTGTTCTGCATGGTGTCTTTAGGTATATAACAGTGTTCTGTATTGTGTCTTTAGGTAGATAACAGTGTTCTGTATGTTGTCTTTAAGTAGATAACAGTGTTCTGTATTGTGTCTTTAGGTAGATAACAGTGTTCTGTATTGTGTCTTTAGGTAGATAACAGGTGTCTTTAGGTAGATAACAGGTGTCTTTAGGTAGATAACAGGTTTCTTTAGGTAGATAACAGTGTTCTGTATGGTGTCTTTAGGTAGATAACAGTGTTCTGTATGGTGTCTTTAGGTAGATAACAGGTGTCTTTAGGTAGATAACAGTGTTCTGTATGGTGTCTTTAGGTAGATAAGTGTTTTGTATGGTGTCTTTAAGTTGATAACAGTGTTCTGTATTGTGTCTTTAGGTAGATAACAGTGTTCTGTATTGTGTCTTTAGGTAGATAACAGGTGTCTTTAGGTAGATAACAGATGTCTTTAGGTAGATAACATGTGTCTTTAGGTAGATAACAGTGTTCTGTATGGTTTCTTTAGGTAGATAACAGTGTTCTGTATGTTGTCTTTAGGTAGATAACAGTGTTCTGTATGATGTCTTTAGGTAGATAAGTATTGTGTATGATGTCTTTAGGTAGATAACAGTGTTCTGTATGGTGTCTTTAGGTAGATAACAGTGTTCTGTATGGTGTCTTTAGGTGGATAACATTGTTCTGTATGGTGTCTTTAGGTAGATAACAGTGTTCTGTATGGTGTCTTTAGGTAGATAAGTGTTCTGTATGGTGTCTTTTAGTAGATAACAGTGTTCTGTATTGTGTCATTAAGTAGATAACAGTGTTCTGTATGGTGTCTTTAGGTAGATAACAGTGTTCTGTATGGTGTCTTTAGGTAGATAACAGTGTTCTGTATGGTGTCTTTAGGTAGATAACAGTGTTCTGTATGGTGTCTTTAAGTAGATAACAGTGTTCTGTATGGTGTCTTTACGTAGATAACAGTGTTCTGTATGGTTTCTTTAGGTAGATAACAGTTGTCTTTAGGTAGATAACAGGTGTCTTTAGGTAGATAACAGTGTTCTGTATGGTGTCTTTAGGTAGATAACCGTGTTCTGTATGATGTCTTTAGGTAGATAAGTGTTCTGTATGTTGTCTTTAGGCTGATAACAGTGTTCTGTATGGTGTATTTAGGTAGATAACAGTGTTCTGTATGGTGTCTTTAGGTAGATAAGTGTTTTGTATGTTGTCTTTAAGTAGATAACAGTGTTCTGTATTGTGTCTTTAGGTAGATAACAGTGTTCTGTATTGTGTCTTTAGGTAGATAACAGGTGTCTTTAGGTAGATAACAGGTGTCTTTAGGTAGATAACAGGTGTCTTTAGGTAGATAACAGGTGTCTTTCGGTAGATAACAGTGTTCTGTATGGTGTCTTTAAGTAGATAACAGTGTTCTGTATGGTGTCTAGGTAGACAACAATGTTCTGTATGGTGTCTTTAGGTAGATAACAGTGTTCTGTATGGTGTCTTTAGGTAGATAACAGTGTTCTGTATGGTGTCTTTAGGTAGATAACAGGTGTCTTTAGGTAGATAACAGTGTTCTGTATGGTGTCTTTAGGTAGATAACAGGTGTCTTTAGGTAGATAACAGGTGTCTTTAGGTAGATAACAGGTGTCTTTAGGTAGATAACAGTGTTCTGTATGGTGTCTTTAGGTAGATAAGTGTTTTGTATGGTGTCTTTAAGTTGATAACAGTGCTCTGTATGGTGTCTTTAGGTAGATAACAGTGTTCTGTATGGTGTCTTTAGGTAGATAACAGGTGTCTTTAGGTAGATAACAGATGTCTTTAGGTAGATAACAGTGTTCTGTATGGTTTCTTTAGGTAGATAACAGTGTTCTGTATGTTGTCTTTAGGTAGATAACAGTGTTCTGTATGATGTCTTTAGGTAGATAAGTATTCTGTATGATGTCTTTAGGTAGATAACAGTGTTCTGTATGGTGTCTTTAGGTAGATAACAGTGTTCTGTATGGTGTCTTTAGGTGGATAACATTGTTCTGTATGGTGTCTTTAGGTAGATAACAGTGTTCTGTATGGTGTCTTTAGGTAGATAAGTGTTCTGTATGGTGTCTTTTAGTAGATAACAGTGTTCTGTATTGTGTCTTTAAGTAGATAACAGTGTTCTGTATGGTGTCTTTAGGTAGATAACAGTGTTCTGTATGGTGTCTTTAGGTAGATAACAGTGTTCTGTATGGTGTCTTTAGGTAGATAACAGTGTTCTGTATGGTGTCTTTAAGTAGATAACAGTGTTCTGTATGGTGTCTTTACGTAGATAACAGTGTTCTGTATGGTTTCTTTAGGTAGATAACAGTTGTCTTTAGGTAGATAACAGGTGTCTTTAGGTAGATAACAGTGTTCTGTATGGTGTCTTTAGGTAGATAACCGTGTTCTGTATGATGTCTTTAGGTAGATAAGTGTTCTGTATGTTGTCTTTAGGCTGATAACAGTGTTCTGTATTGTGTCTTTAGGTAGATAACAGTGTTCTGTATGGTGTCTTTAGGTAGATAACCGTGTTCTGTATGATGTCTTTAGGTAGATAAGTGTTCTGTATGTTGTCTTTAGGCTGATAACAGTGTTCTGTATGGTGTCTTTAGGTAGATAACAGTGTTCTGTATGGTGTCTTTAGGTAGATAAGTGTTTTGTATGTTGTCTTTAAGTAGATAACAGTGTTCTGTATTGTGTCTTTAGGTAGATAACAGTGTTCTGTATTGTGTCTTTAGGTAGATAACAGGTGTCTTTAGGTAGATAACAGGTGTCTTTAGGTAGATAACAGGTGTCTTTAGGTAGATAACAGGTGTCTTTCGGTAGATAACAGTGTTCTGTATGGTGTCTTTAAGTAGATAACAGTGTTCTGTATGGTGTCTAGGTAGACAACAATGTTCTGTATGGTGTCTTTAGGTAGATAACAGTGTTCTGTATGGTGTCTTTAGGTAGATAACAGTGTTCTGTATGGTGTCTTTAGGTAGATAACAGGTGTCTTTAGGTAGATAACAGTGTTCTGTATGGTGTCTTTAGGTAGATAAGTGTTTTGTATGGTGTCTTTAAGTTGATAACAGTGCTCTGTATTGTGTCTTTAGGTAGATAACAGTGTTCTGTATTGTGTCTTTAGGTAGATAACAGGTGTCTTTAGGTAGATAACAGGTGTCTTTAGGTAGATAACAGGTGTCTTTAGGTAGATAACAGGTGTCTTTAGGTAGATAACAGTGTTCTGTATGATGTCTTTAGGTAGATAAGTGTTCTGTATGGTGTCTTTAGGTAGATAACAGTGTTCTGTATGGTGTCTTTAGGTAGATAACAGTGTTCTGTATGGTGTCTTTAGGTAGATTACAGTGTTCTGTATGATGTCTTCAGGTAGATAATTGTTCTGTATGGTGTCTTTAGGTAGATAACAGTGTTCTGTATTGTGTCTTTATGTAGATAACAGTGTCCTGTATGGTGTCTTTAGGTAGATAACATTGTTCTGTATGGTGTATTTAGGTAGATAAGTGTTCTGTATGGTGTCTTTTAGTAGATAACAGTGTTCTGTATTGTGTCTTTAAGTAGATAACAGTGTTCTGTATGGTGTCTTTAGGTAGATAACAATGTTCTGTATGGTGTCTTTAGGTAGATAACAGTGTTCTGTATGGTGTCTTTAGGTAGATAACAGTGTTCTGTATGGTGTCTTTAGGTAGATAACAGTGTTCTGTATGGTGTCTTTAAGTAGATAACAGTGTTCTGTATGGTTTCTTTAGGTAGATAACAGTTGTCTTTAGGTAGATAACAGGTGTCTTTAGGTAGATAACAGTGTTCTGTATGGTGTCTTTAGGTAGATAACCGTGTTCTGTATGATGTCTTTAGGTAGATAAGTGTTCTGTATGGTGTCTTTAGGTAGATAACAGTGTTCTGTATGGTGTCTTTAGGTAGATTACAGTGTTCTGTATGGTGTCTTCAGGTAGATAAGTGTTCTGTATGGTGTCTTTAGGTAGATAACAGTGTTCTGTATTGTGTCTTTAGGTAGATAACAGTGTCCTGTATGGTGTCTTTAGGTGGATAACAGTGTTCTGTATGGTGTCTTTAGGTAGATAACAGGTGTCTTTAGGTAGATAACAGGTGTCTTTAGGTAGATAACAGGTGTCTTTAGGTAGATAACAGGTGTCTTTCGGTAGATAAGTGTTCTGTATGGTGTCTTTAAGTAGATAACAGTGTTCTGTATGGTGTCTAGGTAGACAGCAATGTTCTGTATGGTGTCTTTAGGTAGATAACAGTGTTCTGTATGGTGTCTTTAGGTAGATAACAGTGTTCTGTATGGTGTCTTTAGGTAGATAATAGGTGTCTTTAGGTAGATAACAGTGTTCTGTATGGTGTCTTTAGGTAGATAAGTGTTTTGTATGGTGTCTTTAAGTTGATAACAGTGCTCTGTATTGTGTCTTTAGGTAGATAACAGGTGTCTTTAGGTAGATAACAGGTGTCTTTAGGTAGATAACAGGTGTCTTTAGGTAGATAACAGTGTTCTGTATGATGTCTTTAGGTAGATAAGTGTTCTGTATGGTGTCTTTAGGCTGATAACAGTGTTCTGTATGGTGTCTTTAGGTAGATAACAGTGTTCTGTATGGTGTCTTCAGGTAGATAACAGTGTTCTGTATGGTGTCTTTAGGTAGATTACAGTGTTCTGTATGATGTCTTCAGGTAGATAATTGTTCTGTATGGTGTCTTTAGGTAGATAACAGTGTTCTGTATTGTGTCTTTATGTAGATAACAGTGTCCTGTATGGTGTCTTTAGGTAGATAACATTGTTCTGTATGGTGTCTTTAGGTAGATAAGTGTTCTGTATGGTGTCTTTTAGTAGATAACAGTGTTCTGTATTGTGTCTTTAAGTAGATAACAGTGTTCTGTATGGTGTCTTTAGGTAGATAACAATGTTCTGTATGGTGTCTTTAGGTAGATAACAGTGTTCTGTATGGTGTCTTTAGGTAGATAACAGTGTTCTGTATGGTGTCTTTAGGTAGATAACAGTGTTCTGTATGGTGTCTTTAAGTAGATAACAGTGTTCTGTATGGTTTCTTTAGGTAGATAACAGTTGTCTTTAGGTAGATAACAGGTGTCTTTAGGTAGATAACAGTGTTCTGTATGGTGTCTTTAGGTAGATAACCGTGTTCTGTATGATGTCTTTAGGTAGATAAGTGTTCTGTATGGTGTCTTTAGGTAGATAACAGTGTTCTGTATGGTGTCTTTAGGTAGATTACAGTGTTCTGTATGGTGTCTTCAGGTAGATAAGTGTTCTGTATGGTGTCTTTAGGTAGATAACAGTGTTCTGTATGGTGTCTTTAGGTAGATAACAGTGTTCTGTATTGTGTCTTTAGGTAGATAACAGTGTTCTGTATGGTGTCTTTAGGTAGATAACAGTGTTCTGTATGGTGTCTTTAGGTAGATAACAGTGTTCTGTATTGTGTCTTTAGGTAGATAACAGTGTTCTGTATGGTGTCTTTAGGTTGCCCAGACGTTCTACATCACCATCGGTCCTGTGGATGACTCCCTGCCCCGGCTGGTGGTTCCTGGGATGAGGGTTCAGGATGGGGTCAGGAAGACCATCACGGAGTTTGAACTGAAGGCCACCGACGCTGACACAGAGGTGGAGTAGGACAGGCCATCTGATCATTCACCATACACAGTCCGTAAAGCTTAGCTAAACTACAGTGATTTTCTCTATTTTTTGGCGTATTATTGATACTGAATGTTATCAGATCTTCAACCCAAACCTGCAATTAGATAAAGGGAACCTGAGTATACGAATATTATTTTTTTCCAAATAAATTATATTTTATATTTATTTAATTAACAAAGTTATGCAGCACCCAATTCCCCTGTGTTAAAAAGTCATGTGGAGGAATATTTGCCCACTTTTGCATGCAGAACCGCTGTACCTCAACGACATTTGTGGGCTTTCAAACTGCGCGTTTCACAACAACACTCAATTGGGATTTAGATCTGGACTTTGACTAGGCCATTCCATTCCAAGACTTCAAATGTGTTCGCTTTTTAGTAATTTCCATATAGACTTGATTGTGTGTTTTGGATCATTGTCTTCCTGCCGGATCCAGCTGCACTTCAGCTCTTCAGCTCACAGACATATTACCTGACTGTCTCCTGTAGAATTCTCTGATACAGAGCACAACTCACGGTTCCCTCTATTAAGGCAAGTGGTCCAGGTCCTGAGACAGCAAAGCGTCCCCCAAACCATCTCTACTACCACCACCATGCTTGTTTCTCACTGTGTAAATAACGCCAGGCGTGAGGGGACTCATATCGTCCAGAAAGTTGACTCCAGTTTGTCGAGAAGCACCTGGAAAATCATCAAGGCTCTCTTGGAAGAATGTTCTACGGACAGATGAGTCAAAAGTATCGCTTTTTTTTGGGACGACATATTAGGACATTCAGGATCAAAAATATGCAAAAGTCGAGACATTTAGAAAAATACTTTTTTTTTTTTACAAGACAGAATGGCACTGTCACTACGTCACGGCGATGATGTCAACATATTGTCTGGCTTATTGGCTAAATAGTTAAATAGCTGTAGCAACTAGAAGAGAACAAAGACATCTAGTTTCGAGCTCCTTGATTATGCCTCGTCAAGGTAACTGTCAGTTTAGGAATTCAAAATATGCACTATTAGCATAGACAAGGTGGAGGTTAAATTTGTCACCCTCAGTAATAAATAAATGCCATGATGGAATTCTTAATTTTATCACAAAAGTGTGAAATATCATACATTGAGTGTACAAAACATTAGGAACACCTTGCTAATATTGAGTCCCTTTTCCTCCTCAGAACAGACTCAATTTGTTGGGACGTGGAGTGTACAAGGTGCTGAAAGCGTTCCACAGGGATGCTGGACCCATATTGACTCCAATGCTTCCCACAGTTGGCTGTGATGTCCTTTGGGTCGTGGACCATTCTCCAGGCTTAATAATCCTTCTTTAACCCGTCTCCTCCCCTTCATCTACACTGATTTTGAAGTGGATTTAACAAGTGGCATCAATAAGGGATCGTAGCTTTCACCTGGATTCACCTGGTCAGTCTATGTCATGGAAAGATCAGGTGTTCTTAATGTTTTGTACGCTCGGTGTATATATTCAGCTGCTTCCGGTCTATCATTGCCATTCAATGTAAACCAAACCAACCCATCTTAGATGTTATGTTCCCCCATATGAGGGACTTTGAGCAGTTGTGGACCGGTTCAGACTGACATTTTGTGAACGGTGTAGGGTCCCATGCCTTATAGTGGCAGAAATCCAATCTGTCTTCTCTCTGTTTCCACCCTGCAGAGCTGACTTGAAGTGCCAGCTTTCAGACCCCACTCACAGAGTTCCAGATGTTTTATACACTCAGTGTATATTATATATCATAACATATTGACAATAAAACGTCTCCCTCCAGGAGGAGTCCATCACCTTCACCGTAGTCCAGGCCCCCCGTCACGGCACCATGGAGCGGACCAACGACGGACGGCACTACCGTCAGACTGAAAGCTTCACCATGGATGACGTCTACCAGAACAGAATCAGCTACAGCCACGATGGATCCAACTCACTGAAGGACAGATTCAGCTTCACTGTAACTGACGGGACTAACGTCTTCTTTATGGTGGAGGAGGCAGGCAAGGAGGTGAGGGGAGGAGGGGGTGGCTCTCTCTCTCTCTCTCTCTGTGTCTCTCTCTGTGTCGCTCTCTCTCTCTCTGTCTCTCAATTCAATTCAATTTGCTTTATTGGCATGACGTAACAATGTACATATTGCCAGCTTACTTGGGATATTTACGATATGAAAATAAGAACAATCAAAATCTCTCTCTCTCTGTGTGTATCTCTCTCTCTCTCTCTCTCTCTCTCTCTCTCTCTCTCTCTCTCTCTCTCTCTCTGTATGTCTCTTGCTCTCTCTCTCTCTCTCTCTCTCTGTGTCTCTCTCTGTGTCGCTCTCTCTCTCTCTGTCTCTCTGTCTCTCTGTCTGTCTCTCTCTCTCTCAATTCAATTCAATTTGCTTTATTGGCATGACGTAACAATGTACATATTGCCAGCTTACTTGGGATATTTACGATATGAAAATAAGAACAATCAAAATCTCTCTCTCTCTGTGTGTATCTCTCTCTCTCTCTCTCTCTCTCTCTCTCTCTCTCTCTCTCTCTCTCTCTGTATGTCTCTTGCTCTCTCTCTCTCTCTCTCTCTCTCTCTCTCTCTCTCTCTCTCTCTGTGTGTGTGTGTTTCTCTCTCTGTCTCTCTCTCTCTGAGATTTCATAAATCTCTCGTTCTGCCTTTGTCATTGTGTAGGTGTTGACTGCTGCACCCCAGAAGTTTAAGATAGACATTCTGCCTGTCGATGATGGAACACCTCATATCGTCATGAACCTGGGTCTGCAGTGGCTGGAGTACACGGACAACAAGGTAAACACGGGCCGGGTCTTAAATGGCACCCTAGTCTCTCTTTATAGTACACTACTTTAGACCAGGGCCTATAGAGCTATGGTAAAACATATGGCCCTACTTTAGACCAGGGCCTATAGAGCTATGGTAAAACATAGGGCACTACTTTAGACCAGGGTCTATAGGGAATTGGGTGGCTTTCTGGCACTATGTTTATGTGACGTTTAATTTGGTACTTTAGATGACTCTTCAACTTTTCCCCTTAGTATCAATGGTTGGATTTGGTTTCTGTTGCGCTGCCTCCCTCTAATGGTCCGGGATAAGAGTCACAAATACAGTTTAAGTCGTCACTGTTTCTCAATTCTTATTGATTTCCTGGCTACTGAACTTGATTGACTGACTGACTGACTGACTGGCTGATTGATTTACTGACTGTCTGATAGACTGACTGACTGACTGATTGACTGATTGATTGATTTACTGACTGTCTGATAGACTGACTGTCTGATAGACTGACTGATTGATTGATTTACTGACTGTCTGATTGATTGACTGATTTACTGACTGACTGACTGACTGGTTGATTGATTGATTTACTGACTGACTGATAGACTGACTGACTGACTGACTGATTGACTGATTGATTGATTTACTGACTGTCTGATAGACTGACTGACTGATAGACTGACTGATTGATTGATTTACTGACTGTCTGATTGATTGACTGATTTACTGACTGACTGACTGACTGACTGGTTGATTGATTGATTTACTGACTGACTGTCTGATTGACTGACTGACTGGTTGATTGATTGATTTACTGACTGTCTGATAGACTGACTGACTGGCTGACTGGTTGATTGATTGATTTACTGACTGTCTGATAGACTGACTGATTGATTGATTGATTGATGTCGCAGGCCACCAACGTGATCAGTAAGAAGGAACTGTTGACCATGGACCCAGACACAGACGATGGTCAGCTGGTCTATGAGGTCACTGCAGAGCCTAAACATGGCTTCCTGGAGAGCAAACTGAAACCTGGCACTCCCATCACCACCTTCACACAAGGTATAGTGTCTCTGTGTGTGTGTTTGAGGAAGGGAGTGGGGGGGAGGTATTGCGTATAGACTATGTTATGCTAACAATAGTCTATGTTGGGCTAACGTCAGTCTATGTTTGGCTAACGTCAGTCTATGTTGGGCTAACGTTGGTCTAACGTCAGTCTATGTTGGGCTAACGTTGGTCTATGTTGGGCTAACGTCAGTCTATGTTGGGCTTACGTTGGTCTAACGTCAGTCTATGTTGGGCTAACGTTGGTCTATGTTGGGCTAACGTCAGTCTATGTTGGGCTAACGTTGGTCTATGTTGGGCTAACGTCAGTCTATGTTGGGCTAACGTTGGGCTAACGTCGGTCTAGGTTGGGCTAACGTTAGTCTATGTTGTGTTAACATCGGTCTATGTTGGGCTAGCGTCGGTCTATGTTGGGCTAACGTTAGTCTATGTTGTGCTAACGTCAGTCTATGTTTGGCTATGTTGGGCTAACGTTGGTCAATGTTGGGCTAACGTTAGTCTATGTTGTGTTAACATCGGTCTATGTTGGGCTAATGTTGGTCTATGTTGTGCTAACGTTGGGTTAACGTTGGTCTAGCGTTGGTCTATGTTGGGCTAACGTGAGTCTATGTTGTGCTAACCTCGGTCTATGTTGGGCTAGCGTTGGTCTATGTTGGGCTAACGTTAGTCTGTTGGGCTAGTGTTGGTCTATGTTGGGCTAACGTGAGTCTGTTGTGCTAACGTCGGTCTATGTTGGGCTAGCGTCGGTCTATGTTGGGCTAACATCAGTCTATGTTGGGCAAACGTTGGTCTATGTTGTTTTTAACATTGTGGTAACTTGGCCCCCTTCCCCCGATAGCTGACATTAACCTGGGCTTGATCCGCTACGTGCTGCATGAAGACAGCGTGACAGAGACCATGGACAACTTTAAGTTCCTGGTGAAGGACAGCAAGCCCAACGTTGTCTCTGATAACCTATTCCATATCCAGTGGTCCCTCGTCAGCTTCCAACACAGGAGGTGAGAGAGACACAGCCAGCTGTAACAAGTAGGGCCCAGCGTGTATCTTCACTGTGTGTCTGACTGGAACTCGAACTTGACTTCCCCCATACAACCTCTGACAGCTGATTATTGAGGAAAAATGTACTTACTATGACTGTGACACTGTATGTGGTTGGTCCCACCTAGCTGACTCAAGATGAATGCACTAACTGTAAATCGCTCTGGATAATGTAAAGGAATGGGGGAAACTCCAGGCGCTTACTGGATTAACTCACACAATCAGGGAAAACTCTGGGTCCCCGTGTATGGTTGAGACTTCCATAGACCCGTGTCTGGTTGAGACTTCCATAGACCCGTGTCTGGTTGAGACTTCCATAGACCCGTGTCTGGTTGAGACTTCCATAGACCCGTGTATGGTTGAGACTTCCATAGACCCGTGTCTGGTTGAGACTTCCATAGACCCGTGTCTGGTTGAGACTTCCATAGACCCGTGTCTGGTTGAGACTTCCATAGACCCGTGTATGGTTGAGACTTCCATACATCTTCATGGGTTTGCAGCTTCTGAATTTGGCCACAGCTCTATACAATTCTCTCCTCTCTTTGCCACAAAGTCCATTATAGCTATTATACTGTAATTGTATCTCTCAAAGCTGAATGTCTGTCTTCATGCCCTCTGATGCCCTCTGATTCCCTCTGATGCTCTCTGATGCCCTATGATGCCTTCTGATGCCCTCGGATGCTCTCTGATGCCCTCTGTGCCCCTCACAGCTACAATGTGAGTGAGAAGGCTGGCACAGTGTCAGTAACAGTGAAGAGGACGGGTAACCTGAACCAGTATGCCATTGTGCTGTGTCGTACGGAGCAGGGCACTGCCACCTCGACCTCCAGTGTGGGCTCTCGTGCCGGACAGCACGACTACGTGGAGTACGCTGGACAGGTACTGTTATTTTGTTTATTTAACCAGGCAAGTTAATGACAACAAATTCTTTTTTTTTGTAGCAAAGCCTGGGAAATAGTTGTTGGAATACCCTCTCCTCTCCTCTCCTCTCCTCTGTTCTCCCCTCCTCTCCTCTCCTCTCCTCTGTTCTCCCTCCTCTCCTCTCCTCTCCTCTGTTCTCCTCTCCTTTCCTCTCCTCTCCTCTCCTCTCCTCTGTTCTCCCCTCCTCTCCTCTCCTCTGTTCTCCTCTCCTCCTCTCTCCTCTCCTCTCCTCTCCTCTCCTCTCCTCTCCTCTCCTCTCCTCTCCTCTCCTCTCCTCTCCTCTCCTCTCCTCTCCTCTCCTCTCCTCTCCTCTCCTCTCCTCTCCTCTCCTCTCCCCTCCCCTCCTCCTCTCCTCTCCTCTCCTCTCCTCGTATTTGTACTACATCGGTAACAGCATCTCTAACCTCCCTCCTCCTTCTCCCCCCCAGGTCCAGTTTGACGAGCGTGAGGACACCAAGGTGTGCACCGTAGTGATCCAGGACGACAAGGTGTTTGAGGGCGTGGAGAGTTTCCAGGTGGAGCTGAGCATGCCTGTCTACGCCCTCCTGGGTCAGGTGACCCGCGCCAGTGTCAACATTAACGACACAGAGGACGAACCGACGCTGCAGTTTGACAAGAAGACCTACCACGTCAACGAGAGTACCGGGTTTATACACGCTCCTATAGAGAGGAAAGGTATTAACCCTATAGGCACCCCTATAGAGAGGAAAGATATTAACCCTATAGAGAGGAAAGGTATTAACCCTATAGACACCCCTATAGAGAGGAAAGATATTAACCCTATAGAGAGGAAAGATATTAACCCTATAGAGAGGAAAGATATTAACCCTATAGAGAGGAAAGGTATTAACCCTATAGAGAGGAAATGTATTAACCCTATAGAGAGGAAAGATATTAACCCTATAGACACTCCTATAGAGAGGAAAGATATTAACCCTATAGACACCCCTATAGAGAGGAAAGATATTAACCCTATAGAGAGGAAATATATTAACCCTATAGAGAGGAAAGATATTAACCCTATAGACACTCCTATAGAGAGGAAAGATGATAACCCTATAGAGAGGAAAGGTATTAACCCTATAGAGAGGAAAGGTATTAACCCTATAGACGCCCCTATAGAGAGGAAAGATATTAACCCTATAGAGAGGAAAGATATTAACCCTATAGAGAGGAAGATATTAACCCTATAGAGAGGAAAGATATTAACCCTATAGAGAGGAAAGATATTAACCCTATAGACACCCCTATAGAGAGGAAAGATATTAACCCTATAGAGAGGAAATATTAACCTATAGAGAGGAAAGATATTAACCTATAGACACTCCTATAGAGAGGAAAGATATTAACCCTATAGACACTATAGAGAGGAAAGATATTAGACCCTATAGAGAGGAAAGATATTAACCCTATAGAGAGGAAATATATTAGCCTATAGAGAGGAAAGATATTAACCTATAGACAGAGAGGCAACCCTATAGAGAGGAAAGATATTAACCTATAGACACTCTATAGAGAGGAAAGATATTAACCTATAGAGAGGAAGATATTAACCTATAGACACTATAGAGAGGAAAGATATTAACCTATAGAGAGGAAATATATTAACCCTATAGACACTATAGAAAGGAAAGATATTAACCCTATAGACACCTCTATAGAGAGGAAAGATATTAACCTATAGAGAGGAAAGGTCTTAACCTATAGAGAGGAAAGATATTAACCCTATAGAGAGGAAAGGTATTAACCCTATAGAGAGGAAAGGTCTTACCCCTATAGAGAGGAAAGATATTAACCCTATAGAGAGGAAAGATATTAACCCTATAGAGAGGAAAGATATTAACCCTATAGACACCCCTATAGAGAGGAAAGATATTAACCCTATAGACACTCCTATAGAGAGGAAAGATATTAACCATATAGACACTCTATAGAGAGGAAAGATATTAACCCTATAGACACCCCTATAGAGAGGAAAGATATTAACCCTATAGAGAGGAAATATATTAACCCTATAGAGAGGAAAGATATTAACCCTATAGACACTCCTATAGAGAGGAAAGATATTAACCCTATAGAGAGGAAAGATATTAACCCTATAGACACCCCTATAGAGAGGAAAGATATTAACCCTATAGAGAGGAAATATATTAACCCTATAGAGAGGAAAGATATTAACCCTATAGACACTCCTATAGAGAGGAAAGGTCTTACCCCTATAGAGAGGAAATATATTAACCCTATAGAGAGGAAAGATATTAACCCTATAGAGAGGAAAGATATTAACCCTATAGACGCCCCTATAGAGAGGAAAGATATTAACCCTATAGAGAGGAAATATATTAACCCTATAGACACCCCTATAGAGAGGAAAGATATTAACCCTATAGACACCTCTATATTGAGGAAAGATATTAACCCTATAGAGAGGAAAGGTCTTACCCCTATAGAGAGGAAAGATATTAACCCTATAGAGAGGAAAGGTCTTACCCCTATAGAGAGGAAAGGTCTTACCCCTATAGAGAGGAAAGATATTAACCCTATAGAGAGGAAAGATATTAACCCTATAGAGAGGAAAGATATTAACCCTATAGACACCCCTATAGAGAGGAAAGATATTAACCCTATAGACACTCCTATAGAGAGGAAAGATATTAACCCTATAGACACCCCTATAGAGAGGAAAGATATTAACCCTATAGAGAGGAAAGATATTAACCCTATAGAGAGGAAAGATATTAACCCTATAGAGAGGAAAGATATTAACCCTATAGAGAGGAAAGATATTAACCCTATAGACACCCCTATAGAGAGGAAAGATATTAACCCTATAGACACTCCTATAGAGAGGAAAGATATTAACCCTATAGAGAGGAAAGATATTAACCCTATAGAGAGGAAAGGTACTATTAACCATTACACTATTACTATCACCTACCCCAACGCTGATCCTGGCCCTGACCCCAACCCTGACCCTGACACTGGCCCTATCAAGAGGTAATTGAGGAGGAGACTGCTAGTAGCCTATCACTCAAGCAAAGATAAGCATTTCGCTACACTCGCATTAACATCTGCTAGCCATGTGTATGTGACCAATACAATTTGATTTGACCTATGTCTTCCAGGGCGGCAGGTAGCCTAATGTTTAGAGCGTTGGGCCAGTAACCGAAAGGTCGCTGGATCGAATCCCCGAGCTGACAAGGAGCAAGGCAGTTAACCCACTGTTTTCCGGGCACCCAAAGACGTGGATGTCGATTCAGGCAGCCCCCTTCCCCCCCGAATGCATTCAGTTGTACAACTGACAAGGTATCCCCCTTTCCAAACAGTCTTTCCTCCATCTCTCTCCCTCCAGGCGACACCAGCAGTACAGTCTCAGCTCTCTGCTACACGGTCCCTAAGTCAGCTAAGGGTAGCAGTCTACACGGCCTGGAGTCTGGCTCCGACTATAAGAGTCGAGGTGTGACGGTTGACAGCAGGGTCATCTTCGGCCCCGGCGTCTCCATGTCCACCTGCGACGTCAAGCTCATCGACGACAGCGAATACGAACTCTCCGAGGAGTTTGAGCTCCACCTATCGGACGCCTCGGATAACGCCCGCATGGGTGATGTCAGCGTGGCGAAGGTGGTCATCGACGGGCCAAATGATGCTTTGACGGTATCCCTGGGCAACGCTACGTTTACGTTCAGCGAGGACGCAGGTGAGAGATCATAATGCATTATATAGGCACACAGCAAGTTATAAAGGCTCATAAGCAGTTATTAAGCAGTCTACATGCAGGAGACTGAGGATAGTTATATATCTGGTGACTTTACAATCCACCACCTCAGATTTGGGGCTATGCTAGAGTTAAATGGTCACATTTCTATGTTCAATTCTTCAACAATCAATAGATATACTGTATATCATCGCTTGAATGAACCATTGGAAAACAGGAAGTATTACAGAGTACAACTCTAACCCCTGACCTAACACCCCCTAACCTCTGACCCTTGATCTCCAGGCACCATAGAGATCCCAGTGCTGCGGCAGGGCAGTGACCTGTCGTCAGAGACCTCTGTGTGGTACGCCACGCGCCCCTCTGACCCTCCCTCCGCCACCCCCGGGGTCGACTACATCCCCTCCTCCAGGAAGGTGGAGTTCAAAGCCGGAAAGACTGTGGAGGTAAAGAAGATGTTTTTTTTTTATTGTTTTATTGTCTAAAATACAAATGTCAGCGACACTCTCTCTCTCTCTCTCTCTGTCTCTCTCTGTCCCTCTCTGTCCCTCTCTCTCTCTCTCTCTGTCCCTCTCTCTCTCTCTCTGTCTCTCTCTCTCTCTCTGTCTCTCTCTCTCTGTCTCTCTCTCTCTCTCTCTCTCTCTCTCTGTCTCTCTCTCTCTCTCTCTCTCTCTCTCTCTCTCTCTCTCTGTCTCTCTCTCTCTCTCTCTCTCTCTCTGTCTCTCTCTGTCCCTCTCTCTCTCTCTGTCTCTCTCTGTCTCTCTCTCTCTCTCTCTCTCTCTCTCTCTCTGTCTCTCTCTCTGTCTCTCTCTCTGTCTCTCTCTCTCTCTGTCTCTCTCTCTCTCTCTCTCTCTCTCTGTCTCTCTCTCTGTCCCTCTCTCTCTGTCTCTCTCTCTCTCTCTCTCTCTCTCTCTCTCTCTCTCTCTCTCTCTCTCTCTCTCTGTCTCTCTCTCTCTCTGTCTCTCTCTCTCTCTCTCTGTCTCTCTCTGTCTCTCTCTCTCTCTCTCTGTCTCTCTCTCTCTCTCTCTCTCTCTCTCTGTCTCTCTCTCTGTCCCTCTCTCTCTCTCTCTCTCTCTCTCTCTCTCTCTCTCTCTCTCTCTCTCTCTCTCTCTCTCTCTCTCTCTCTCTCTCTCTCTCTCTCTCTCTCTCTCTCTCTCTCTCTCTCTCTCTCTCTGTCTCTCTCTCTCTCTCTCTCTCTCTCTCTGTCTCTCTCTCTCTGTCTCTCTCTCTCTCTCTCTCTCTCTCTCTCTCTCTCTCTCTCTCTCTCTCTCTCTCTCTCTCTCTCTCTCTCTCTCTCTCTCTCTCTCTCTCTCTCTCTCTCTCTCTCTCTCTCTCTCTCTCTCTCTCTCTCTCTCTCTCTCTGTCTCTGTTGCTCTGTCTCTCTCTCTGTCCCTCTGTCTCTGTCTCTCTCTCTGTCTCTCTCTCTGTCTCTCTCTTACTCACTCTCTGTGTCTGTCTCTCTCTCTGTCTCTCTCTCCAGACGTGCAGTCTGACCATCGTGGATGACATCCAGAACCCGGCCATGGAGGGTGCTGAGTCCTTTGTAGTGTTCCTCTCCTCCCCTCAGGGGGCCGTCCTTCTGGAACCCTTCCAAGCCTCCGTGGTCATCACTGATACCTTGGACCGTACGCACATCCCTACACACACACACACCTGTCTTCTAGAGTAGGGGTTTTCTATCTTTTCTTGCCCAGGAACCCCCGCAAACCGGCGACCCAGGGACTCCCATCATATGTTAGCAAATTAATAAATAAAAGTCACGTCTAGATCACAGTCTCCTGGAAGAATGTCACGATCGTTGAACAGAAACGGACCAAGGCTAGAGTTAAATGGTCACATTTCTACGTTCAATTCTTCAACAATCAATAGAGTGCCACATCATTTAATTTAATGTGAAACATGCAAAAACAACAAAGAATACAGATCGGACAATAACATAGTGCACACAATGCACTAACTCTAAACAATAACCCACAACACAGGTTGGAAAAAGAACAACCTAAGTGTGGTCCCCAATTAGAGGTAACGACAATCAGCTGCCTCTAATTGGGAACCATACGGAACCAAAACATAGAAATATAAAACATAGAAAAAACACAACTAGTCACGTCCTGACCTAAAACATAGAGAATCCCGAGGGCTCTCTATGTCCAGGACATGACAAAGACGTTGAACTCCATCTGAAATTGAAAGTTTTATTGTACAGTACTTACATAATCCCTACTCATTTACCCACAATTCCCTCCTCCCAGTTCCCAGCATGCAGTTTGAGAAGACGGCGTACAAGGTGAAGGAGAAGGAGGGAGTGCTGGACATCCCCATCGTTAGAACGGGAGACCTGACGGTCAAGTCCTCTGTGCTCTGCTTCACGCGCACCATGTCTGCCATGGTCGTGGACGACTTTGAGGAGAGGAGGAACGCAGACGACTCACGTATCACCTTCCTCAAAGGAGAGAAGGTAGGTTCTTTATCAAGCCCACAGAGATTATTCACAGGAATGGTGTTGTAATAGTTGGTACATATAATGCTCTGTTAAAATGTGTTAGAAACCTCTGTATAAAGCACTACCAGACCAATACATTTGGCTTCAATTTTATGCTGTTGATGATGATGATGACGATGATGGTGATGACGATGATGATGACGATGATGACGATGATGACGATGATGATGATGATGATGATGATGATGATGACGACGACGACGACGATGATGATGATGATGATGATGACGACGATGATGATGATGATGATGACGATGATGATGACGATGATGATGATGATGACGATGACGGTGACGATGATGATAACGATGATGATGGTCCAGGTAAAGAACTGCACGGTGCACATCCACGACGACTCTGCGTTCGAGCCTGAGGAGGAGTTCCAGGTGCATCTTGGGACGCCGCTTGGGGACCACTGGAGCGGTGCCATGGTGGGAGTTAGAGACGTGGCCACGGTAACCATCACTAACGACGAGGACGGTAAAACCCTCAACGCTTCTCTTTTGTCAGAAGCTTGTATACATATGAATAGAGTGGCAGACTGGAAGTTGATCGTTTTGTATTGTATGTAATGCATTGCAATAAGGTAATGGCATTGTAAGACATTTACAAAACAGAAACGCAGGGCATACTTTTACATAGAAAAAAAAGCCTCACTCATTGTAAAGATGAATTGTGTGTTTAATTTTCCCTTGTTCATTATAAAGTGAACATTGATATTGTACCACCCCTAGCCCCCACCATAGAGTTTGAGCAGACGTCGTACCAGGTGCAGGAGCCCCCCGGGCCAGACGGCATCGAGGTGCTTAACATCAAGGTGGTCAGGACAGGAGACCAGGACCGCACCTCCAAGGTCCGCTGCAGCACCCGGGACGGGTCAGCCCAGTCCGGAGTGGACTACAACCCCAAGAGCAGAGTCCTCAAGTTCACCCCTGGTCAGTAAGACTTAATGAGAGGGAGGAGCATTATGTATGTAGTACAGCTGTGGATTTTTTTATTCACCAGTTTCAGAGGGATTTTGACAGGAAATGGAATATGTTTTTACATTATCGAAGGTATGTTACGTCACATGTCGATGATACAGCATAAGTAAACATGACTCAACAATCTTTCCGTGAAAGGCATGGACCACATCCTGTTCAAAGTGGAGATTCTGTCCAATGAGGACAGGGAGTGGCACGAGTCCTTCTCGTTGGTCCTCGGCCCTGACGACCCAGTGGAGGCAGTGCTTGGAGAGATCACCACGGCAACAGTCACCATCCTGGACCAGGAAGCTGCGGGGTGTCTCATCCTTCCGGCCACGCCTATTGTAAGGAACATGGCTCACATTCAAATGTAAATGGCATTGGTTCAGCATTATGCTTATTACAAAATCATTCAGGTAAAATTACCTCATGTAAGTTGTACATTTAAATTGTAAATTCATACTTTCAAAAATTGTAGCATGTTTTCTGAGATGAATCCTATCTTGATATTGACACTTAGTATTGATTCTGTCAGTGTTCAGCTCTCTGACAGCTAACTGTCTTTCGTCAAAATGGAACTATAAAACTTTAACCTCACTTTAACTCCCCCAGCTGGTGTCTCTGTCAGACTATGACAACGTGGCTGAGGTGTCCAAGGAGGGCAGTAAGAAGCAGCCGTCGCCTGGTTACCCCTTGGTGTGTGTGACACCTGTGTGACCCCCACTACCCCAAATACTCTGTGTGAGGGGCTGTGAGGCAGGCATCAACCAGACCTCTGTTCACTTCTCCTGGGAGGTGGCTGCCCCTACAGACACCAACGGGGCCAGGTCACCGTTCGAGACCGTCACTGATACCACACCATACACTGGTGTTAACCATATGGTGAGTAGTAGTAGTATTAGTAGTAGTAGTAGCAGTGGCAGCGGAAGCAGTAGCAGCAGTAGTAGTAATAGCAGTAATAGTAGTAGTAGCAGTAGCAGCAGTTGTAGTAGTAGTAGTAGTAGTAGCAGGAGTAGTAGTAGCAGGAGTAGTAGTAGTAGTAGTAGTAGTAGTAGCAGGAGTAGTAGTAATAGCAGTGGTAGCGGTATTGGCAGGGTGGTGGTAATGGCAGTGGCAGCCGGTTGTGTAGTGGTGGCAGTGGTGTAGTAGTAGCAGTGGCGGCGGTTGTGTGGTAGTGGTGGTAGTGGTGGCAGGGTGGTGGTGGCAGGGTGGTAATGGCAGTGGCAACGGTTATTGGTAGTGGTAGTAGTGGTAGTGGTAGTAGCAGGGGTAGTGGTGGCAGGGTGGTAGTGGTGGTAGTGGTGGTGGTAGTGGTAGCAGGGTGGTGGTAATGGCAGTGGTGGTGGTTGGTGGTGGAGTGGTGGTAGTAGTGGCAGTGGCAGGAGTGGTAGTAGCAGGGTGTGGTAGCGGTGGCGGTGGTGGCCAGCAGTGGCGGTGGTGGTGTGGCGGGGCGGTGTGGTAGTTAGCGGCAGCGGGATGAAGTAGTGATGGTGGTGGTAGCGGCAGCGGGATGGTGGTGGCGGTGGTAGTGGTAGCAGGGGTGGTAGTAATGGCGGTGGTGGCGGTGGTGGTGGCAGGGATGGTGGTAATGGCGGTGGCGGCGGTTGTGGTGGTGGCGGTGGTGGTAGTGGCAGGGGGGCAGGGATTGGTGGTGGCAGGGTGGTGGTAGCGGTGGCCAGGGCGGTGGTGGTAGGCGGCAGCGGGATGTGGTGGTGGCGGCGGCAGTGGTGGTAATGGCGGTGGCGGCGGTTGTGGTGGTGGCAGAAGTGGTGGTAGTGGTGGTGGGCAGTGGTGGTGGCAGGGTGGTGGTGGTGGCGGGGCGGTGGTGGTAGCCAGGGAGAATTGGCTGTGGCAGAAGTGGTGGTATGGTGGTGGTGAAGTGGCAGTGGTGGCGGTGGTAGCGGTGGTAGCGGAGGTGGCGGTGGTAGTGGTGGTGGCGGTGGCGGTGGTGGTGGCGGTGGTGGGGTAGCGGTGGTGGTGGTGGTGGTGGTGGCGGTGGTGGTGGTAATGGCGGTGGCAGCGGTTGGCCGGTGGTGGTGGTGGTGGCGGGGTGGTGGTGGCGGTGGCGGTGGTAATGGCGGTGGTGGTGGTGGTGGCGGGATTGGCGGTAGCGGTGGTGGTGGCGGTGGTAGTGGTAATGGCGGTGGCGAGCGGTTTTTGGTGGTGGTGGTGGTGGCAGGGTGGTGGTGGCAGTGGCGGTGGCGGTGGTAATGGCGGTGGTGGTGGTGGTGGTAGTGGTGGTAGCGGCCGGGAATTGGCGATTGGCGGTGGCGGATGGTGGTGGTGTGGTGGTGGTGGCGGTAGCGGCGGTGGTAGCGGTAGTGGTAGTGGTGGTAGAGTGGTGGTAGTAATGTGGTGGTGGCGGTGGTAGCGGTGGCGGTGGTGGTGGTGGTGGTAGGTGGTGGTGGTGGCGGTGGTGGTGGCGGTGGTGGTGGTGGTGGTGGTGGTAGCGGTGGCGGTGGTAGTGGTGGTGGTGGTGGTGGTGGTGGCTGAATTAGTGGTAATGGCAGCGGTGGCAGCCGGTTGTGGTGGTGGCAGTGGTAGTGGTGGTGGTGGTGGCAGCCCGGCAAGGAGCATTGTGATGGTGGTGGCAGTGGTGGTGGCAGCGGTGGTAATGACCAGCTTGATGGTAGTGTGGGGTGGCAGCGGGAGTGGCGGTGGCAGGGATTGGTGGTAATGGTGGTGGTGGCGGTGGCGGTGGTGGTGGCGGTAGTGGTGGTGGTGGCGGAGTGGTGGTGGTAATTGGTGGTGGTGGTGGCGGTGGCGGTGGTAGTGGTGGTGGCGGTGGTGGTGGCGGTGGTGGTGGCGGTGGTGGTGGTGGTGGCGGTGGTGGTGGTGGTGGTGGTGGCGGTGGTGGAGTGGCGGTGGTGGTGGCGGTGGCGGTGGTGGTGGTGGTGGTATTGGTGGTGGTGGCTGGATGGTGGTAATGGCGGTGGCGGCGGTTTGTGGTGGTGGCGGTGGTGGTGGTGGTGGTGGTGGCGGCGGCGGGATTGGCGGTGGTGGTGGCGGCGGTCGGTGGTGGTGGCAGCGGTGGCGGTGGTGGTGGTAGCAGAGTGGTGGTAGTGGTGGTGGTGGTGGTGGCGGTAGCAGTGGCAGTGGCAGTGCGATGGTGGTGAGTGGTGGTGGCAGTGGTGGCGGTGGATGGTGGTGCGGAAGTGGTGGTGGTAGCGGTGGTAGTGGTGGTGTGGTGGTGGCGGTGGTGGTAGGCAGTGGTAGCGGTGGTGGTAGCGGTGGTGGTGGCGGCGGTATTGGTGGCGGTGGTGGTGGCAGGCGGTGGTGGTGGAGGGAGGAGGGATGTGGAGGAGTGGTGGTGGTAGCGGTGGTGGTGGTGCTGGTGGTAGTGGTGGTGGTGTTGGTGGTGGTGTGGCAGTGGTAGTGGTGGTGGTGGTGTCGGTGGGAGTGTTAGTGGTGGTGGTAGTGGTGTTGGTGGTGGTGGTGGTGGCGGTGGTGGTAGTGGTGGTGGTAGTGGTGGTGGTAGGTGGTGGTGGTGGTGGTGGTGAGTGGTGGTGAGTGGTGGTGGTGGTGGTAACTGGCAGTGGTGGTGGTGGTGAGTGAGTGAGTGGTAGGTGAGTGGTAGTGGTGGTAGCGGTAATTGGTAGTAGTGGTGGTGTTGGTGGTAGTGGTGGTGAGTAATTGGTGGTAGAGTAGTGAGTGAGTGGTAGGTGGTAGTAATTAGTGGTTAGTGAGTAGTAGTGGTAGAGTGGTAGCAGTGGTGTAGTCGTCGTAGTAGTGGTGATAGTAGTAGTATTATTAGTATATTAACCATATGGTGAATAGGGATTGGAAGTTCTGAGAACAATGTATAAGAAAGAGATGGTTCTGTTTGTTGTGTGTGAAGAGATGGTTCTGTTTGTTGTGTGTGAAGAGAGGGTTCTGTTTGTTGTGTGTGAAGAGAGGGTTCTGTTTGTTGTGTGTGAAGAGAGAGTTCTGTTTGTTGTGTGTCCCGGGCTTCTGTGTATGATCTACACATGCATGATTGATGATTATTGATCATGGTGATTGATTGACTGTCTGTATTTAACCAACAGGTCCTGGACAGTATCTATTTCTCTCGACGGTTCCATGTACGCTGTGTGGCTCAGGCCCGGGACAAGTCAGGCCATCTTGGAACACCCCTGAGGAGTAACATAGCAACCATCGGCACCGAGTGTTCCATCTGCCACACCCCAGTTACCACCGGAACCGCCAGAGGGTTCCAGGCCCAGTCGTTCATCGCCACGCTGAAGTACCTAGACGTCAAACACAAGAAGCACCCGAACCGGTGAGCAGGGAGGCATTCACACACACAAACATACACACATACACACAGGCACGCTTGTACATACACAAACAGTGATGGGGAAATCGATAGAGTTACAAATATGGATTTTTTTTGTTGATGATATTTCACAAAACTTACACACACACCACTTCCACGTGGTCTATAATAGTAGAACACCTCCATGTGGTCTATAATAGTAGAACACCTCCATGTGGTCTATAATAGTAGAACACCTCCATGTGGTCTATAATAGTAGAACACCTCCATGTGGTCTATAATAGTAGAACACCTCCATGTGGTCTATAATAGTAGAACACCTCCATGTGGTCTATAATAGTAGAACACCTCCATGTGGTCTATAATAGTAGAACACCTCCATGTGGTCTATAATAGTAGAACACCTCCATGTGGTCTATAATAGTAGAACACCTCCATGTGGTCTATAATAGTAGAACACCTCCATGTGGTCTATAATAGTAGAACACCTCCACGTGGTCTATAATAGTAGAACACCTCCATGTGGTCTATAATAGTAGAACACCTCCACGTGGTCTATAATAGTAGAACACCTCCACGTGGTCTATAATAGTAGAACACCTCCACGTGGTCTATAATAGTAGAACACCTCCACGTGGTCTATAATAGTAGAACACCTCCACGTGGTCTATAATAGTAGAACACCTCCACGTGGTCTATAATAGTAGAACACCTCCACGTGGTCTATAATAGTAGAACACCTCCACGTGGTCTATAATAGTAGAACACCTCCACGTGGTCTATAATAGTAGAACACCTCCACGTGGTCTATAATAGTAGAACACCTCCACGTGGTCTATAATAGTAGAACACCTCCACGTGGTCTATAATAGTAGAACACCTCCACGTGGTCTATAATAGTAGAACACCTCCATGTGGTCTATAATAGTAGAACACCTCCATGTGGTCTATAATAGTAGAACACCTCCACGTGGTCTATAATAGTAGTAGAACACCTCCATGTGGTCTATAATAGTAGAACACCTCCACGTGGTCTATAATAGTAGAACACCTCCATGTGGTCTATAATAGTAGAACACCTCCACGTGGTCTATAATAGTAGAACACCTCCATGTGGTCTATAATAGTAGAACACCTCCATGTGGTCTATAATAGTAGAACACCTCCACGTGGTCTATAATAGTAGAACACCTCCATGTGGTCTATAATAGTAGAACACCTCCACGTGGTCTATAATAGTAGAACACCTCCATGTGGTCTATAATAGTAGAACACCTCCATGTGGTCTATAATAGTAGAACACCTCCATGTGGTCTATAATAGTAGAACACCTCCATGTGGTCTATAATAGTAGAACACCTCCATGTGGTCTATAATAGTAGAACACCTCCATGTGGTCTATAATAGTAGAACACCTCCATGTGGTCTATAATAGTAGAACACCTCCATGTGGTCTATAATAGTAGAACACCTCCATGTGGTCTATAATAGTAGAACACCTCCTTGTGGTCTATAATAGTAGAACACCTCCATGTGGTCTATAATAGTAGAACACCTCCATGTGGTCTATAATAGTAGAACACCTCCATGTGGTCTATAATAGTAGAACACCTCCATGTGGTCTATAATAGTAGAACACCTCCATGTGGTCTATAATAGTAGAACACCTCCACGTGGTCTATAATAGTAGAACACCTCCATGTGGTCTATAATAGTAGAACACCTCCATGTGGTCTATAATAGTAGAACACCTCCACGTGGTCTATAATAGTAGAACACCTCCATGTGGTCTATAATGGTAGAACACCTCCATGTGGTCTATAATAGTAGAACACCTCCATGTGGTCTATAATAGTAGAACACCTCCATGTGGTCTATAATAGTAGAACACCTCCATGTGGTCTATAATAGTAGAACACCTCCATGTGGTCTATAATAGTAGAACACCTCCATGTGGTCTATAATGGTAGAACACCTCCACGTGGTCTATAATAGTAGAACACCTCCATGTGGTCTATAATAGTAGAACACCTCCATGTGGTCTATAATAGTAGAACACCTCCATGTGGTCTATAATAGTAGAACACCTCCATGTGGTCTATAATAGTAGAACACCTCCATGTGGTCTATAATAGTAGAACACCTCCATGTGGTCTATAATAGTAGAACACCTCCATGTGGTCTATAATAGTAGAACACCTCCATGTGGTCTATAATAGTAGAACACCTCCATGTGGTCTATAATAGTAGAACACCTCCACGTGGTCTATAATAGTAGAACACCTCCATGTGGTCTATAATAGTAGAACACCTCCATGTGGTCTATATAATAGTAGAACACCTCCATGTGGTCTATAATAGTAGAACACCTCCACGTGGTCTATAATAGTAGAACACCTCCATGTGGTCTATAATAGTAGAACACCTCCACGTGGTCTATAATAGTAGAACACCTCCATGTGGTCTATAATAGTAGAACACCTCCATGTGGTCTATAATAGTAGAACACCTCCATGTGGTCTATAATAGTAGAACACCTCCATGTGGTCTATAATAGTAGAACACCTCCATGTGGTCTATAATAGTAGAACACCTCCATGTGGTCTATAATAGTAGAACACCTCCATGTGGTCTATAATAGTAGAACACCTCCATGTGGTCTATAATAGTAGCAGAACACCTCCATGTGGTCTATAATAGTAGAACACCTCCATGTGGTCTATAATAGTAGAACACCTCCATGTGGTCTATAATAGTAGAACACCTCCATGTGGTCTATAATAGTAGAACACCTCCATGTGGTCTATAATAGTAGAACACCTCCATGTGGTCTATAATAGTAGAACACCTCCATGTGGTCTATAATAGTAGAACACCTCCATGTGGTCTATAATAGTAGAACACCTCCATGTGGTCTATAATAGTAGAACACCTCCATGTGGTCTATAATAGTAGAACACCTCCATGTGGTCTATAATAGTAGAACACCTCCATGTGGTCTATAATAGTAGAACACCTCCATGTGGTCTATAATAGTAGAACACCTCCATGTGGTCTATAATAGTAGAACACCTCCACGTGGTCTATAATAGTAGAACACCTCCATGTGGTCTATAATAGTAGAACACCTCCATGTGGTCTATAATAGTAGAACACCTCCATGTGGTCTATAATAGTAGAACACCTCCATGTGGTCTATAATAGTAGAACACCTCCATGTGGTCTATAATAGTAGAACACCTCCATGTGGTCTATAATAGTAGAACACCTCCATGTGGTCTATAATAGTAGAACACCTCCATGTGGTCTATAATAGTAGAACACCTCCATGTGGTCTATACAGTAGAACACCTCCACGTGGTCTATAATAGTAGAACACCTCCATGTGGTCTATAATAGTAGAACACCTCCATGTGGTCTATAATAGTAGAACACCTCCATGTGGTCTATAATAGTAGAACACCTCCATGTGGTCTATAATAGTAGAACACCTCCATGTGGTCTATAATAGTAGAACACCTCCATGTGGTCTATAATAGTAGAACACCTCCATGTGGTCTATAATAGTAGAACACCTCCACGTGGTCTATAATAGTAGAACACCTCCATGTGGTCTATAATAGTAGAACACCTCCATGTGGTCTATAATAGTAGAACACCTCCATGTGGTCTATAATAGTAGAACACCTCCATGTGGTCTATAATAGTAGAACACCTCCATGTGGTCTATAATAGTAGAACACCTCCATGTGGTCTATAATAGTAGAACACCTCCACGTGGTCTATAATAGTAGAACACCTCCATGTGGTCTATAATAGTAGAACACCTCCACGTGGTCTATAATAGTAGAACACCTCCACGTGGTCTATAATAGTAGAACACCTCCATGTGGTCTATAATAGTAGAACACCTCCATGTGGTCTATAATAGTAGAACACCTCCATGTGGTCTATAATAGTAGAACACCTCCATGTGGTCTATAATAGTAGAACACCTCCATGTGGTCTATAATAGTAGAACACCTCCATGTGGTCTATAATAGTAGAACACCTCCATGTGGTCTATAATAGTAGAACACCTCCACGTGGTCTATAATAGTAGAACACCTCCATGTGGTCTATAATAGTAGAACACCTCCATGTGGTCTATAATAGTAGAAGACCTCCATGTGGTCTATAATGGTAGAACACCTCCACGTGGTCTATAATGGTAGAACACCTCCATGTGGTCTATAATAGTAGAACACCTCCATGTGGTCTATAATAGTAGAACACCTCCATGTGGTCTATAATAGTAGAACACCTCCACGTGGTCTATAATAGTAGAACACCTCCATGTGGTCTATAATAGTAGAACACCTCCATGTGGTCTATAATAGTAGAACACCTCCATGTGGTCTATAATAGTAGAACACCTCCATGTGGTCTATAATAGTAGAACACCTCCATGTGGTCTATAATAGTAGAACACCTCCACGTGGTCTATAATAGTAGAACACCTCCATGTGGTCTATAATAGTAGAACACCTCCATGTGGTCTATAATAGTAGAACACTCCATGTGGTTTATAATAGTAGAACACCTCCATGTGGTCTATAATAGTAGAACACCTCCATGTGGTCTATAATAGTAGAACACCTCCACGTGGTCTATAATAGTAGAACACCTCCACGTGGTCTATAATAGTAGAACACCTCCATGTGGTCTATAATAGGTAGAACACCTCCATGTGGTCTATAATAGTAGAACACCTCCATGTGGTCTATAATAGTAGAACACCTCCACGTGGTCTATAATAGTAGAACACCTCCATGTGGTCTATAATAGTAGAACACCTCCATGTGGTCTATAATAGTAGAAGACCTCCATGTGGTTTATAATAGTAGAACACCTCCATGTGGTCTATAATAGTAGAACACCTCCATGTGGTCTATAATAGTAGAACACCTCCACGTGGTCTATAATAGTAGAACACCTCCACGTGGTCTATAATAGTAGAACACCTCCATGTGGTCTATAATAGTAGAACACCTCCATGTGGTCTATAATAGTAGAACACCTCCATGTGGTCTATAATAGTAGAACACCTCCATGTGGTCTATAATAGTAGAACACCTCCATGTGGTCTATAATAGTAGAACACCTCCATGTGGTCTATAATAGTAGAACACCTCCATGTGGTCTATAATAGTAGAACACTAACCTTGTGTTGTCTTTTTCTTCTGCAGTATCCACATCTCGGTGCACATCCCCCACCAGGACGGTATGCTGCCCCTAGTGTCCAGCATGCCCCTCCACAACCTGCACTTCCTGCTGTCAGAGTCCATCTATAGACAACAGCACATCTGTTCAAACCTAGTCACTCTCAATGACCTGCAGGGGGTCTCCGGTAAGGACACACACAGACTCTCTAAAGTGGGTTACATCAGACACATGGCACGTACACACACATATACACACACACTCACACATACACACTCATACACACACATACACATACACACACTCACACATACACACTCATACACACACATACACACACTCACACATACACACTCATACACACACACATACGCACACACACACACATACGCACACACACACATACACACACTCTTACAACAAAGTATAAACACCCTTCCTCTAACAAAGTGTTTGACGTGTCCTCTGTGTGTCTCTGTCCTTTCTGTTGTGTCTCTGTCCTCTCTGTGTGTCTCTGTCCTCTCTGTTGTGTCTCTGTCCTCTCTGTGTGTCTCTGTCCTCTATGTGTGTCTCTGTCCTCTCTGTGTGTCTCTGTCCTCTCTGTTGTGTGTCTGTCCTCTCTGTGTGTGTCTGTCCTCTCTGTGTGTCTCTGTCCTCTCTGTGTGTCTCTGTCCTCTCTGTGTGTGTCTGTCCTCTCTGTGTGTCTCTGTCCTTTCTGCTGTGTCTCTGTCCTCTCTGTGTGTCTCTGTCCTTTCTGTTGTGTCTCTGTCCTCTCTGTGTGTCTCTGTCCTCTCTGTGTGTCTCTGTCCTCTCTGTGTGTCTCTGTCCTCTCTGTGTGTCTCTGTCCTCTCTGTGTGTCTCTGTCCTCTCTGTGTGTCTCTGTCCTTTCTGTGTGTCTCTGTCCTCTCTGTGTGTGTCTGTCCTCTCTGTGTGTCTCTGTCCTCTCTGCTGTGTCTCTGTCCTCTCTGTGTGTCTCTGTCCCTCTCTGTGTGTGTCTCTGTGTCCTCTGTCCTCTCTGTGTGTCTCTGTCCTCTCTGTGTGTCTCTGTCCTCTCTGTGTGTCTCTGTCCTCTCTGTGTGTCTCTGTCCTCTCTGTGTGTCTCTGTCCTCTCTGTGTGTCTCTGTCCTTTCTGTTGTGTCTCTGTCCTCTCTGTGTGTGTCTGTCCTCTCTGTGTGTCTCTGTCCTCTGTGTGTGTGTCTGTGTGTCTCTGTCCTCTCTGTGTGTGTCTGTCCTCTCTGTGTGTCCTCTCTGTGTGTCTCTGTCCTCTCTGTGTGTCTCTGTCCTTTCTGTTGTGTCTCTGTCCTCTCTGTTGTGTCTCTGTCCTTTCTGTTGTGTCTCTGTCCTCTCTGTGTGTCTCTGTCCTCTCTGTGTGTGTCTCTGTCCTCTCTGTGTGTGTCTCTGTCCACTCTGTGTGTCTCTGTCCTCTCTGTGTGTGTCTCTGTCCTCTCTGTGTGTGTCTCTGTCCTCTCTGTGTGTGTCTCTGTCCTCTCTGTGTGTCTCTGTCCTCTCTGTGTGTATCTCTGTCCTCTCTGTGTGTCTCTGTCCTCTCTGTGTGTCTCTGTCCTCTCTGTGTCTCTGTCCTTTCTGTTGTTTCTCTCTTCTCTGTTTGTCTCTGTCCTCCCTGTGTGTCTCTGTCCTCCCCGTGTGTCTCTGTCCTCGCTGTGTGTCTCTGTCCTTTCTGTTGTGTCTCTGTCCTCTCTGTTGTGTCTCTGTCCTTTCTGTTGTCTCTGTCCTCTCTGTGTATCTCTGTCCTCTCTGTGTGTCTGTCCTCTCTGTGTGTCTCTGTCCTCTCTGTGTGTCTTTGTCCTCTCTGTGTGTCTTTGTCCTCTCTGTGTGTCTCTGTCCTCTCTGTGTGTCTCTGTCCTCTCTGTGTGTCTCTGTCCTTTCTGTTGTGTCTCTGTCCTCTCTGTTGTGTCTCTGTCTTCTCTGTTTGTCTCTGTCCTCTCTCTGTGTTTCTGTCCTCCCTGTGTGTCTCTGTCCTCTCTCTCTGTGTCTCTGTCTTCTCTGTGTGTCTCTGTCCTCTCTCTGTGTGTCTGTCCTCCCTGTGTGTGTTTCAGAGACGGGTTTCCTGGATGATGTCCAGTATGACAGTATCTCTCTGGGTCCGGGTTATGACAGACCCTACCAGTTCAGCCCCGGTGTCAGAGAGGCTAAGAGCATCCAGCTGTACAAACACCTCAACCTGAAGAGCTGTATCTGGACCTTCGATGCCTACTACGACATGACGGAACTCATTGACGTCTGTGGAGGCTCAGTCACTGCCGACTTCCAGGTATGGGACTCCATCTAGTTCAGATACCATACCCTCTCTAGTGGGTTATCGATGTCACTGTTGACTTCCAGGTATGGTACTCCCTCTAGTTCAGATACCATACCCTCTCTAGTGGGTTATCGATGTCACTGTTGACTTCCAGGTATGGTACTCCCTCTAGTTCAGATACCATACCCTCTCTAGTGGGTTATCGATGTCACTGCCGACTTCCAGGTATGGGACTCCATCTAGTTCAGATACCATACCCTCTCTAGTGGGTTATCGATGTCACTGTTGACTTCCAGGTATGGTACTCTCTCTAGTTCAGATACCATACCCTCTCTAGTGGGTTATCGATGTCACTGTTGACTTCCAGGTATGGGACTCCCTCTAGTTCAGATACCATACCCTCTCTAGTGGGTTATCGATGTCACTGTTGACTTCCAGATATGGTACTCTCTCTAGTTCAGATACCATACCCTCTCTAGTGGGTTATCATGTCGCTGCATTTTGCTTGCTGTACTCTGAATTTACTCCAGTTTATTTTCATTATTGAAGGCTTGCATACAATCTACCATGACTAGTGAACGTAATCTTCTCACAGATATCCACAGTGTTATCAGGTCCACAGTGTTATCAGGTCCACAGTGTTATCAGGTCCACAGTGTTATCAGGTCCACAGATCCATCAGGTCCACAGATCCATCAGGTCCACAGATCCATCAGGTCCACAGAGTTATCAGGTCCACAGTGTCATCAGGTCCACAGAGTTATCAGGTCCACAGTGTCATCAGGTCCACAGTGTCATCAGGTCCACAGTGTCATCAGGTCCACAGTGTCATCAGGTCCACAGTGTTATCAGGTCCACAGTGTTATCAGGTCCACAGTGTTATCAGGTCCACAGAGTCATCAGGTCCACAGTGTTATCAGGTCCACAGAGTCATCAGGTCCACAGTGTTATCAGGTCCACAGATCCATCAGGTCCACAGATCCATCAGGTCCACAGAGTTATCAGGTCCACAGAGTTATCAGGTCCACAGAGTTATCAGGTCCACAGTGTCATCAGGTCCACAGAGTTATCAGGTCCACAGTGTCATCAGGTCCACAGTGTCATCAGGTCCACAGTGTCATCAGGTCCACAGTGTTATCAGGTCCACAGTGTTATCAGGTCCACAGAGTCATCAGGTCCACAGTGTTATCAGGTCCACAGATCCATCAGGTCCACAGATCCATCAGGTCCACAGATCCATCAGGTCCACAGAGTTATCAGGTCCACAGTGTCATCAGGTCCACAGAGTTATCAGGTCCACAGTGTCATCAGGTCCACAGTGTCATCAGGTCCACAGTGTCATCAGGTCCACAGTGTCATCAGGTCCACAGTGGCATCAGGTCCACAGTGTCGTCAGGTCCACAGTGTTGTCAGGTCCACAGTGTTGTCAGGTCCACAGTGTCATCAGGTCCACAGTGTCATCAAGTCCACAGAATTATCAGGTCCACAGTGTTATCAGGTCCACAGTGTCATCCAGGTCCAAATTCAGTAATGTGATCACAGTCTGTATTGTTAGATTCTGGGTTAAACTTGGAACATCGTTATACTCTGAAGTATAGTATCTGAGGAGTGAAAGAGACTGGACATCAGAAGTATAGTATCTGAGGAGTGAAAGAGACTGGACATCAGAAGTATAGTATCTGAGAAGTGAAAAAGACTGGACATCAGAAGTATAAAATGGTTATCTGTAGGAGCCAGATGGCTTTGGAATGTGTTAGGGGAGACCGGTGGAGGTCTTTGGATCAGGCCTCAAGGGGGCTGGAGTTCGTGGTCAGATTCCCTTTAAAGGTAGAAACAACGGTTTATTACTCTTATCACTTCCTTTTCCTGTCGGGCCATAACAGATGTACGGATTGGAGAGAAGTATGTACTTTGTGGTGGAGGAATTATACTTTGTTAAGCTTTCCTGGTGTCCGTGGAGTGTCATTTACTCTTAGAATTATGGCCTAACAGTATACTGTAGCCATGGCTCCTCTTATAGGTTTCCTATTGGCTCATCCTTCCATTCCAACCACAGTATGCAAAACAGTCCAGGACTGACTGTAGATGTTTCTGCTGCGTCACTTTTTATCGTGCCATGTTGTGGCAACGTTATGTCATGTCAATTTCACCTTGTATCATTGTCACCTTACGTCATCTGATCTCATGTCATGTCTTATGTTCCCCCAGGTGAGGGACTCGGCCCAGTCGTTCCTGACGGTGCAGGTTCCTCTCTATGTGTCTTATATCTACGTTACAGCTCCCAGGGGCTGGGCCTCTCTGGAACACCACACTGAAATGGAGTTCTCTTTCTTCTACGATACCGTGCTCTGGAGGACAGGTGTGTGTGTGTGTCTCCTTGGAATTGTTGTGTTTCTGTGAAACTCCATTGAACTGTTGTGTTTCTGTGGAACTCCGTTGAACTGTTGTGTTTCTGTGGAACTCCGTTAAACCGGTATGTTCCTGTCCACTAGGCATCCAGACAGACAGCGTTCTGTCAGCCAGACTCCAGATCATCAGGATCTACATGAGAGATGATGGTCGTCTGGTCATCGAGTTCAAAACACACGCCAAGTTCAGGGGTCAGTCCTCAATGACCTGTATTCTACTGTATGACCAGTGCACAGTATCATGTACTCCTGTAAAAGCTCTAAGCTAAGGAAACGTCTCATATATTTACAGTGCATTCGGGAAAGTATTCAGACACCTTGAGTTTTTTTTCCAATTTTTTGTTACGTTACAACCTTATTCTAAAATGTTTTTTAATTGTTTTTTTCCCTCGTCAATCTACACACAATACCCCATAATGAGAATTCAAAAACATTTTTGCTAATTTATAATTACAAAAAAACTGAAATATCACATTTACATAAGTATTCAGACCCTTTACTCAGTACTTTGTTCAAGCACTTTTGGTAATGACTACAGCCTCGAGTCTTCTTGGGTATGACGCTACAATGTTTGGCACAACTGTATTTGGGGTGTTTCTCCCATTCTTCTCTGCAGATCCGCTCAAGCTCTGTCAGGTTGGATGCAGAGTGTTTCCGCACAGCTATTTTCAGGTCTCTCAAGAGATGTTTAAACGAGTTCAAGTCTAGGCTATGGCTGGGGGACTGAAGAACATTCAGAGACTTGTCCCGAAGCCACTCCTGCGTTGTCTTGGCTGTGTGCTTAGGGTCATTGTCCTGTTGGAAGGTGAACCTTCGCCCCAGTCTGAGGTCCTGAGTGCTCTTGGGCAGGTTTTCATCAAGGAACTCTCTGTACTTTGCTCCATTCATATTTGCCTCAATCTTGACTAGTCTTTCAGTCCCTGCTGCTGAAAAACATCCCTACAGCATAATGCTGCCACCACCATGCTTCACTGTAGGGATGGTGCCAGGTTTCCTACAGACGTGATGCTTGGCATTCAGGCCCGCAGAGAATCTTGTTTCTCATGGTCTGAGAGTCTTTAGGTGCCTTTTGGCAAACTCCAAGTCGGCTGTCATGTGCCTTTTACTGAGTAGTGGCTTTCGTCTGGCCACTCTAGCATAAAGGCCTGATTGGCGGAGTGCTGCAGAGATGGTTGTACTTCTGGAAGGTTCTACTGTTTTTACTGTTCTACTGAGACTACTGTTTTTATTTTATTTTACTAGGCAAGTCAGTTAAGAACAAAATCTTATTTTCAATGACGACCTAGGAACAGTGGGTTAACTGCCTGTTCAGGGGCAACTGTGTTGAGGTCTGATCCTGATTCCTGTGATACCAGGTCTGTAACACAATGACTAACCTCTAGTTTTCTTCCTCTTCCTCCTCCAGGCCAGTTTGTCCCAGAACACCACACCCTGCCTGGCCACAAGTCCCACCTGATGGTCCCGGACCACCTGGGGGGGATAGAGTTTGACATGCAGCTCATCTGGAGTGCCCAGTCCTTTGACTCTCCCTACCAGCTCTGGAAGGCTACCTCCTCTTACAGCAGGTCAGTACACAGACATACTGTTATATACAGTTATAGATATAGATAAATAGATATTCCAAGTCCTTTGACTCACCCTAACAGCTCTGGATGGCCATCTGCTCTCACAGCTGGTCAGTACACAGACATACTGTTATATACAGTTATAGATATAGATAAATAGATATTCCAAGTCCTTTGACTCTCCCTAACAGCTCTGGAAGGCCATCTGCTCTCACAGCTGGTCAGTACACAGACATACTGTTATATACAGTTATAGATATAGATAAATAGATATTCCAAGTCCTTTGACTCTCCCTACCAGCTCTGGAAGGCCATCTGCTCTCACAGCAGGTCAGTAAGGGTTACTTGGTGGACAGACTTTGGTTCCAGCCCAACAGTAACATGACTGCTTTCTCTAAGTTCTGGAGAATTAGTGTCAGAGGGTGTGACCAACTGGAGTTCGAAACACAGATGTCCTGGTCATCACAAAAACGTGTTAGCCTGCTGAGTTAAGCTAAAGCCTAGGCATTAGCCTGGGGACCCAATGCAAGTCCTCAGGTCTCAGGCAAGATTTATTCATTACAAGGGCTTACCAAATGTTTTTCCCTCTTGTGTTCCAGGAAGGACTACTCCGGTGAGTACACAGTGTTTCTGATCCCATGTACCGTGCAGCCCACCCAGCCCTGGACCGACCCTGGAGACAAGTCTCTGTCCTGCACAGCCCACGCCCCGGAGAAGTATGTCACCCAAACAATTATTATGGGAGGGGTTGAGGGTAGCTGAAGTATGGGACTAAAAACAAACAAAAGATAAGTAATGTAAAATATACTGTGTCTGTAAAATGTACACTACCATTCAAAAGTTTGGGGACTTAGAAATGTCCTTGTTTTTTAATTCAGTCTCTTTTTTCTCAATTTCCGCCTGACTGACGTGCCCAAAGTAAACTGCCTGTTGCTCAGGCCCTGATATGCATATAATTGGTACCATTGGAAAGAAAACACTTTGAAGTTTGTAGAAATGTTAAAGTAATGTAGGAGACTATAACACAATAGATATGGTAGGAGAAAATCCAAAGAAAAACCAACCAGAATATATATTTTTTTTTGAGAGCCCATGCTCTTACAATGGAAAGAATAGGGAAATAATTAAATCTAGTTCCCAGTATGCAATTCCTATGGCTTCCACTTGGTGTCAGCACTCAATGTTCAAGGTTTTAGGCTTGTTTCTTCCAAAACGAGTAAGAATAATGAGTTTTAGTACTGGAACACACTATTGGAAATTCGTGTGTGCGTGCGCGATGAAAAGAAGACTCACCTGCTAATATCATTTTCCTATTGAACATACTTCTTTACGTATGAAATATTATTATTTGATTACATTTTAGGCTATCTGAGAAGTCAATAGAAACATATTTTCACTTGTTTTAACAAAGTTTAGTGGTCGATTTTTGGATTCCTTTCTCTGCATGTTGAACGAGTGGATTACTCAAATCGATGGCGCCAACTAAACAGACTTTTTGGGATATAAAGAAGGATTTTATCTAACAAAATGGCACTACATGTTATAGCTGGGACCCTTTGGATGACAAATCAGAGGTGATTTTCAAACAGTAAGTGAATATTTAATCGCTATTGGTGAAGTTATGAAACCTGTGCCACTGGAACAATATTTTGATGTGGGGCGCCGTCCTCAAACAATCGCATGGCATGCTTCCACTGTAATGGCTACTGTAAACTGTAAATAGCTGCTGTAAAACTGTAAATTCAGTTAGATTAACAAGAATTTAAGCTTTCAGCCGATATAAGACACTTGCATGTACATAAATGTTTAATATCCATAATATTTATGATTATTTATTTGAATTGCGCGCCCTCCAGTTTCACCGGAAGTTGTTAGCGGGACCCCTATCCCAGAGAGGTTATAAAGAAAAGCACCTTTTTTTGTCTATTAAAATAACATCAAATTGATCAGAAATACAGTGTAGACATTGTTAATGTAAATGGCTATTGTAACTGGAAATTACATATTTTTTATGGAATATCTACATAGGTGTACAGAGGCCCATTATCAGCAACCATCACTCCTGTGTTCCAATGGCACGTTGTGTTAGCTAATCCACGTTTATCATTTTATAAGTCTAATAGATAATTAGAAAACCATTTTACAATTATGTTAGCACAGCTGAAAACTGTTGTTCTGATTAAAGAAGCAATAAAACTGGCCTTCTTTAGACTAGTTGAGTATCTGGAGCATCAGCATTTGTGGGTTTGATTACAGGCTCAAAATGGCCCGAAGCAAAGTACTTTCTTCTGAAACTCGTCAGGAAACTGAAGATCTCATACAATGCTGTGTACTAATCCCTTCACAGAACAGCGCAAACTGTCTCTAACCAGAATAGAAAGAGGAGTGGGAGGTGTCTAGTTTAGTTTGAGAAACTATACACTATCAAAATAAAGAAAGTCGCACACTCCATATATACTCTCCCAACAGTTTGTTACATATAATAATGGTTCAACCTTGATATATAACAACCATCATCAACAGGGGGAACATATTAGATATATACTTAATAATCTGTAGAAATAATTATTTTAAATATATAGGACTTATTCATGATGGAAACAAATGTTAATAAGAAGGGCCTGAGATCAAAATCAATATTCAGACCATTAGGGGTCAGTGTTTTTTGATAGTGTATAGTTTATTCGCCGTTAGTCAGCACCTCCACACAAACCTCGTACTGGGTGTGCGCCAGCTCATGTTATCTTATCTAGTTTGAGAAACAGACCACTCACAAGTCCTCAACTGTCAGCTTCATTAAATAGTACCCGCAAAACACCAGTCTCAACATCAACAGTGAAGAGGCGACTCCGGGATTCAGACCTTCTAGGCAGAGTTGCAAAGAAAAAGCCATATCTCAGACGGGCCAATAAAGATTAAGATAGGAAAAAGTACACAGACACTGGACAGATGTACTCTGCCTAGAAGGCCAACATCCCAGAGTCGCTCGCCTCTTCACTGTTGACATTGAGACTGGTGCTTCTTTAATCAGATCAACAGTTTTCAGCTGTGCTAACAAAATTGCAAAAGGCTTTTCTAATGATCAATTAGCCTTTTAAAATGATAAACTTGGATTAGCTAACACAATGTGCCATTGGAACACAGGAGTGTATCAGGTATCAAGGTAAGACCCAGATGCAGACCGTGTCGAAGTAACAATGTTTATTACAGCAACAGGGGCAAAGGTACAAGACGCCAGGCAGGAAGGCTCAGGGTCAGGTCCGGGAGAGGTTGCTAATCCAGAGGTGGGGCAAAGGTACAAGACGGCAGGCAGGAAGGGTCAGGTCAGGCAGTGGCTGGTAATCCAGAGGTGGGGCAATGGTACAGGACGGCAGACAGGCTCAGGGTCAGGGGCAGGTACGGGGTCAGGACAGGCAAGAGTCAAAAACCAGGAGAATGAGAAAAGAAAGGCTGGGGAAAAAGCAGGAGCTGACACAAAAACGCTGGTTGTCTTGACAAACAAGACGAACTGGCAACAGACAAACAGAGAACACAGGTATAAATACACAGGGGATAATGTGGAAGATGGGCGACACCTGGAGGGAGATGGAGACAATTACAAAGACAGGTGAAACAGATCAGGGTGTGACAGAGTGATGGTTGCTGATAATGGGCCTCTGTACGCCTAATTCAAAAGAAATAATTGTAATATTAAACATTCATGGAAATACAAGTGTGTTACAGCATTCAAAAGCTTAGAATCTTGGTAATCTAACGGCATTGTCAGATTTCAAAAAGGCTTTACAGTGAAAGCAGAACATTCGATTATCTGAGGACAGCGCCTCACAACAATATATTATTCAAACCAGCACAGTCGTTACAAAATCAAATATAGCGATAAAATAAATCACTTACCTTTGAAGATCTTCCTCTGTTTGTAATCCAAAGGGTTTTGTTCGATAAAGTCCTTCTTTATATCCCAAAAAGTCAGTTTAGTTGGCACCATGGACTTCTGTAATCCAGTCGTTCAACATGCAGACAAAGAAATCCCAAAAGTACCGGTAAAGTTCGTCCAAACAAGTCAAACGATGTTTGTAATTAATCCTCACGTTGTCAAATATCTAAATAAACGATAATATTTCAGACGGAAAATAGTCTGTTCAATAGGAAAGAAAAATAACGAGGAGCGCGCACCCATTCACGCGCGTAAAACAGTAGTGTCCGTTTCAACAGCCACTTGAAAGAACTTCAATTTCTTGTTCGTTTTTCAAAAAACAAGCCTGAAACCGCAGTCTGGGAGCTAATTCCCTCTGTTGTCAATAGCAAGTCAATGGAAAAACTGTGACATAAAAAAATACATTTTACGGATGGATTGTCCTCGGGGTATTTGCCTGCCATATCAGTTCTGTTATACTCACAGACATTATTTTAACAGTTTTAGTGTTTTCTATCCAATACTACCAATTATATGCATATCCTAACTTCTGGGCCTGAGTAACAGGCAGTTTACTTTGGGCACGTCAGACTCTCCGTACTTCCGAACACTGCCCCCTAGCACGTAGAGGTTAACAAAATCTACACTTTATTTCTGATCAATTTTATGTTATTTTAATGGACAAATAATTTGCTTTTCTTTCAAAAAGAAGGACATTTCTAAGTGACCCCAAACTTTTTAACGGTAGTGTATATTGTGGTGTTCCTCAAGGATCCATCCTTGAACATTTGTTATTTACTTATTAATGACCTTGCTTGCTCTCTGTCTGTAATACGTTTAAACTAGAGTGTTTAAACCAGTTCTAGGAATGGTTATGCTCCTCCCACCCTCCCCCCCAGGTTCCAGTTACCTATAGCCTTCCAGCAGACCAACCGGCCGGTTCCGGTGGTATACTCCCTCAACACTGAGTTTCAGCTGTGCAACAATGAGAAGGTGTTCATGATGGACCCTGCCGTCTCTGACATGTCCATGGCTGAGATGGACTACAAGGGAGCCTTCTCTATGGGTACAATGACTGTTCCACACATCACTGGGCAAACTCAAAAAAGTCTGAGAAAAGTTACTCTTGAAACAAAGTGATTTATGTGAATGTCATATGTGGCTTTAAGTTTAGCTTGACCTTTTTCAGATTTAATAGATAATAGATGTTTTATTGTCACATACACTGGATAGGTGCAGTGAAATGTGTTGTTTTACAGGGTCAGCCATACTGTAGTGGTCCTGCGCCCCTAGAGCAAGTTAGGGTTAAGTGTCTTGCTCAAGGGCTCATTGACAGATTTTTCACCTTGTTGGCTCGGGTATTCTAACCAGTGACCTTTCGGTTACTGGCCCAACACTTTAACCGCTAGGCTTCCTGCCTAATATGTAATATATATTGCAGTGTGTTTACTGTCCCAACACTTTAACCGCTAGGCTTCCTGCCTAATATGTAATATATATTGCAGTGTGGTTACTGTCCCAACACTTTAACCGCTAAGCTTCCTGCCTAATATGTAATCTATATTGCAGTGTGTTTACTGTCCCAACACTTTAACCGCTAGGCTTCCTGCCTAATATGTAATATGTATTGCAGTGTGTTTACTGTCCCAACACTTTAACCGCTAGGCTTCCTGCCTAATATGTAATATATATTGCAGTTTGTTTACTGTCCCAACACTTTAACCGCTAAGCTTCCTGCCTAATATGTAATATATATTGCAGTTCAGTTATTGGCCCAATACTGTAACCGCTAAGCTTCCTGCCTAATATTTAATATATATTGCAGTTTGTTTACTGTCCCAACACTATTATATAATAAACCTCATGTATCACCTAACCTAGCATCTCTCTGCTTCCCCTACAGGCCAGACGATGTACGGCAGAGTGCTGTGGAACCCGGAGCAGAACCTGAACTCCGCCTACAAGCTGCAGCTGGAGAAGGTGTACCTGTGTACGGGACGGGATGGATACGTGCCCTTCTTCGACCCCACAGGGACTCTGTACAACGAGGGCCGTCAGTACGGCTGCATCCAGCCCAACAAACACCTCAAACACAGGTTCCTGATCCTGGTATGGTTGGCTCCTTTTATTTAACTTCCATTGTCCTCTTATATTGGTGTAATATTGTTCTTTGTTGTCTATTTTGTTGTCTATTCTGCGTATATCAGAAGATAGTTATATTATATTTTTGTGGTTAGTGAAATGCACTCTGATTATCTGTTCAGTGTGACTGCAATGAAGACCACCTGGAATGCCGATGCTTGTCGATTCCATATATCCCATTTAGCAGATGCTTTTATCCAAACCGACTTGTTCTACAGAGTGCATACATTGTTAGTACGGTGATCTCTCTGGAACGTCAACCCACGACCGAGGCGTTGCTAGGCAAGGCTTTTCATTTGTCTGTGGTATGTCACCCAATGTGACCTGACAAACTGGTCTTTTCACCTGTGTCAGTGTGTAGTCATAGTTTTAAGAGATATTCAAAGACTGTGAGCTATTCAAATAGGAGGAATCTTATTGTTGTGCGAGTCAGGGCACTGGTATCGTAGTGTTGGATTGTTTATGCTAATGGGAGTAGGCGTCTGTTGTGAATGCTGGAAAAGACAAGTTTACTGAAACTACATTTGAGATTTAAACAACAAATGTATATTCCACATCCCATAGCCGATATAACTGCTTTTATCCAGCAGTCGAGACAACCCTGTTAGCATGTATGTTAACGTGTAAATCTAATGTTTGATATACGTTGTTGTTGTAACGTTTCTCCTGCAGGATCGGAAGCAGCCTGACGTCTGTGACAGGTTCTTCCATGACGTTCCCTTCGAGGCCAACTTTGCGTCGGATATAACCGGACTACAGACCATGACAGCCATGCCTGGTGTTGATGGGTTTACCATGAAGGTCGATGCCCTGTACAAGGTCAGTGAACACAAAGACTTATCCACAGAACCATGATCATTTGCTAAATGATAATGTACCGCTTATGAATGCATTATGTATGAGTTATAAATGTGTAATGTAGGTACTCTTCAAAAAAAGGTCTTTTTTGAGGGTAACTTTCACAGTGATAAAACCATTAATTGATCTGATATGCACCGGAACTTTGGCGACTACTAAGTCTTTTTTTAAACCTCCCACTTTTGGGTTGTATGTGTCAACGTGTAGATCATACATGCATAATTTATTAACACAATTACTGTCTTACCTCAATTAGCCACAAAATCCCTAGTTGGAAAGCGACTGTTTTTCTGGAAGCTGTTCTGCGCCATTCTCCCTACGTTTTCATCCACGTGGGCCAGCCTCCTAGCAACTTGAGTTCTAGCCAATGAGCTTCAGAGCAAGCGAGAGAGAGCAATGAAGTGGTGTACATATGTGACGTACCACGCAATTTTCGGGGATCACTTTTGGCTCGTCAGCGCTACTTTCAGAAGTACTGGCTAAAAAGTATACAGAAGTATCGGAGAATCTCTTTAACTCTCTCTCTCTCTCGATTGACAGGTGGAGGCGGGGCATCAGTGGTACCTGCAGGTGATCTATGTGATTGGTCCAGAGTCCATCTCCGGCCCCAGGATCCAGCGCTCTCTGACCCATCAGCTTGTCCACAGCAGCGACATGGGGCGGGCTCGCAGGGACTTGACCAATCAGCTGAGCCAAAGCATCGGCTACAGCCGTGCTCGCCGGGACCTGGTGGACCAAAGCCGGCATCTCACCCTCGACGAGTCTCTGATCTATGATAACGAGGGCGACCAGACGAAGAACGGAACCAACATGAAGATTCTCCGACTCGAGGTCCCCGCTGCCTCCACATTTAACCCCCAGACGGGAGGTTCTATGGGCGGGGGTGTAACTGCGCTGACCCTGCTGGTCCTCGTCCTGCTGGGTTCTTTTTTACTCTTCAGGAAGTGCCGACGGTCGGCTGGGAAGAAGCCGTCCAAGGTGGCGGAAGAGTACCCTCTGAACACCAAGGTAGAGGTTTATCTAGAGAAGACCCTGGAGAAGAACTTCAGCTCCAAACACTGCACGGTCAGGAACATCAACCTCAACATCAACCGGAATCACGACAACGTCAACTCTAAGGTCAACGTCAACTCTAAGGTCAACGGAGGGGCAAAGGTCAACGGAGCGGCGAAGGTCCAACAGGTCAACCTGGAGGTCAAGGTCCACAACGACCTCGACAACGACGGCACCGAGGTCTGAGGATCTCCCGCCTCCCTCCGGTGTTTCCCCTAGCTAGATTATTTTTCTAGACAGGGCGCCAAAGGCCCCCCAAAAGTAAGACCCTGGTCCTCAACGTGTCAGTTTATACGAAGATAGAAGTAGCAGTTCTACACTCCACCTACTCAAGGGGAAACATTGTGAAAAATATCCTGAAGTTAAGGAGTATTTAATGACAAATGTAAAATAAATCTTGTTTAGAGTTCTGGAATAATATATTGTTCGCTAATGTATTTTTATATGACCGTGACGTGAGATAAAAATAAATAAGCTAAGCTAAGTTTTTGACGGACAGCTATGCAGCATTTATTCAAATCATTTCACACCTGGGCTACCTCAGGAATAGAGAAATTAGTGATCTATCGCATAAAACAGGATTCCGTTTTTCCTCGTTTAAAAAAAAAAAAAATGAATCGTCATCGTTGAACGACGACCAGAGACTTTGGAATCAGTCAGGTGAAATCCGCTGCCTTGTTTGTTTTTTTCTCTCGCTTTATAGCAACAACAACGCCAAAATGATCAATGTACGCTAGGTAGCTCAGGGACTTTTGCTGCAGCTTGTCTTGAATAGTTGAAATAGTTCAGATATATCTCTGCTTCATAATTTCATCGCCACAATATGACCGCTGTCAAAGTATTAAACACACTGATGACCCCAATCCTAACTCCATATTCATTCATCATGCATTCACTTCAATAGAAAGATTGTTAGGATTCAGGCCTATAGCGTGTTATGATCTATTGTCCACAACTGAAAATAGTAGTGTGTTAATTATATACACTGAGTGCACAAAACATTAGGAACACCTTCCTAATATTGAGTGTCACCCCATTAATGTCCACAGAACAGCCTCAATTTGCTGGGGGAATGGACTCTACAAGGTTTCAAAAGCGTTCCACAGGGATGCTGGACCATGTTGACATGGCTGTGATGTCCTTTGGGTGGTGGACCATTCTTGATACACACGGGAAACTGTTGAGCGTGACAAACCCAGCAGCGTTGTAGTTCTTGACACGTTCCACACCGGTGCGCCTGGCACCTACTACCATACTTCAAATCTTTTGTCTTGCCCATTCACCCTCTGAATGGCACACATACACAATCCATGTCTCAAATGTCTCAAGGCTTAAATATCCTTCTTTAACCCCGTCTCTTCCCCTTCATCTACACGGATTTGAAGTTAATTTAACAGGTGACATCAATAAGGGATCATAGCTTTCACCTGGATTCACCTGGTCAGTCTATGTCATGGAAAGAGCAGGTGTTCCTAATGTTTTGTACACTCAGTGTAAATTCAAGTGCAATTTTCTACTACATGGACACTTTCTCTCTATCTCTGTTCAAAACCCAGTTCTCTGCCCGTGGAGCTAAGATTCAGCCTACTAATAGTCTAGTGTGTTTTTCATCTTTTAAGACAAAAAGCTCAACAGCTTTTTTTTATTTGTAATTTTTTTAAATGTTTAATTTAACCTTTATTTAGCTTTCCGTTACATGTAGTATTGTCTCATGCAAATAGTCCAAAGTGTTTTCAACAAAGGGTAAAAAAAGTGGAATTCCATCGGTGAATAATTGTAATGTCCATCGGATTAAAGACAACGTGTGTTTTCTGATCTTCCGTTTGCACTTTGAACACTACTACCGTAGATTATATAGCCCAGGTAGGTTGACAACCGTCGTGGCATCATGGACTTGAATGGGGAGGTCTGTTCTACTCATTCTAGTTCTGTGTTTTTCACCTTCCCACTCCCCCTTGGATGCTACTGTAGCCTTATAATTACTTCTACAGTGTAACAGAATGGATTTCTTGTTTTATTTTTATTTTATTTTAACATGTTACGGTTAATTAACTTGTTAATATTTCATACAACATGTGTGTCTACGTTTTTATGCCTTGCCTTCATTCTGCCAAAATACCCAGAATTGCCTCAGTTATATATATTTTTTTAATGTACATACAAGTTCAATCTCACAGCAACACTTTGGATGCATTCCAAATTGGACCCTATTCCCTTCATAGTGCATAACATCTGTCCAGAGCCCTATATAGGGAATAGGATGCCATTAGGGAAGTAGTCAATGATGATTATACTGCAGTATGTATTATTACCATATTATTACCATATTATTACTACCATATTATTACTACAATATGATTACCATATTATTACCATATTATTACCATATTATTACCATATTATTACCATATTATTACCATATTATTATCCCATATCATGTATTACTGTATGCATGGCCAACCTACTGAATTTGCCATCGTCAATAAGAATGACGCCTAACATTTGTGGTGTTTGTATGGAAGTGTTATGACACGACCAATCGATTGGTTGATTGTGACGGATGACTACTTCAGCACAATGCCCAAAGTAGGCTGCGTTTACAAAAGCCAGCCCAATTCTGATATTTCTTTCCACTAATTGTAATATCAGAATTGGGCTGGCTGTGTAAACGCAGAACGTTCTGCAGAAAACCATTTTGTTACGCATTGATTTGTCAATAGCTCTCTCTCTCTCTCTCTCTCTCTCTCTCTGTCTCTCTGTCTCTCTCTCTCTCTCTCTCTCTCTCTCTCTCTCTCTCTCTCTCTCTCTCTCTCTCTCTCTCTCTCTCTCTCTCTCTCTCTCTGTCTCTCTCTCTGTCTCTCTCTCTCTCTCTCTCTCTCTCTCTCTCTCTCTCTCTCTCTCTCTGTCTCTCTCTCTCTCTCTCTCTCTCTCTCTGTCATAGAAATCTGTCGCCTGCCCCTGAACAAGGCAGTTAACCCACTGTTCCCCGGGCGCCGAAGACGTGGATGTCGATTAAAGGCAGCCCCCCGCACCTCTCTGATTCAGAGGGGTTGGGTTAAATGCGGAAGACACATTTCGGTTGAAGGCATTCGGTTGTACAACTGACTAATAATGGTGACTTTGACTTTGACTTTGACTCTGTCTCTCTGTCTCTCTGTCTCTCTGTCTCTCTCTGTCTCTCTCTCTCTCTCTCTCTCTGTCTCTCTGTCTCTCTCTCTCTCTCTGTCTCTCCCTCTCTCTCTGTCTCTCTCTCTCTCTCTCTCTCTCTCTCTCTCTGAACTCTGTGTGCCTATCAAAAAAAAAACATTGGGATGTTGGGGAGATGACATTACGTTTTTGGTGCTATCATTTGTGGAAATAATTACAATGCTATTAATATGATGCCTGTATTTGGTGCCTTTTTAGTGATTAAAAACAGTGAAACACACAGACACTTGTTTATTCCTTGGCAGCTGATTGATTTTCGGTGTTCTCTGTAGTTATGTAAGAATTCCAGTGAAGGTTTAACCAGTAGTTAGACCAGCAGTTAGAACAGTAGTTAGACCAGTAGTTAGACCAGCAGTTAGACCAGTAGTTAGACCAGCAGTTAGAAGTAGTTAGACCAGTAGTTAGACCAGTGGTTTAACCAGCAGTTAGAACAGTAGTTAGACCAGTAGTTAGACCAGCAGTTAGACCAGCAGTTAGACCAGTAGTTAGACCAGTAGTTAGAGCAGCAGTTAGAACAGCGGTTAGAACAGTAGTTAGACCAGCAGTTAGAACAGTAGTTAGACCAGTGGTTAGAACAGTAGTTATACCAGCAGTTAGAACAGTAGTTAGACCAGTGGTTAGAACCAGCAGTTAAAACAGTAGTTAAAACAGTAGTTAAAACAGTAGTTAGACCAGTAGTTAGACCAGTATTTAGAACAGTAGTTACACCAGTAGTTAGACCTGTAGTTAGAACAGTAGTTAGAACAGTGGTTGGAACAGTGGTTAGACCAGTAGTTAGAACAATAGTTAGACCAGTAGTTAGAACAGTAGTTAGAATAGTAGTGGTTGAACCAGTAGTTGAACATTAGCCAGTTAACGAGTTAGAAGTATTTGAGGCAGCAGTTAGCCAGTAGTGAGAACAATGCAGTAGACCGGTAGTTAGACACGGTAAGTTAGAACAGTAGTTGAACAGTGGGTAGTTGAACCAGCAGTTAGAATTAGACCAGTAGTTGAACCCGAGTGGTATAGAACGGTAGTTAGACCAGCCGGATTAGAACGATAGTTAGACCAGTGGTTAGAACGTGGTTCGACCGGTGGTTGAAGCCAGTAGTTGAACCAGCAGTTAGAACGGTAGTTAGACAGCGGTTAGAACGGTAGTTGGGCCAGTGGTTAGAACGGTAGTTAGAACCCGGCAGTTAGAACGATGTTGGAGACCGGTGGTTGGGAACGGTAGTTAAGACCCGCAGTTCGAACGTTAGAACAGTATGTTAGACCAGTGGTTAGACCGGTTCCGTTAGACCAGTGGATTAGACCGGTGGTTGGGAACATGGTTAGAACAACGGATTAGACCAGTTGGATTTTACAGACCAGTAGTTAGAGCAGGAAGTTCAGAGACATTGGCATGGTTAGAGCCAGAAGTTAGAACGGTAGTTAAAACGGTAGTTGAATGGCCAGCGGTTAGAACGGTAGTTACACCGGTAGTTGGAACCATTGGTTACCGGTAGTTGCTGATGGTTAGACCAGTAGTTAGAGACGGAAGTTGTAGACCGGTAGTTGAACCCGGTAGTTAGAACAGTGATTACGGTGGTTACGCCAGTGACTGCACCGGTGGTTGGGGTAGTTAGAACAGGTGGTTGAGCCAGTAGTTAGGAAGCGGTGAACAGAATAGTAACTGATTAGACCAGTGGTTACCAGACCGGTATTTAGAACAGCCAGTTACACCGGTAGTTTAGAACGATAGTTGGAACAATGAGTTAGACCGGTAGATTAGACTGGTGGTTAGAACGGTAGTTGGACCAGTGGTTGAACCAGTGGAGTTGAGACGGTAGTTGAACGGTAGTTACACCAGTGATTTACACCGGTAGTTACACCGATAGTTGGAAGACGGTGAGATTTGGAAGGACGGTGGATTAGACAGACCAGTAGTTAGACCGGTAGTGGTTAGAACGTAGTTAGGCCAGTGTAGAAACAGTAGTTAGACCGGTAGTTAAGACCAGTAGTTAGAATATTGGTTAGAACATTGGTAGTTAGACCGGTAGTTGGTTGAACCAGTATTTTAGAGACAGTATTAGTTCACCGGTGGTTAGAACCCGGTAGTTAGAACGGTGGATTTATAACCCGTAGCAGATTAGACCAGTGGTTAGAACGGTGAGTTAGACGGTAGTTAGAACCGGTGGTTGAATACATTAGTTAGAACCCGGTAGTTAGAACGATGGTTGGGAGCAGTAGTTAGACCAGTGGTTAGACCAGTAGTTAGACCAGTAGTTAGAACTGATGATTAGACAAGTGGTTTAGAACATCACGACTTCCACGGCAATTGGTGGCTCCGCTACCTGTTAAATGCGGATTTGTTTCTCTGTTGTTTGTTGGTGGACATTTAGGTTATTGTATTTACTGGCCACATTGGTTGATGTCCTGTTTGGAGCGCCTTTTGTTTGTGTCGCCACTGCTTTGTTTTGGAAGCGTTATGTTTCACAGCGCGCACCAAAAGGTATTTTTCGCTTACACACTGCTCTCTGCGCCTGACTCACACCCACCTCCTCTTAGGCTGGCGTGGCAAGAACAAGACCAGTAGCTAGACTTCCATCTCTACTACTAATAGTAAATTTCTTTCAGTGGCGTAAACATGGCTTGTGTTCAAACATGATTTTATTTCTGTCAGAAATAGTAAAAAAAAAAATGGTTTGTAATGCTACCTTGAGTAAACAGTCATTCTCAAACGTCCATGTACCACCTGTCTGCATCCATGCAAGCTTGATTAAACACCAATATGGAATATGAGCATTGCCAAACTATGTATACTGAACAAAAATATAAACGCAACATGCAACAATTTCAAATATTTGACTGAGTCAATGGAAATAATTCATTAGGACCTAATCTGTATGCATTTCACACTTGACTAGAGACCGACCTGAATGTATACAATTGATAAAATGCAATTGTGTTGGTTGTCTGCTAACTTATACACTGCCCCCATACCATAACCCACCCGCCACCACTTAGGGCACTCTGTTCTACGTTGTTGACATCAGCAAACACTCGCCCAAAACAAGCCATTGGCGTGGTCTCTGCCCGGTTTGTCAAAGGCCGGTTGGGCATACTGCCAAATTCTCAAAAAATAAGTTGGAAGGCGGCTCATGGCTCATGGTGAAAATTAACATTCAATTGTATCTGGCAACAGCTCTTGTAGACATTCCTGCAGTCAGCTTGCACAGTACGCTCCATCAAAACTTAGAGACATCTGTGGCGTTATGTTGTTACAAAACAGCTCATTTTAGAGATATGGCCTTTCTCTCCCCAGCTGAGTGCAAAGTGCACCACCATTGTGTAATGATCATGCTGTTTAATCAGCTGCTTGATATACCCACACCTGTCAGGTGGATGGATTATATTAGGCAAAGATGAAAATGCTCACTAACTTAGGGATGGCAAGCAAGCAGTTTGTGCACAAACAATAATGCGTATGGAACATTATTTCTGGGATCTTTTATTTCCAGCTCTGAAACATAGGGTTAACTCTTTACATGCTAGTTGATATTTTTGTTCAGTGTATCATCAAATCCAAAACTTAAATCAAATTTATTGGTCCACCACATAAACATGGTTAGCAGATGTTAATGCACGGTGTAGGCGGTAATTGCTTGTGCGCTATAGCTCCGCCCGATGCAGTAGTATCCTAACAAGTAATCTAACAATTTCACAACAACTACATGTATACACACAAGTGTAACAAAGGAATGAACCAAACTAATACATATAAATATGCACGGATGGCGATAATGACGGCGTGAAGCAAGAAAGCAGTAGATGGTATAGAAATTGTACAGTATATACATATCAGAGATAAGTAAATGCTTAGGATATGTAGCATTAGTATATAAAGTGGCATTGGAATTGATTTGTGGACTACAGGGAAAAAGGAAGGACCAGAAATAGCCCCCCATTCTCATCGACATGGGGCTGTAGTGGAGCAGGTTGAAGGCTTCAAGTTCCTTGGTGTCCACATCAACAACATAAACTAACATGGTCCAAACACACCAAGACAGGTAAATGAAAAAGGGCACAACAAAGCCCTATTCCCCCTCAGGAAACTAAAAGATTTGGCATGGGTCCTGAGATCCTCCAAAGGTTCTACAGCTGCAACATCAGAGCATCCTGACTGGTTGCATCACTGCCTGGTATGGCTAACTGCGCAGAGCCTCCGACCGCAGAGTACTACAGAGGGGATAAGTGCGTACGGCCCAATAAATCACTGGGGCTAAGCTTGCCTGCCATCAGGAACCTCTACACCCAGGCAGTGTCAGAGGAAGAGCCTAAAAATGGTTAAAGAACCCCAGCCACCCCAGTCATGGAGACTGTTCTCTCTACTACCGCAGCCCAATAAGCCAGGTACCGGAGTCTGGAAGTCTAGAGACAAGAGCTTCTCAGCAGTTTTCACCCAAAGCAATATAGACTCCTGGTTGCAGGTAATCACATGGCTACCCGGACTATTTACCTTTACACCCTTGCCCCAACCCCCTCTTCTCGCATGCTGCTACTCTCTGTTTATCATACTTTTTAGTGCACAGTCTTTAACCTATACATTCATGTACAAACTACATAATTGGTGGGCCCAGCCAACCAGCAGTGCTTCTACACTGTTGGCTGCCAGGGCTATCTATCTACATCTGTGTGTCCCACCACCCGCCAACCCCTCTTTCACCTTGCCCCACTGCTGCTCTTTGTTTCATCATATATGCCATAGAATCACTAGCCATATCTACATACTACCTCAAAATCAGCCTGACTAACCGGTGTCTGTATGTGTGGCCTCACTTGCACCTAGCTTCGCTGCTGTATATAACCTCACTACTATCTGTATATAGCCTCCTTCTGTATATAGCCTGCTTCTGTATACTTAACCTCGCTACTGTATATAGCCCTCTACTGTGTATAGCCCATCTACTGTATATCGCCCCTCTACTGTATATAGCCACAAGCTACTTTACTGTATATAGCCCCCTCTACTGCATATATAGCCTTCTCTACTGTATACTGCTCACTCTACTGTATACTTACTCCCTACTGTTATATAGCCCATAATCCCTACCTTGCTATACCAGCCCCCTCTACTGTATCTTAGCCTCACACTACTGCTATGCTAACCTACTCTATAACCTGTATATATATAGCCCCTCTACTGTATATAAGCCTTCCTCTGTATATAGCCTCATCTACTGTATATAGCCCATCTACTGTATATAACCCCTCTACCTGTATATAGCCCTCTACTACCTGTATATAAGCCCCTCTACTGTATATAGCCTCTCTACTGTGTATATAGCCTCTCTACCAGTGTATATAGCCCCTCTACTGTATATAGCCTGTCTTTACTGTGTTTTATTTCTTTACTTACCTATTGTTCACCTAATACCTTTTTACTATTGGTTAGAGCCTGTAAGTAAGCATTTCACTGTAAAAGGTCTACCTGTTGTAGTCAACGCATTTCACTGTTGAGTCTACACCTGTTGTAATCAGGTTTCACTGTAAGGTCTACCTGTTGTAGTCAACCACATTTCCTGTGAGTCTACACACCTGTTGTATTCAGCATTTCACCTGTAAGGTCTACACCTGTTTTGTATTATTCAGCATTTGCACTTGAGATAAACTACCAGTTGGTTGATTTAAAGTGGCTAGTGATACATTTGTGCAAATAAACTTATGATTAAAGTGGCTAGAGATTTGAGTCATTAAAGTGGCTAGTGACATTATTACTTCAATGTTTAACAGTCTGATGGCTGTGAGGTTAAAGCTGTCTAGAAATTTGAGTCAGTCATGTTGGCAGCAGCCGTCAATGTTAGTGATGGCTGTTTAACAGTCTGATGGCTTTGAGGTGCATCTGTTTTTCAGTCTCGACCTCACCAGCTGGATGATGATGCATCTGGGTACAGCCTGATGGATGAGGGTGAACAGTGCAGCTCGGCTCGGGTGGTTGTTGTACTTGATGATCTTTTTGGCCTTCCTGTATTGGTCCGGGTGAATGTATCTGGAGTGTCCTGAAGGGCAGAGTAGTTTACCCCAGTGATGCGTTATTGCAGACCTCACCTACCCACTGGAGAGCCCCTCAGGTTGGCTAAGGCGGAGCAGTTGCAGCAGAAGCGGTGATACAGCCCGACAGGATACTCCTGTTATTGTGCATCTGTAAAAGTTTGTGATGTAGTGTTTTGGTGACAAGCCAGGGTTTCTTGCAGGCCTCTGAGGTCAGAAGGCGACTTCTTCTTCCAGCCTCTGTCTGTGTGGGTCTACCATTTCAGTTTGTCCGTGATGTACTGCCGAGGAACTTAAAACTTTTCACCTTCTTCCACTACTGTCCGTCGATGTGGATGGGCGGATGCTCCCCTCTGCTGTTTCCTGATGTCGATCACGATCATCTCCTCATTGTTTCGATGACGTTAGGTGAAGGTGAGAGGTTGTTTTCCTGACTTTCATGCCACACTCTGAGGCCTCACCTGATCCCTGCAGGCCGTCTCGTCCGTTCTAAGTTGTTGTTGGTAATCCATAGCCTACTACTGATGTGTCATCTGCAGCTGATGATTGCAAAGTTGTGGTGTGCATGAGCTTGGAGGCGTGCATGGCCATGATCATAGGTGAACAGGGAGTACAGGAAGGAGGCTGGCCTGCGCCTGTGTGGGGCCCCAGTGATTGAGGAACAGCGGGGGAGGAGATGTTGTTTCCCTACCCTTACACCTGAAGGCGGCCCACGTCAGGAAGTCAGGACCCAGTTGCCTGGGACTGGAGTGAGGGCCCAGGGGTCTCGAGCTTAATAGCAGAGTTTGGAGGGTACTATGGTGTTAAATGCTGAGCTGTAGTCGATGAACAGCATTCTTGCGCCAGAGTATTCCTCTTGTCCAGATGGAGTTAGGGGTGGTGTGCAGTGTGATTGCGATTGTGTGGGTAGTCTGTTGGACCCTATTGGGACTGATAGCAAGTGGAGTGGAGTCCAGGGTGTCCAGGGTGTCTGGCAGGATGGAGGTGATATGATCCTTGACTAGTCTCTCAAAAGCACTTCATGATGACAGAGAGTAGGTCTCTGGTGATAGTCTGGCTGGTTCAGTTATCTTTGCCTTCTTCGGAACAGGCCAATGGTGAACAGGAACAATGGTAGCATCTTGGGACGACTTGCCATGGGAACAACTTGAACTGGGATTGAGGATTGATTAGACTGTCCGTCTCCGCAAACACACCAGCCAGCCTGGTATGCGCATGCTCCTGAGGGCGTGTCTAGCGAGGGTTAACGAGTTTAAATGTTTTACTCCGTTGGCCACGGTGAAGAACCCGAGCCATGAGTTTTGATGGCGGAGCGTGCTCCCGGTGGCACACTGTATTGTGCGTCGTCAGCGAGCAAAGTATGTTTAGTTTGTCTGAATCACCAGGAGGCAAGACATTGGTGTGTCTGTGTGGGGCTGGTTTTCTTTTGTGATCCGTGATTCGACTGATTAGACTGCATGCCATATCCGTCTATATCTGCCCAGCATACTGGCAAGGCTTTGCTGGCCTTGACTCGTTTGATCGCTGCGAGAGGAATAACAGCTACACTGTTTGTCACCGGTCCTCGGTCATGTTTCAGCAGTCCTTGCCAAGATCATTCTCGCCTGCCTGAATTATCTGAATCTAGGATTACAGGGACTCTCAAGTTCACGAGCAATGTCACCTGAGTGAGTTGGATGCTTTGTATTATGATCTGTGAGCACTTTCCCAGCAGACGGTTTGACACAAACAACTGGATTAATTTATCCCTTTCATACTTACTGCCTCCAGTCCCTCTTACCGATATATCTAGACAAAAAGAGCCTCATCAGGGGAAATTGCAACAGCGGTTCTGGTGAAAACCTGAATTGAATCAAAGCCACTGCCAGATTTCTGGATTGGAATCAGAAACCACTACCAGACCTGGATTGGACTTTCTTGCTCAAGTTTTCTTGTTTTGGCAAATCGCTGCTTGGATTAGGAACACTAATGCCCTTTTCAACCCACGCGTACCTATGTGAGTGGCTATAAGTGGCTTCGGCCCTCACTAGCATGAAAAGCTAAATACAGGCACAGGCTGTATTGTGTGGAAAATGATTTAGAAGCTGAGACTCTCTCAATACAACCTCAATACAATGACATTGCAGAGTTATGTGTCATCCTTTCAAACACCTCTTCTCATTAAAGCTGTGGTGAGAGTTTATTCACAATTTTTTGATGAACTAAATAAAGTTTAATATGTAAGATGGCTAAATAAGAAACCAAAATTGACTGATTATTATTATTATTTATTATTTATTATTCTGGTTCCTATAAGATTCTACTAAAGAATCTTTGTCACTTCCAACGAGCCAGGCAGTTGTGACAAAGCTCACACTCATTCTTATGTTTAATAAATGTGACGCTATAGTGTATGTGTTTGCGGCGGGCTTGAGCAATGATGGCAAAAAACAAAATTTGAGAGTGGCTGACCCTGGCCCTGGTGCTAGAGGGGGAGTGCATGGCTGGAGGTTGAATGTTTTGAAGGAGTCGGGAGGGACTATAACAAGTTTAGGTAACCACTGTCACGAGTGGATATCAACTGGGTATTGGTGGATCACTCTTGAGTACACCACGAGGGAAGCTGTTGGCGTGGAAAAGAAACCCTTGCGCGTTTGCAGTTCATCTGGATTCACCTTGTCAGTCTGTCATGGACATGTTCCTAATGTTTTGTACACCAGTGTAATTTCTACTGCTATTTCCCTTGATCGGTCGGAAATAATGAAATCAGAATAGAGAATCTAGATGGATCTTGGTTCCAACTCTGCTGCGCCAACTGAGGATTACTTTATAACTTTGAGAGTTATTTATCCCGTGAGTTCCTGACATTCTTACTCACAAACAAGCACCGTACTCAACTGAATGATAAGGCACCGTGCTCAACTAAATGAAAAGAACACCGTACTCAACTAAAAATGAAAGACACCCATTACACCGTACTCAACTATAAATGAAAGAACACCGTACTCAGCTAAATGAAGGCACTTCAAATGATAAGGCACCGTACTCAATGATGATAACTACCGTACTCAACTAAATAGAAAGAAAAGAACTTAAAGCTACTCAACTAAATGAAAAGGCACTGTACTCAACTAAATGAAAGGTACCACAGTACTCAACCTACAAATGATAAGGCTTTGCATTACTCAACTAAATGAAAAAGAAACACCACACGATACTCAACTAAATGAAAAAGGCAAAGCACATTACTCAACTAAGTTGAAAGGCACCATACTCAACCTTAAGTAAGAAAATTTTACAAAGGCACTCAACTCAACTAAATGAAAAAGGCACCCAGTGATGCTCAACTAAAATGAAAAGAATTTTATTCTCAACAATGGAAATGAAAGGCACACAGTACTCAACTAAATGAAAAAGAACACTACGTGCTCAACCTAAATGAAAAAAACTTCTCCCTCTAAGCTAAATGAAAAGAACACATTACTCAACTAAAATGAAAAAGGCATATAGTACTCAACCTAAGTAAAACTACCCATTAACTCAACTAAATGAACAGTAACTCCGTACTCAACTAAATGGAAATGGAAAAAGAACACTAGAGTAAATAGGCTTTAGTACTCAACTAAATGAAGAAAAAACTTACAATTACTCAACTAAACTGAAAGACATACGTACTCAAATAACATGAAAGAACACCGTGCATTACTCAACTAAAAATGAAAAAGGCACCGTACTCAACTAAATGAAAAAGGCACCGTGCTCAACTAAATGAAAGAACACAGGTGCTCTCAACCCCTATTCGTGAAAAGAAAACCACCGTGCTCAACTGATAGAAAGAACACCGTACTCAAACTAAATGAAAGGCAAAAGACACAGTGCTCAACTAAATGAAAAGAATCAACTCAATGAATGAAAGACACACGTGACTCAACTAAATGAAAAAGAACACACCGTGCTCAACTAAATGAAAAGAACACATTGCTCAACTAAATGAAAAGAGACCGTACTCAAGCTAAATGAAAAGGACACGTGCCATACTCAACTAAATGAAAGACGTGCTCAACTAAGTGAAAAACATACTCAACTAAATGAAAGAACACACCGTACTCAACTAAATGAAAGGCAACACTAGTACTCAACTAAATGAAAAGAACACAGTACTGTACTCAACTAAATGAAAGTACACATTGCTCAAAAAACTGCAACCGTACTCAACTAAATGAAAAGAACACAGTACTCAACTAAATAAAGAAAAAGGCACTTTAGTACTCAAATAAATAGAAAAAGAACACAGTACTCAACCTTCAAATGAAAGGCACCGTACTCAACTAAATGAAAAAGGCACCACGTACTCAACTAATAGAATGAAACACAACATTACTCAACTAAGTAGAAAAAAGAACACACGTATTACTCAACTAAATGAAGAAAGGCACCAAGTACTCAACTAAATGAAAGAAGAACACCAGTACTCAACTAAATGAAAAGAACACCAGTACTCAACTAAATGAAGAAAGAACACCGTATCAGCCTAAATGAAAGGCACCGTACTCAACTAAATGAAAAGGCTTTGCATTACCGTACTCAACCCCTAAATGAAAAGGCTTCCGTACTCAACTAAATGAAAAAAGAACACACATTACTCAACTAAATATAAGAAAAGAACACCGTACTCAACTAAATGAAAAAGAACACGTACTCAGCTAAATGAAAAGACACCATACTCAACCTAAATGAAAAAAGCTACCGTACTCAGCTAAATGAAAGACACAGTACTCAACCTAAATGAAAGGCACACGTACTCAACTATAAATGAGAAAGGCACCGTACTCAACTAAATGAGAAAGGCACCGTACTCAACTGAAGTAAAGGCACCGTACTCAACTAAATAGAAAGAACTGTACTCAACTAAATGAAAAAGAACACAGTACTCAACTCAACTAAGTAGACACACACGTACTCAACTAAATGAAAAAACCGTACTCAACTAAATGAAAAGAGACACAGTACTCCAACTAAATGAAAAAAGAACACAAGTACTCAAGCTAAATGAAAGAACACACAGTTACTCAACTAAATGAAAGGCACCAGTACTCAACTAAATGAAAAAGGCACCGTACTCAACTAAATGAAGAAAGAACACACGTAACTCAACTAAATGAAAAAGAGACACAGTAACTCAACTAAATGAAAAGAACACCGTACTCAACTAAATGAAAGAACTGGCACCGTACTCAACTAAATGAAGAAAGAGCTTACCGTACTCAACTAAATGAAAAGGCACTGCCGTACTCAACTAAATGAAAAAAGAACTTACCGTACTCAACTAAATGAAAAGAACACCGTACTCAACTAAATGAAAAGAACACCGTACTCAACTAAATGAAAAGGCACCGTACTCAACTAAATGAAAAGAACACCGTACTCAACTAAATGAAAAGAACACCGTACTCAACTAAATGAAAAGAACACCGTACTCAACTAAATGAAAAGAACAGTACTCAACTAAATGAAAAGGCACCGTACTCAACTAAATGAAAAGAACACCGTACTCAACTAAATGAAAAGAACACCGTACTCAACTAAATGAAAAGAACACCGTACTCAACTAAATGAAAAGGCACCGTACTCAACTAAATGAAAAGGCACCGTACTCAACTAAATGAAAAGGCACCGTACTCAACTAAATGAAAAGAAGCACCGTACTCAACTAAATGAAAAGAACACCGTACTCAACTAAATGAAAAGGTGACTACACCACTAACAACGTTTTCACCGGTGAACTGCCTTAACAACCAGACGTGTGTTGTGGGCCATTTTTTCTCAGAATGCATTTCATCTGCTCCCAAACCTCTTGCTGCCGTCTTGCCAACTCCTATGGTCATTGTCACGACAACAACAAAACCTCTCTCTGTATAAGACTTGGAGCTGGGTTTTGTGGTAGTGTTCTCTGGTGTGTGTGTGTGTGTGTGTGTGTGTCTCTCTCTCTCTCTCTCTCTCTCTCTCTCTCTCTCTCTCTCTCTCTCTCTCTCTCTCTCTCTCTCTCTCTCTCTCTCTCTCTCTCTCTCTCTCTCTCTCTCTCTCTCTCTCTCTCTCTCTCTCTCCTCTCTCTCTCTCTCACACACAGACAGACAGACAGACAGACAGAAAGGTGGCCATTGAAGAGACAATCTTTTTATACACCTAACTGGAAAGCCAAGGAGCTGAAAATGATTCAGTCCTGACAGAAAAAGGTGGAGTTGCTCTTCTTGCTGTCCTTTCAGATCCATCTGACAGCCACAGAAGGAGATCTGTTTAGGGGGCAATTAAGACTGTTACACCAGAAGAGACCTGTATACCCTACTACAACTTTTCACTGGGACACTTCCCTCTGTCTACAATTTTCAATACTGCATCATGTTCATTAGGCACCAAACTACCTGGACTTAAAAAAAAAAAAAAAATCCCTTTATTTAACTAGGCAAGTCAGTTAAGAACAAATTCTTATTTTCAATGACGGCCTAGGAACAGTGGGTTAACTGCCTGTTCAGGGGCAGAACGACAGATTTGTACCTTGTCATATCAGGGATTTGAACTTGCAACCTTTCAGTTACTAGTCCAACGCTCTAACCACTAGGCTACCATGCCACCCCAACTTGGCTAATAAGAAACTCTTATTGCTATTTTCCTTTGCGAATAAAACATTTTTTTCCCTTTGCATGCCCTAATGAACACAACCCTACTCTCTTTCTACCAACCACTTAACCTTGTAACCTTTCAAAGTGAAGGGCTTAGAAATAGTTAGTTAGTTAGTTATATCAGCCGTTTGACCCCATCAGAATCCAAAATATAAACTTGCTTCACTCCACTGTTTGTGAAACATGCAATTGTAATCAAACACTGTATAGCGTCAACATGGTTAACATGGTTTTGGTATCATGGATGGTCCAGCCCCTTTGCATCCATAGGTCTGTTTATGAATGTGAGAGTGGTTACAGTCCTCTAGCTCAATGTCTAAGCTGCTTACCAATAACAGTGGCTGGGGGTGGCCACTTTTTTTGTTTGAATAGCAGACTGCCCCTTTAAAGCAGACTGCACCATTTACACTCAACATGTAATTTCAAGATTCCCCCAGTAGAGGTCCTCATTCACTCGGGAGAGGCCTCCTCGTAAGGGGGCCCTGATGCAACTGTCTGTCAACTAACAGTGAAACTGTAACCAGGCCAGTGGAGAACTCAGAATCGGCAAACTCGATGTAGGGATTCACGGGAACATCATGAATCATATACAGCAAGTATTCACACCTACTGGGTTGTTAACAAAAAGAAAATGTTGTGTTACAAAGTCGTATTAAAATGTATTTTATTGTCTTTTGTCAACGATCTACACAAAATAAAATAAAAAATGTTCAATCTCTGTCAAGTTGGTTGTTGATCATTGCTAGACAGACATTTTGATGTCTTGAAATAGATTTTGTTTTTAAAAGCTGATTTTTAAGTCAAAATGTGGAAAAAGTCGAGGGCTACGAATTATTTCTGGAAGGCACCGTAGCCAAAAGCTGCCACATGTCAAAACCGTTCATCCAAATAAATGCAATAGAATGAATGTTAAGTGGGGGGGATCTTTCTCCGTCTCTTATGCGATTGGTACACGGCACTGTGACTTCTTGGCTCTCTTTGTCATTCTGTTGAATATTCCCACAGGCTATGTGACTCTGGATGTGTTTAGCGGCTGTGCTGTTAGCCAGTCGCGCACACCTAAGCCCTTTCTGTCTTGAGCTAAACCCCCTCATATTTCATAACCTCGTCCCTTCGTTATTATTCTAACAATGCAGAGCAGGAATTATGAACGTGTCACTTCTGCCGTTCTCGTTCAAGCTGTTTGCCTATTCAACTTCACAGAGGGAAAAACATAAAAAACATTTGACTTCTAAGATTATTATTTTTTTTTTTATGTTGACAGATGATTTGAGGATGTGGTGGTGGGGGGAGAAAAAGAACTCAGAAAAAGAAAAAGCAGATATAAAGAAATTATGCATTACCACACCAACCTGCTTTCAGGATTACGACAATCAATTCACAACTAGTGGAAATCATCACAATTAGTATCTTGGACATTGTTGTCGTCACTAAAACAAGTTTAACACGTGAATAAACTACACATAATGCACTTCCCTAAGTCTCACCAATTACAGAATGTATGCTCACGATGATGTAATCTACCCCGTACTATGCAGATGGGTCACAGTGGCTGGTCTGCACAGTGAATTGTTTGAGAGTGAGAGTTGTGTTTAGTAGAATTGTTGCTTAAAAAAACAGAACAGCTTGTTGGTTTGGCATGCAGTAGCAGCTCCAGTGAGTCTCGCTGAATATAATTGTGTGCATCTGGTTAACTACTGATAAAGTCTTCCCACTGGTACATCAGTTCCCAGTATTTTTTTTATTTTAAGGGAACTTAAACGCCTCAAATTAATGTCTCGTAATACATGCAAATGTGACATAAATCATCTTGTTTAGCCTCCATTTTGTTATTGTTTTGAATGTTGGCTTGTGTGTGAGTGTGAGTGTGAGTGTGTGTGTGTGTGTGTGTGTGTGTGTGTAAGTGGCATTATGTTGTTAAACATAATTACAATCCTCTTTTGAACGGGGAAGCAGATGATTAAACATGCATACCACTTAGAATAGATTAGCACTGCTTCACTGATTGAGATAGCTGGGAGAGAGGACAGACAGACGGGGATTCTCAGAAGAAGAAGAAGTTAACACTGCTTCACTGACTGAGATAGCTGGGAGAGAGGGCAGACAGACTGGGGGATTCTCAGAAGAAGAAGTTAACACTGCTTCACTGACTGAGGTATCTGGGAGAGAGGACAGACAGACTGGGGGATTCTCAGAAGAAGAAGTTAACACTGCTTCACTGACTGAGATAGCTGGGAGAGAGGACAGACAGACTGGGGGATTCTCAGAAGAAGAAGTTAACACTGCTACACTGATTGAGGTAGCTGGGAGAGAGGACAGACAGACTGGGGGATTCTCAGAAGAAGAAATTAACACTGCTTCACTGACTGAGATAGCTGGGAGAGAGGACAGACAGACTGGGGGATTCTCAGAAGAAGTTCTAAGAACATATCCTTGGTGATTTTGTATTTATTATGGATTCCCATTATCTGCTGCCTCGGCTACTCTCTCTTCTTGGTGTCCAAAAACATCTCTTAAAGAAAGCATGTGCTGGCGGGGTGCTTGTGAATGTTGAAGAATTTACATTAAGGAAAGGAAACATTCATACTGTCTTTCATAGTCAATTTTCTATGTCTTTTGTAGTCAATATTCGGCGTCTTTATAGTCTCAATACTCTGTGTCTTTTATAGTCAATACTCTGTGTCTTTTATAGTTAATACTCTGTGTCGTTTATAGTCAATATTCGGTGTCTTTTATAGTCAATACTCTGTGTCATTTATAGTCAATACTCTGTGTCGTTTATAGTCAATACTCTGTGTCTTTTATAGTCAATACTCTGTGTCTTTTATAGTTAATACTCTGTGTCATTTATAGTCAATACTCTGTGTCTTTTATAGTCAATACTCTGTGTCTTTTATAGTCTCAATACTCAGTGTCTTTTGTAGTCAATACTCTGTGTCTTTTATAGTCTCAATACTCAGTGTCTTTTGTAGTCAATACTCTGTGTGTCTTGAGACTTGACGACTGTATTAGTTCACATTTCCCGGGCTATAAACTATTAGGTTAGTAGTCAGTAGGGAGAGGCAAGCTAAGCTTTCCTGCAGAATGTGTTCCATGTACTGGAAACTAACGCACGTTTTCAATGATCTGATTACACCTGTCCATTCAGATGCTGATTGGCCAACCCTGAAGAGGCTGCAGGCGAATGGCCAGCTGTGGTGTCGGTGTTGACCGGACATCCTCGTTAGTGTTGGAAAAACTGTTTCCTGTCTAGCAACGAGAAACAAGGGGGGCCAGAACCATGACGGTGAGTTGCACTGGGGATCCTAATCCAAATCTGCAAGAAGCTAAGCATCACTCAAAGCAGAGATTTGACTAGATATACTCCAGCTGGAGAACAATGGCAGTACTGTATGATACCGTACTGTGCTGCCAGCCGCACCTGGCGTCTGTTAGGCAGCCAATCATAACCTACACGGTAATAAGGCATTGATTTGTAAAGCATTTTACTACATTTATTTCGATAATCATTCAGAACAACACATTCAACTCATATGAAGTTTTGTCTAAAATCTGACATCTTTCTAATATGTATGCCATATTTCACCACACTTCAATACAGTACAATACAGTACAGTTCAATACACTTCAATACAGTATAATACAGTACAGTTCAATACACTTCAATACACTTCAATACAGTACAATATAGTACAGTTCAATACACTTCAATACACTTCAATACAGTACAATACAGTACAGTTCAATACACTTCAGTACACTTCAATACAATACAGTACAATACACTTCAATACAGTACAATATAGTACAGTTCAATACACTTCAATACAATACAGTACAATACACTTCAATACAGTACAATACAGTGCAGTTCAATACACTTCAATACAATACAGTACAATACACTTCAATACAGTACAATACAGTACAATTCAATACACTTCAATACACTTCAATACAATACAGTACAATACACTTCAATACAGTACAATACAGCACAATACAGTTCAATACACTGCAATACACTTCAATAAACGTCAACACAATTCAATACAGTACAATACAAGTCAATACAGTTCAATACAGTACAATGCAGTACAGTTCAATACACTTCAATACAGTATAATACAGTACAGTTCAATACACTTCAATACACTTCAATACAGTACAATACAGTACAGTTCAATACACTTCAATACAGTACAATACAGTACACTTCAATACAGTACAATACAGTACACTTCAATACACTTCAATACAGTACAATACAGTACAGTTCAATACACTTCAATACAGTACAATACAGTACAGTTCAATACACTTCAATACACTTCAATACAGTACAGTTCAATACACTTCAATACAGTACAGTTCAATACACTTCAATACAGTACAATACAGTACAGTTCAATACACTTCAATACACTTCAATATAGTACACTTCAATACACTTCAATACAGTACAATACAGTACAGTTCAATACACTTCAGTACACTTCAATACAATACAGTACAATACACGTCAATACAATACAGTACAATACACTTCAATACAGTACAATACAGTGCAGTTCAATACACTTCAATACAATACAGTACAATACAGTACAGTTCAATACACTTCAATACACTTCAATACAATACAGTACAATACACTTCAATACAGCACAATACAGTTCAATAAACGTCAACACAATTCAATACAGTACAATACAAGTCAATACAGTTCAATACAGGACAATACACTTCAATACAGTACAATACACTTCAGTAAACTTCAACACAGTTCAATACAGTACAATACAAGTTAATACAGTTCAATAGAGTACAATACACTTCAATACACTTCAATACAGTTCATTACATGACAATACACATAAATGAATGAGAGCTATTGATAAGAGCTAGGTAAATGAGTAATCCGTTTGGAGAAGGGGATTGTAAATATACAATTGTATTTTTTTTTCTTTCTTATGATCCCTGGAGACGAACGTGAAACCAGTCGTATGGAAGCAAACTGAAAATCATATCCACATGACATTTCTTTGTGGCCCCTTTCCCACAGTGAAGTAGGATAGAAAAAGCTGTTGCCGTTATTCAGAATTCTAATTGTGTGCCCTCGTAATTTGCGTGGATGAAATTCGGAGACCCAAAGCGACAGGCTTCCGTAGGCTTAACCTGCAGAGTTGATGTGTGCGCTTTACACTGGTTTGATTATTTACCCAGGCTCCTCTCCGTTTTACTTAAAACATTTGTACGATGTTAAATATTAGCCACTATCGGGAGCCACCATAAGTAATACCCAACGTTCATTTATAAATGTCACTTTTGTTGTTGTATCTTCAGTAATATGTAGCTTACATTTCGCATTATTCCATTCCGTTACCGTTGACCTTAATTTCCTCTGTCAAGTCAGTGTAGTTGTTCCTGAGGGTCGCCAGCAGTAGCGGATCGTACTGGGCTAACGTTGTGCAGTCATTTGGGACATGTAGCCTATGGAATCATTATGGAACCCAGAGCGGCAGGTTAAACCTGGAGCCTGGCGCACGGTTCTCAACGACTGGACCGTTGTCATCACAGTTCCGCGATTAGTGTGTGTATCAGGGCAGAGTTATAGGACTGCTGTTCAACCCCTATTGTACACTTTTCTCACCTTGCAATATTTCATTGGTTGAACTTGAATTTGACAACTTTCAGGATGAATCAAACCACCTTTTTTTTTTACTCATCATCATCATCATCATCATCATCATCAAAAAAAAAAAAGACTCTCTAAACCTGTTCTTTTTTATGATTCATACAAACATTCCTAACCCTAAATAATCTGCAGGATCAGAGTATTTTAAAATGTACCAGTTGGTGCTGAAACTGAGACAAATATGCATAGTTGGTTTTCGTTTCATTGATCCCTACACTCTGAACCCGTTCTCTCCATGTACTCTAGTGAGTCTGTTGACACAATTATAATTAAAGGTACACACCGTATTTAAAGGGATGGCTTAAGATAAAATGTACTGAAAACCCCCTATTGAATAAAAACTCCACAAGAAAATCTGTTGGCCAGCAAGTGGGAGGGTTTTCAGCAGGTTGAATTTCATGTATTCGGGGCGCACAAGGGAACCACGCCTGCAAAGCCCGCCACGCACCTGCGTAAGGTAAGTCTGAATACCGACTACTTAGAAGTGGGTGGGAAAGGCGTACATTTCCTAAATCGGAATTAGCCCCATAATGAACTTGATAAAAATAACTATTGACTCTCAATGTATATCCCTTCTTTCATAAATACTGCTAGTAAAATATAGCTATGTACATAAACATAGCAACCAATATAATTACCTTAGGTCACATTACATAGCAACCGATATAATTACCTTTAGTCACATTACAAAGCAACCGATATAATTACCTTTAGTCACATTACATAGCAACCGATATAATTACCTTTAGTCACATTACATAGCAACCGATATAATTACCTTTAGTCACATTACATAGCAACCAATATAATTACCTTTAGTCACATTACATAGCAACCAATATAATTACCTTTAGTCACATTACATAGCAACCAATATAATTACCTTTTAGTCACATTACATAGCAACCAATACAATTACCTTTAGTCACATTACATAGCAACCGATATAATTACCTTTAGTCACATTACATAGCAACCGATATAATTACCTTTAGTCACATTACATAGCAACCGATATAATTACCTTTAGTCACATTACATAGCAACCGATATAATTACCTTTAGTCACATTACATAGCAACCAAAATAATTACCTTTAGTCACATTACATAGCAACCAATATAATTACCTTTAGTCATATTACATAGCAACAAATATAATTACCTTATATATTATTTGTTTATATTTCAACAGAAAAATGTATCTTTGTGACTTATCTGAAGAAGATTGACAAAGTCCTCTCGTACACCAGTAAAGACAAAATGTAAAACATAAAAAAAGAACAAAGAGGTGTTGAAGTTGCAGAGTAAGGGAGATAATGTGAGGTCACGATTCCTAAATTAGCGGTAATTATGTTTGTTATGAATACACATGAAAATAAATCTAAACTCTTCATGAAATATGATGTAGAACAAGATTGTTTCATTGGTCCAATGCCTAGGCTTTAGCTCAGTCTAAAGAAAGAAAACACGATTTGGTGGAACACAGGGAGACCCAGGTTCGAACTCAAGCCAATCATCAACTAGCATCCCTCCTCCTCCTCGGCAGTGTTTTCCTTCTAGGTCACACGAACTGCGGCTGTCTGCCTTTCTGCCATCTGATACACCTATGGCTTGAGCCTTCTCCAAAACACGGCCTGTCGGTCCATCCAGGCATCTTCGTCCCCATGGAACTGTCCTCCTGGGAACACACTCCAGGCCACAAGGGTCATGGTTGGGGATTGTTCTCTAGTGACAGCCGGCTGCTATAATCTAGGCTTTTTTACTCCTTGATCCCCCCCAGCTGTTAAAGATCAACTAGTTAGTTGTCACGTTGTGTTTCTAACCATGTGAACTAGTTACATTATATATACAAAAGTGGACACCCCCCTTCAAAAAAATTAGTTGTATCGGCTATTCCAACCACACCAGTTGTTGACAGGTGTGTAAAATTAAGCACAACGCCATGCAATCTCCATAGACAAACACTGGCAGTAAAAATGGCCTTACTGAAGAGCTCAGTGACTTTCAACGTGGCACCGTCATAGCAACAACGGCTCAGCCGCAAAGTGGTAGACCACACAAGCTCACAGAACGGCACCGCCGAGCGCTTGAAGCGCCTAGCGCATAACAATTGTCTTTCCTCGGTTGCAACACTCACTACTGGGTTCCAAACGGCCTCTGGAAGAAACGTCAGCATAAGAACTGTTCATCGGGGAGCTTCATGAAATGTGTTTCCATGGCTGAGCAGCCGCACACAAGCCTAAGATCACCATGCACAATGCCAAGCGTCGGCTGGAGTGGTGTAAAGCTTGCCTTCATTGGACTCTGGAAACGGGTTCTCTGGAGTGATGAATCACGCTTCATCATCTGACAGTCCGACAGACAAATCTGGGTTTGTTGGATGCCAGGAAAACGATACCTGCCCCAATGCATAGTGCCAACTGTAAAGTTTGGTGGAGGAGGAATAATGGTCTAGGGCTGTTTTTCATGGTTCGGGCTCAGCCCCTTAGTTCCAGTGAAGGGAAATCTTAATGCTACAGCATACAATGACATACCAGACAATTCTGTGCATCCAACTTCGTGGCAACAGTTTGGGGAAGGCCCTTTCCTCTTTCAGCATGACAATGCCCCTGTGCATCACAAAGCGAGGTCAATACAGAAATGGTTTGTTGAGATCGGTGTGGAAGAACTTGACTGGCCTGCACAGAGCCCTGACCTCAACCCCATCGAACACCTTTGAGATGAATTGGAAAGCCGACTGCGAGCCAGGCCTAATCGCCCAACAGCATGGCCTGAAGTCACTAATGCTCTTATGGCTGAATGAATTGCCTGCAGCAATGTTCCAACATCTAGTGGAAAGCCTTCCTAGAAGAGTGGAAGCTGTTATAGCAGCAAATGGGGGGACCGACTCCATATTAATGCCCATGATTTTGGAATGAGATATTCAATGAGCAAGTGTCCACATACTTCTGGTAATGTAATGTACCTCATGTTATCTCATGTTGTTTTAATCTATATATGAACTAGTTATCTCATGTTGTTTTAATCTATATATGAACTAGTTATCTCATGTTGTGTTTCTAACCATATATGAACTAGTTATCTCATGTTGTTTTAATCTATATATGAACTAGTTATCTCATGTTGTGTTTCTTACCATATATGAACTAGTTATCTCATGTTGTGTTTCTAACCATATATGAACTAGTTATCTCATGTTGTGTTTCTAACTATATATGAACTAGTTATCTCATATTGTGTTTCTAACCATATATGAACTAGTTATCTCATGTTGTGTTTCTAACTATATATGAACTAGTTATCTCATGTTATGTTTCTAACCATATATGAACTAGTTATCTCATGTTGTGTTTCTAACCATATATGAACTATTTAACTATATATGAACTAGTTATCTCATGTTGTTTCTAACTATACATGAACTAGTTATCTCACGTTGTGTTTCTAACCATATATGAACTAGATATCTGATGTTGTGTTTCTATCTATCTATGAACTAGTTATCTCATGCTGTGTTTCTAACCATATATGAACTAGTTATCTCATGTTGTGTTTCTAACCATATATGAACTAGTTATCTCATGTTGTGTTTCTAACTATATATGAACTAGTTATCTCATGTTGTGTTTCTAACTATATATGAACTAGTTATCTCATATTGTGTTTCTAACCATATATGAACTAGTTATCTCATGTTGTGTTTCTAACCATATATGAACTAGTTATCTCATGTTGTGTTTCTAACCATATATGAACTAGTTATCTCATGTTGTGTTTCTAACTATATATGAACTAGTTATCTCATGTTGTGTTTCTAACCATATATGAACTAGTTATCTCATGTTGTGTTTCTAACCATATATGAACTAGTTATCTCATGTTGTGTTTCTAACCATATATGAACTAGTTATCTCATGTTGTGTTTCTAACCATATATGAACTAGTTAACTATATATGAACTAGTTATCTCATGTTGTTTCTAACTATACATGAACTAGTTATCTCACGTTGTGTTTCTAACCATATATGAACTAGTTATCTCATGTTGTGTTTCTATCTATCTATGAACTAGTTATCTCATGTTGTTTCTAACTATATATGAACTAGTTATCTCATGTTGTGTTTCTAACTATATATGAACTAGTTATCTCATGTTGTTTCTAACTATATATGAACTAGTTATCTCATGTTGTGTTTCTAACCATATATGAACTAGTTATCTCATGTTGTTTCTAACTATACATGAACTAGTTATCTCATGTTGTGTTTCTAACTATATATGAACTAGTTATCGCACGTTGTGTTTCTAACCATATATGAACTAGTTATCGCACGTTGTGTTTCTAACCATATATGAACTAGTTTTTTAATTTTTAATTGTTTTTAATTTGCCCGAAAGGGACCACCTTCGGAAGCGTTTCCAACCCCAACCGTTGTAACCATCATAGCTTTACAATCACAAAGCTTAATGATTGCGTGTTATTATAGCCCTTTGGTTTTCAACTCACTACTTTATGACCACTGGAATGCTTCGAAATAACGGAAAGTAAAAGTTTGTTTTTTCGAGGGCATCAGGTGTCATGTCCATGTTTTTACGTGGCTTGTAATCCATCCAATCAATCCATATACGTTTGTATTACCTCATCCCTCATCACTTCGCAGTCTATCCAAACCGAAACTTGGGCCAGTACTTGACAGTCTTCACCTTCTTCCCTGTCTCTGCATTAGCATCCCTGTATGGCTGTGAGGGCGGTTTGGTCAGCGGCCGCTCCGCTGCTACAGGTTGTGGTGGAAGGTTTTTCCTCCTATCTTTGCTCCTGTCGGTGATGGCGAAGCCTCGAACGCTCTGCAGGTGGTACACATTGAGCCTGGGGAGGAAGTGCGTGGAAACGTGCTGGGATTTGACCCTGGGGCTGGAGCCCATCTTGGATTTGCCTCTCTTGTTCAGGGCCACGTACCAGTCCCGTCCGGTCCGGTGGTTCCGGTGCAACACTGAGGCGTAAGTGTTGTAACTGCTCTCCTGGAAACGCTCCCAGAACCTACAATCGTCCGTGAATCGCTCCTGGAAAACACAAAAAAAACATAATTTTACAGGGGGCAACATGGTTAAGTATGTTACACAACATAATGTTACAGGGGGCAACATGGTTAAGTATGTTACACAACATAATGTTACAGAGAGCAACATGGTTAAGTATGTTACACAACATAATGTTACAGAGGGCAACATGGTTAAGTATGTTACACAACATAATGTTACAGGGGGCAACATGGTTAAGTATGTTACACAACATAATGTTACAGGGGGCAACATGGTTAAGTATGTTACACAACATAATGTTACAGGGGGCAACATGGTTAAGTATGTTACACAACATAATGTTACAGGGGGCAACATGGTTAAGTATGTTACACAACATAATGTTACAGAGAGCAACATGGTTAAGTATGTTACACAACATAATGTTACAGAGGGCAACATGGTTAAGTATGTTACACAACATAATGTTACAGAGAGCAACATGGTTAAGTATGTTACACAACAATGTTACAGAGGGCAACATGGTTAAGTATGTTACACAACATAATGTTACAGAGGGCAACATGGTTAAGTATGTTTACACAACATAATGTTACAGAGAGCAACATGGTTAAGTATGTTACACAACATAATGTTACAGAGGGCAACATGGTTAAGTATGTTACACAACATAATGTTACAGAGGGCAACATGGTTAAGTATGTTACACAACATAATGTTACAGAGGGCAACATGGTTAAGTATGTTACACAACATAATGTTACAGAGGGCAACATGGTTAAGTATGTTACACAACATAATGTTACAGGGGGCAACATGGTTAAGTATGTTACACAACATAATGTTACAGGGGGCAACATGGTTAAGTATGTTACACAACATAATGTTACAGAGAGCAACATGGTTAAGTATGTTACAGAGGGCAACATGGTTAAGTATTTTACACAACATAATGTTACAGAGGGCAACATGGTTAAGTATGTTACACAACATAATGTTACAGAGGGCAACATGGTTAAGTATGTTACACAACATAATATTACAGAGGGCAACATGGTTAAGTATGTTACACAACATAATGTTACAGAGAGCAACATGGTTAAGTATGTTACACAACATAATGTTACAGAGGGCAACATGGTTAAGTATGTTACACAACATAATGTTACAGAGAGCAACATGGTTAAGTATGTTACACAACATAATGTTACAGAGGGCAACATGGTTAAGTATGTTACACAACATAATGTTACAGAGGGCAACATGGTTAAGTATGTTACACAACATAATGTTACAGAGGGCAACATGGTTAAGTATGTTACACAACATAATGTTACAGGGGGCAACATGGTTAAGTATGTTACACAACATAATGTTACAGAGAGCAACATGGTTAAGTATGTTACAGAGGGCAACATGGTTAAGTATTTTACACAACATAATGTTACAGAGGGCAACATGGTTAAGTATGTTACACAACATAATATTACAGAGGGCAACATGGTTAAGTATGTTACACAACATAATGTTACAGAGAGCAACCTGTTCGGGATCGGATCCCGTTAACGGGATCGATTTGACAACATCCGGTGAAATTGCAGAGCACCAAATTCAAATTACAAAAATAGTAACATTAAACATTCAGTGTTGTACACCATTCTTTAGCTTAGAATCTTGGTTATCTAACAGCGTTGTCAGATTTCAAAAAGGCTTTACGGCGACAGCGCCCAGCCTACTTCCTCAATTAACATAATTTCATAACCAGCACAGGTGTCACAAAACTCAAAAATAGCGATAAAATAAATCACTTACCTTTGAATATCTTCCTCTGTTGGCAATCCAAAGGGTCCGAGCGACACAATAAATGGTTGTTTTGTTTGATAAAGTCCCTCGTTATACCCCAAAAACTCAGTTTGGTTGGCGGGCTTTGTTCAGTAATCCATCCATTCCTCTCGGTCAACATACAAGCAAATGAAACCGAAAAGGTTACCGATTAAACTTTGTCCAAACAAGTCAAACAACGTTTCTAATCAATTCTCAGGTACCCTAATATGTAAAAAAACGATACAATTTAAGACGGAATGTACTATGTTCAATATCGGAGATAAATTGAAAAACGATTATTTCTTGGTCATTTTTCAAAATAAAAGCCTGAAACCTTGTCTAAAGACTGTTGACATCTAGTGGAAGCCATAGGTACTGCAATCTGTGAGCTATTCCCTTCAGTGTACTATAGCAATGAATGGGAAAAGTCAGTGAGCTGAAAAAAGCAATTTCCTGGGTGGATTTTCCTTAGGTTTTCGCCTCCTCTATCAGTTCTGTTATACTCACAGACATTATTTTAACAGTTTGAGAAACTTCAGAGTGTTTTCTACCCAAATCCAAATCTATCCAAATGCACATCCTAGCTTCTGGGGCAGGCAGTTTACTTTGGGCATGCCAGACTCTCCGAACTTCCGAATACTGGCCCCTAGACCGAAGAGGTTATTAACATGAGGTACCCCAGGATGCCCACAGGTGCACGACACTATACTATTAACTATAACATGAGGTACCCCAGGATGCCCACAGGTGCACGACACTATACTATTAACTGTAACATGAGGTACCCCAGGATGCCCACAGGTGCACGACACTATACTATTAACTATAACATGAGGTACCCCAGGATGCCCACAGGTGCACAACACTATACTATTAACTATAACATGAGGTACCCCAGGATGCCCACAGGTGCACGACACTATACTATTAACTATAACATGAGGTACCCCAGGATGCCCACAGGTGCCACGACACTATACTATTAACTATAACATGAGGTACCCCAGGATGCCCACAGGTGCACGACACTATACTATTAACTATAACATGAGGTACCCCAGGATGCCCACAGGTGCACGACACTATACTATTAACTGTAACATGAGGTACCCCAGGATGCCCACAGGTGCACGACACTATACTATTAACTATAACATGAGGTACCCCAGGATGCCCACAGGTGCACAACACTATACTATTAACTATAACATGAGGTACCCCAGGATGCCCACAGGTGCACGACACTATACTATTAACTATAACATGAGGTACCCCAGGATGCCCACAGGTGCACAACACTATACTATTAACTATAACATGTACGCTACGATGCCTTTTAGAAACTGGGTGGGTCTAGCCTTGAATGCTGATTGGCTGACAGCCGTGGCATATCAGACCGTATACCACGGGTATGACAAAACATGTATTTTTACTGCTCTAATTACGTTGGTAACCAGTTTATAAGAGCAATAAGGCACCTCTGGGGGTTGTGGTATATGGCCGATAGTTTTTTATTTAACCTTAATTTAAATAGGCAAGTCCGTAAAAAAAAACGAATTCCCTACGGGACTCCCAATTACAGCCGGTTGTGATACAGCCTGGAATCGAACCAGGGACTGTAGAGACACCTCTAGCACTGACATACAGTGCCTTAGACCACTGCGCCACTCAAGAGCCAACTGGGGAACTCTGCGTTGCGTCGTACATAAGAACAGACTTTAGCCGTAGCATGTTGGCCATATACCACACCCCACCGGGCCTTATTGCTTAAGCCCTTTCCTTGTTCTGTTGGTTCTGAAACAACCACACTTCATTAATACTGGGACTTCGTAACATTATTGTTAATTTGTTTATTCATTTAAAACATATTGGGTACCTTTATTTAAAGAGTCTGAGCAAAACAGTTTGAGCTTCCACCAGTTATAATAACCTGTATGGTATGGTTAGACAGAGCTCCCACCAGATATAATAACCTGTATGGTATGGTTAGACAGAGCTCCCACCAGATATAATAACCTGTATGGTATGGTTAGACAGAGCTCCCACCAGATATAATAACCTGTATGGTATGGTTAGACAGAGCTCCCACCAGATATAATAACCCGTACAGTATGGTTAGACAGAGCTCCCACCAGATATAATAACCTGTATGGTATGGTTAGACAGAGCTCCCACCAGATATAATAACCTGTATGGTATGGTTAGACAGAGCTCCCACCAGATATAATAACCTGTATGGTATGGTTAGACAGAGCTCCCACCAGATATAATAACCTGTATGGTATGGTTAGACAGAGCTCCCACCAGATATAATAACCTGTATGGTATGGTTAGACAGAGCTCCCACCAGATATAATAACCTGTATGGTATGGTTAGACAGAGCTCCCACCAGATATAATAACCTGTATGGTATGGTTAGACAGAGCTCCCACCAGATATAATAACCTGTATGGTATGGTTAGACAGAGCTCCCACCAGATATAATAACCTGTATGGTATGGTTAGACAGAGCTCCCACCAGATATAATAACCTGTATGGTATGGTTAGACAGAGCTCCCACCAGATATAATAACCTGTATGGTATGGTTAGACAGAGCTCCCACCAGATATAATAACCTGTATGGTATGGTTAGACAGAGCTCCCACCAGATATAATAACCTGTATGGTATGGTTAGACAGAGCTCCCACCAGATATAATAACCTGTATGGTATGGTTAGACAGAGCTCCCACCAGATATAATAACCTGTATGGTATGGTTAGACAGAGCTCCCACCAGATATAATAACCTGTATGGTATGGTTAGACAGAGCTCCCACCAGATATAATAACCTGTATGGTATGGTTAGACAGAGCTCCCACCAGATATAATAACCTGTATGGTATGGTTAGACAGAGCTCCCACCAGATATAATAACCTGTATGGTATGGTTAGACAGAGCCACCAGATATAATAACCTGTATGGTATGGTTAGACAGAGCTCCCACCAGATATAATAACCTGTACGGTATGGTTAGACAGAGCTCCCACCAGATATAATAACCTGTACGGTATGGTTAGACAGAGCTCCCACCAGATATAATAACCTGTACGGTATGGTTAGACAGAGCTCCCACCAGATATAATAACCTGTATGGTATGGTTAGACAGAGCTCCCACCAGATATAATAACCTGTACGGTATGGTTAGACAGAGCTCCCACCAGATATAATAACCCGTACGGTATGGCTAGACAGAGCTCCCACCAGATATAATAACCCGTACGGTATGGCTAGACAGAGCTCCCACCAGATATAATAACCCGTACAGTATGGCTAGACAGAGCTCCCACCAGATATAATAACCCGTACAGTATGGCTAGACAGAGCTCCAGGGGTGGCGTAGCTACATTTATTATCTCTACCGCCTCCCCAAATCTTCAGTACCAAGATAGACCCTCAGAACAATAACAGAGGTATAAAAATCAATGTATAATGTTTACTGGGATTAATTTTATTCTCTCTTTCTCTCCCTCCCTCTGTCTTTTGTTCAATAAATCCAGGTCATCCTTTGACCTTAGAAGAGACGTTGTTTGTAGTGGCTGGCTGGGTCGATAAAACACTTTAATACACACCTGTCTACTTGCCCATTATTCCATATAATAAATTGCCACTGTGAAAGCATCTTAATATTAAATATGACAGACGGATAACAACATAAAGACAGTGTGTGGAACACGAGCTCCCAGACCGCAGACTGACGAGCTCCCCGACCAGACAGACAAGCCCCAAGACCACAGACAGACGAGCCCCCAGACCACAGACGCCCAGCACAGTGTGTCTCGTCTGTCTGTGGTCTGGGGGCCCGTCTGTCTGGTCGGGGGGCTCGTCTGTCTGTGGTCTGGGGGCTCGTCTGTCTGTGGTCTGGGGGCTCGTCTGTCTGGTCTGGGAGCTCGTCTGTCTGTGGTCGGTGGGCTCGTCTGTCTGGGGGCTCGTCTGTCTGTTCGAGGGGCTCGTCTGTCTGTGGTCTGGGGGCTCATCTGTCTGTGGGCGGGGGGCTCGTCTGTCTGTGGTCGGTGGGCTCGTCTGTCTGGGGTCTGGGGGCTCGTCTGTCTGTTCGAGGGGCTCGTCTGTCTGTGGTATGGGGGCTCATCTGTCTGTGGTCTGGGGGCTCGTCTGTCTGTCTGTGGTCTGAGGGATCATCTGTCTGTGGTATGGAAGCTTGTCTGTCTGTGGTATGGGAGCTCGTCTGTCTGTTGTCTGGGGGCTCGTCTGTCTGTCTGTGGTCTGAGGGCTTGTCTGTCTGTGGGTGGGGGGCTCGTCTGTCTGTGGGCGGGGGGCTCGTCTGTCTGTCTGTGGTCTGAGGGCTCGTCTGTCTGTGGTATGGCGGCTCGTCTGTCTGGTCGGGGGGCTCGTCTGTCTGGTCGGGGGGCTCGTCTGTCTGTCTGTGGTATGGGGGCTCGTCTGTCTGTGGTATGGGGGCTCGTCTGTCTGGTCGGGGGGCTCGTCTGTCTGTGGTGAAGAAGAGTCCTATAAACCACAGCAGACACAGTTAATCCAGCTGTATAGGATCCATCAGTGGAGAATTAGTATTGATGTGTGTGTGTGTTTGTGTACGTGTGTGTGTGGGCGTGAGTGTGCCGAGCGAGGAGAATTCAGCCTAATTCTCCACTGATGGATCCTATACAGCTGGACTAATTGTCCACTGTGTCTGCAGCGGCTTATAGGTCTCTACTTCACATTTATCCCTTTGTTTCTCTCTCTCTCTGTTTCTCTCTCTCGCTCTCTCTGTCTGTCTCATTCACATGCTTTGTTTCTCTCTCTCTGTCTCTCTCTGTCTCTCTCTGTTTCTCTCTCTCTCGCTCTCCTGCTCTCTGTCTGTTTCATTCACAAGCTTTGTCTCTCTCTCTCTCTCTCTCTCTCTCTCTCTGTCTGTCTTTTTCACGTGCTCGCTCTGTCTGCCTGTCTGTCTCTCGGTCGCTGTCTCTTTCTCTCTCTGCCTCGTTCACTCATTCTTTCGCTCTCTGTCTCCTTCCCTCATTCTCTCTCTCTCTCTCTCTCTCTCTCTCTCTCTCTCTCTCTCTCTCTCTCTCTCTCTCTCTCTCTCCACTCTCTCTCTCTCTCTCTCTCTCTCACTCTCCCACTCTCTCTCACTCTCTATCGCTTTCTCTCACTCTCTCTCTCTCTCTCTCTCTCTCTCTCTCTCTCTCTCTCTCTCTCGCTGTCTTTCTCTCTCTCTCTCGCTCTTTCTCTCTATCTATATATATTATCAGCCTTCCTAGACTGGACTAATCTGGACTGCCCATTAACACATGCTAACAGGAAGAGGCTTGTATCTATCTATCTACCCGGCCAGGCCAAGCCCAGGCTCCCTACAGATGACTGTCAGCAGAGCTAGATGACTGGTAGGCCTGCTTACAAAGTAGCAGTGTGGCTGTCTGCCTGGGTGACTGGCTGACTGGCTGGCTGTTTGGCTGGCCTGCTTACAAGTAGCAGTGTGTTTGTCTGCCTGGGTTGCTTGCTTACTGACTGGCTGGCCAGCTTACAAACAGCAGTGTAGCTGCCCGCCTGGCTGGCTGGCTTGCTGACTGACTGCTGGGTACAGATTTAAAGTCATTTGAAGCAATTCAGAGTAAAAAAAAAAAATGAAAATAAATCTGCAATTGTCAAGATGGTTCACATTTGTTGTCAGTGCCATGACTTTCTAGCCTGGTCCCATTGGCAACACAGCACAAACAGATCTGGGCCCATGCTATGGCTTTCATCTCTTTTAGTGTTCGGGCCAAATTAATTTCAGGACAAGAAACAATGGAGTTTCTGCAAGTCTCTCCTCAAAATGGCACCCAAAATAAATGGCACCATATGGGCCCCGGGCAAAAGTAGTGCACTATGTAATAAATAGGATACTTACGATAGCATGCAGCCTTCCTCTCTTGTTCATGGCTAAAAATCTGTTGCTGTAGACTCCTCGGATACCGATGACCCCCTGAGACACTGCAAAGAGCTCCAGGACACCTGAGAACAGAAACAGAATCATCATCACAACAATAAATCAGTATATACTATTTCTAGGATTTTCTAGGGTTCCTCTCTTGGTTTCTTTCTTTCTGTGTCTCTCATTTTCTCTATTACTTTCACTATCTCTTTCTCTCTCGGTTTCTTTCTCTCTCGGTTTCTTTCTCTCTCTCTCTCTCTCTCTCTCTCTCTCTCTCTCTCTCTCTCTCTCTCTCTCTCTCTCTCTCTCTCTCTCTCTCTCTCTCTCAATTCAATTCAATTCAAAGGGGCTTTTTGGCATTGGAAACATATGTTTACATTGATAAAGCAAGGGAAATAAACAAGAAACAAAAGTGAGAAGAAACAAAAAAGTGACATCAACAAAAATACATTTAAAAAATATATATGTACAGTAAACATTACATCAATTCATTGAGTGTACAAAACATTAGGAACACCTTGATGATATTGAGTTGCACCCCCTTTTTCCGCCAGAACAGCCTCAATTCGTCAGGGCATGGAGTCTACAAGGTGTCAAAAGCGTTCCACAGGGATGCTGGCCCATTCTGACTCCAATGCTTCCCACAGTTGTCAAGTTGTATGTCCTTTGGGTGGTGGACAATTCTTGATGCAAACAGGAAAATGTTGAGCATGAAAAACCCAGCAGCGTTGCGGTTCTTGACACACTCAATCTGGTGTGCCTGGAACCTACTACCATACCCCGTTCAAAGGCACTTACATTTTTTGTCTTGCCCATTCACCCTCTGAATGACACACATACACAATCCATGTCTCAGTTGCCTCAAGGCTTAAAAATCCTTCTGTAACCTGTCTCCTCCCCTTCATCTACACTGATTGAACTGAATTTACCAGGTAACATATAAGGGATCATAGCTTTCACCTGGTCAATCTATGTCACAGAAAGAGTTCCTGATGTTTTGAACACTGTGTATGTTGAAGAGGGTGGGGCTCAAGGTGCATCCCTGTTTCACCCCACGGCCATGAAGAAAGAAATCTGTGTATTTATTGACAATTTTAACTTTTCCCCACAACATCGCTTTCCATCGATTTGTATCGCAGATCCTCATTCCAGAGTGAGTCAAAAGCTAACAAAGAATAACATGAGAATACTTTTTTGGGGGCTTTATCCCCCAAAAATTACCTTTTAGTTAACCTCTTAGCGCGCCGATCCCTTTAGCGGGATCGTTTTCAGAGCAAACATAACGCGCCAAATTCAAAATACATATTAAGTAATACATATTCGTAATATTTAACTTCGATATACAAGTGTTGCATAGTGTTGCATAGCCATCAAAAGCTCTGCTTCTTGGCAATATCACTGCGTTGTCAGATTTTAAAAAGGCTTTACGGCGAAAGCACTACATTTGATTGTTTGAGGCTAGTACCTCACATATTTTCCACATTAGCATAAATTCATATCCAGCTCGGTTCTCAAAATATCCATATCACAGCTAATATAAATCGCTTACCTTTCAAATAACTTCTTCTGAGGTCTTCCCAAGTGTCCAAACAAGATAATCCATGGTTCTTTTGTTAGAAAAAGTAAATAATTATATCCATAAATATCCGTTGTTTTTGGCACGTTACGTTCAGCTACTCCACCAAGCATTGTCAGTCTACTCGCCCGTTTTACAGTGAAGGATCGCGTTCAAATTATACCTCTCATCTTTTCACAAACAAATCAAATATCATTAATAATGCATCCTTATGTATTCTTTTATGAATAATAGCGATCATATTTTACAAGAGCGGTAAGTGAAAGCGTTAAAAGCGAAAAGAAAGTTGGTCGCTGAGGCGCGTTCACGTTCGTGAGCGTGCACGTCCTGTTTACCTATTTTCCCTACCCGTAGTAATTCTCTCTCTCTAAGGATCTGGTCAGAGCTTTTCCTCCATACCCTTTCCAGAGACTGTTGACATCTAGTGGAAGCCATAAGTACTGCAACCTCGGTCCTATTCCCCATAGAAAAATATTACATGGGCTTCAAAATGAGAGGAGAGCCAAAGAAAAATAAATTCCGGACAGAAATTTCTCTGGTTTTTGCCTGCTAAATCTGTTCTGGAATAGCCACAGACTATATCTTAATGGTTTTATAAACTTCAGAGTGTTTCCTATCCAATAGTACTAAATATGTAAATATCCTAGTTTCTGGCCATGAGTGGTAGGCATTTAACTTTGGGCACGTCAGACAGGCGAAAATTCGGAAAATGGGACCCTAGCTGGAAGAGGTTAACTAGGCAAGTCAGTTTAGAACAAATTCTTATTTACAATGACAGCTTAGGAACAGTGGGTTGATTGCCTTGTTCAGGGGCAGAACGACAGATTTTTACCTTGTCAGCTCAGGGATTCGATCTTGCAACCTTCCGGTTACTAGTCCAACGCTCTAACCACTAGGCTACCTGCCACCCCTTCACTATAACCAGTAGGCTACCTGCCACCCCTACACTCTAACCACTAATCTACCTGCCGCCAGTATCGGTGTGCAGGGTGTATACGTGGTCTGACATATGGTATTTTGGTATGAAGCCAATTTGACATTTGCTCAGGACATTGTTTTCACTAAGGAAATGTTGGAGGCCTCTTTTGATGATACTGCAGAGGACTTTCCCGAGGTTACTGTTGACGCAGATTCCACTGTAATTATTGGGGTCAAATTTGTCTCCACTTTTGTGGATTGGGGTGACCAAACCTTGGGTCAAAATATTGGGGAAGATGCCAGAGCTGAGGATAATGTTGAAGAGTTTATAGCGGTAGGTAGCCTAGGTGTTAGAGCGTTTGGACTAGGACTTTTTCCCCCAAAAAATAAAATAAACTAAAGTAAGAAAAAAAGTAACACAGTAAAATACTTTAACAATAATTTTCCCAGAAGTGGTTAATTCTATGGATTCTTCATTGACATTCAGCTGATTTCTGACGTACTGTTCCTTCGCTTTTCATTACTGTTTTAGTGTTTCACCATAGTGAAGGCGTCGGTCCTCGTTTTCTTGGTCTCTGTGTTTCAAGGTTGGACAGGTTTCTCAATTTCTTTCTTGGGTTTTTGCATTCTTCATCAAAACATTTCTCATTGTTTTTGGTTTTCTTAGGTTTCTGCTCAATTTTTTCTTTTTAATTTTGTATGTTAGCTGATAGGTCAAATATATTGTTCAGGCTTCGTACTGCTAAGTTTAAACCTTCACTATTGCAAGAAAACAGGAATTTATGTAGGAGGAATTGGATTTGTTGTTGGTCAATTGTTTTTTGGTAGGTTTCTACACTACCTCCTTCCATCTATAATATTTTTTAATAGCATGCAGTGTGTTCAGCTTTGATACTTCATGGTTGAGCACTGCTCTGTTCAAGTAGACTGTGATTTCGCTGTGGTCTAAGAGGGATGTCAGTGGGTTGACTGTGAAACACTCTGAGACTCTGGGTTGAGGTTGCTGACAACGTAGTCTACAGTACTACTGCCGAGGGATGAGCTCTCACTCTCTCTCTGTCTCTGACTCACTCTTTCTCTATTTCTCTCTTTCTTTCTTTCTTTCTTTCTATCTGAAAAAACATTGCAGGGATTGACGTCTGTCCTTGTTTCATTAACAAGGGCTGCAGCCAGTTGGCAGAAGCCATCAAAGAACCGCTAGTTTACACCTTGGTCCCTCTAAAAGGATTTAGTTATGGACTAGGTCATTATAGGGACTGTTACTCATTCTATTTGTGTAATAACAAAAAAATACTAAACTCCATTACTTTACAATTACAAAGCAATTAATTAAATACTCTATGCAACAATGCTGTGATTCCAGTAACTACAGCCGCGTTAATACACTGACGCTACCTCAGTAACTACAGCCGCGTTACTACACTGAGCTACCTCAGAAACTACAGCCGCGTTACTACACTGACACTACCTCAGAAAATACAGCCGCGTTAATACACTGATGCTACCTCAGTAACTACAGCCGCGTTAATACACTGACGCTACCTCAGTAACTACAGCCGCGTTACTACACTGACGCTACCTCAGTAACTACAGCCGCGTTACTACACTGACGCTACCTCAGTAACTACAGCCGCGTTAATACACTGACGCTACCTCAGAAACTACAGCCGCGTTAATACACTGACGCTACCTCAGAAACTACAGCCGCGTTAATACACTGACGCTACCTCAGAAACTACAGCCGCGTTACTACACTGACGCTACCTCAGTAACTACAGCCGTGTTAATACACTGAGCTACCTCAGTCACTACAGCCGCATTACTACACTGACGCTACCTCAGTAACTACAGCCGCGTTAATACACTGAGCTACCTCAGAAACTACAGCCGCGTTACTACACTGACACTACCTCAGAAAATACAGCCGCGTTAATACACTGATGCTACCTCAGTAACTACAGCCGCGTTAATACACTGACGCTACCTCAGTAACTACAGCCGCGTTACTACACTGACGCTACCTCAGTAACTACAGCCGCGTTAATACACTGACGCTACCTCAGTAACTACAGCCGCGTTAATACACTGACGCTACCTCAGAAACTACAGCCGCGTTAATACACTGACGCTACCTCAGAAACTACAGCCGCGTTAATACACTGACGCTACCTCAGAAACTACAGCCGCGTTACTACACTGACGCTACCTCAGTAACTACAGCCGTGTTAATACACTGAGCTACCTCAGTCACTACAGCCGCATTACTACACTGACGCTACCTCAGTAACTACAGCCGCGTTACTACACTGAGCTACCTCAGAAACTACAGCCGCGTTAGTACACTGACGCTACCTCAGAAAATACAGCCGCGTTAATACACTGACGCTACCTCAGTAACTACAGCCGCGTTAATACACTGACGCTACCTCAGAAAATACAGCCGCGTTAATACACTGACGCTACCTCAGTAACTACAGCCGCGTTAATACACTGACGCTACCTCAGTAACTACAGCCGCGTTAATACACTGGCGCTACCTCAGTAACTACAGCCGCGTTAATACACTGACGCTACCTAAGAAACTACAGCCGCGTTACTACACTGACGCTACCTCAGAAACTACAGCCGCGTTACTACACTGACGCTACCTCAGAAACTACAGCCGCGTTAATACACTGACGCTACCTCAGAAACTACAGCCGCGTTACTACACTGACGCTACCTCAGTAACTACAGCCGCGTTAATACACTGACGCTACCTCAGTAACTACAGCCGCGTTACTACACTGAGCTACCTCAGTAAATACACTACACTGATGTAACAGCAACCTAATGTTTTTAGTAATCATAACTCAAATCTCAGTAACACTTTCCATTAAGTTGATCTTATACCTGTTTAGTAACAGTAATTACACTATAATAATAACAACGTAGTAACAGTAATTACACTATAGTAATAACAACGTAGTAACAGTAATTACACTATAGTAATAACAACGTAGTAACAGTAATTACACTATAATAATAACAGCGTAGTAACAGTAATTACACTATAGTAATAACAACGTAGTAACAGTAATTACACAATAGTAATAACAATGTAGTAACAGTAATTACACTATAGTAATAACAATGTAGTAACAGTAATTACACTAAAGTAATAACAATGTAGTAACAGTAATTATACTATAGTAATAACAACGTAGTAACAGTAATTATACTATAGTAATAACAACGTAGTAACAGTAATTATACTATAGTAATAACAACGTAGTAACAGTAATTATACTATAGTAATAACAATGTACTAACAGTAATTACATTATAGTAATAACAATGTAGTAACAGTAATTACACTACAGTAATAACAATGTAGTAACAGTAATTATACTATAGTAATAACAACGTAGTAACAGTAATTATACTATAGTAATAACAATGTACTAACAGTAATTACATTATAGTAATAACAATGTAGTAACAGTAATTACACTACAGTAATAACAACGTAGTAACAGTAATTACACTATAGTAATAACAATGTAGTAACAGTAATTACACTAAAGTAATAACAATGTACTAACAGTAATTATACTATAGTAATAACAATGTAGTAACAGTAATTACACTAAAGTAATAACAACGTAGTAACAGTAATTATACTATAGTAATAACAACGTAGTAACAGTAATTATACTATAGTAATAACAATGTACTAACAGTAATTACATTATAGTAATAACAATGTAGTAACAGTAATTATACTATAGTAATAATGTAGTGACAGTATTACACTATAGTAATAACAATGTAGTAACAGTAATTACACTATAATAATAACAATTATAGTAGTAGTAACACTGTAGTAACAGTAATTACAGTATAGTAATAACAATGTATAACCATTGCATGTGTTACTGAGTTGCTGGAATATATTGTACATCTATTCTAGAAACTAAATAAGAGTGCCTGCTTGTCAGCTTCAGTATCCCTACATCAAAACTCAAGAACTCAAGCTAATCACGTGTTGATGTTAATGGTAGTAGACTACATTACAGAATTAAAATAGTTTAACCCTTTGTGAAATCAATATCAAATCAAATTCATTATGATAATATGAGACTCGATTTTCAAGTGGTCAGTCACGGAAACCCCCATCTCTCTGCGGTCTCTGTTAGAACCCCAGACACATTAAAGCTACATTCTGGTATTCACTCACCACTTGATTTGATACAGCTGAAGGATGGGGCCAGAAATATGCAACCTTATATTTTGGGTTGTGATAGGGTAAGATAGTTGTGCTAAAGCTCATGAGGCATTTATACGTTATATTATTTCAGTTTTTTAATGGAGAGAAATAAAGACTTTAAAATGACCACTGAACGGATTCCCAAGATGATCAGACCGTAGTTGTTTAAAAACAACTATGTTTCCAGGTACTGTATTATGACAAGGCTTCTAAGGCAGATTGTGAAATGAAAAGAGAGAGATTTACAGTATGTTCATGGTCAGCTTTAAACAGTTTACTAAAGGAACTGAGAGTCAATAGATGTCTGGGGGTTGTGGAGTCTACCAAAAGGTCAAAATCCTGATTTATGTGTAGGCTAGAGACAACACAGACGCTTTTCAGATTCCTGTTACCACATCAACACAGTCGCTGTTTTGATCCTAAACAAGTATTACTATGTAATTACTATAGGTGACTTGTCCTCTTTGAAATGGTCTCGTAAAATAGTATATAATAATTAGCCTATAAGATCGTATTATTATTATTATATCTGGATATAAAATAGCATTTTGAGATTACAAGAGTCTTTCCATCAATTCCGTCATCATCCAGAGTAATTATTTGACTAGCTAAACTTCTTGCCATTAACAACTTATTTTTTGTATGAATTCAAAACACTTTTAGACTGAGGAAACTAGAAATAGGAAACTAGTATGTCCCAACTTTGTAACACACAGAGTCAACGACAACCATCCAACCATGTTGCACCATCGCATCGCTGTGATGACAATCATACTGAAGTCCGATCCAAAACATCCGGGTCTCTTCTGCTGCACCTGTTACACATTACAGACCTGCCAAATGTCCCAAAGAGTCACAAACAAGCCATTCCAGACACATGGCCAGAGCCCGTATTCATACAGTGTTTTCAGAGTCGGAGTGCTGATCTAGGAGCAGGTCAACCCCGTTTATATAATTACGTTCATTATGATCTGAAAGTCAAACCGATCCTAGATCAGCACTCCTTCTCTCAGACACGTTCTGTATACAGGCCCAGTCCATTACACCAGTCAACGGCTCCTCAGGGAAACCAGTAACCTGAGGCTAAGGATAGGGTGTAGGAACTGCAGGGCTCCTATCTCTGACTGTGACTGACATGTGTAGCTAGATAAATATTATATATATATATATATATATATATATATATATATATATATATATATATATATATTAGCTAGATATGCTACGTATCAGAACCCTATGAATAAATGGTGTATTATTCAGCATATTTATTTAAGCTTGACATAACCCAATCCTGCCACAGCTATGCAGTGACTTGTTATTCCTAAAACATGGCATGGTTATACATAAGTAATTACAAAACTGGGTGGGTCAAGCCCTGAATGCTGATTGGCTGACAGCCGTGGTATATCAGACCGTATACCACAGGTATGACAAAACATTATTTTTTTACAGCTCTAATTACGTTGGTAACCAGTTTATACCAGCGATAAGGCATCTCTGGGGTTGGTGGTATATGGCCAATATACCACGGCTAAGGACTGTATCCAGGCACTCCAAGTTGCGTTATGCATAACAGCCCTTAGCTGTGGTATATTGGCCATATACCACACCTCCTTGTGCCTCATTGCCTAAATTTACTACAATTAAAGTTTAAATGGCCAATGTAAATGTGAATGGACACCTTTTTCAGGATACACAGTAATAGCTTAAACATTAACTAGTTCAGAGACAACTTCATGCGATAATGTATACTACTTTCATGTTGGAAACCCAGCAATGCAATCAGTACGCAATAGTCCTTCCATTTCAGCATGACCTTCTCTCTATCCACTCACGTTATGGATCATTAACATAAATCCACTTGAGAGGCCTGGCCATAGCAGAACGGTTTTAGTAACTTACTCAACTGATTAGGTTCATGACTGCCGTTGACTCTTCCGTCAGTGTGGATCTGAAGATGGAAACCAATGCCAACCCGACAGTACAGCCTGCAGGTCCTGCGCCCTGAACCAGTGCTAGTACCCTCTTCCAGAAGTTGTTCCTCCAAGGAGACGTATTCAACCGATCCAGTGACTACTACCGCGGAGACAGCTGCGCAAATCAACTGCAGAGCGAAGGTAAAAAGGGAAAGAGGAACATTCATTCTTCCAAAAATGAACCTCTTGTCTGTCCTCTGGCTCTGCTAGGCCACTTCTTCTCCTTCTGGCATGCTGTTGTTGTGGTTCTTGAGCTCTCTCTAGTGCGCTGTGCCAGTGCATGCGGAACGTGCGCACACCGCACACAACACATCCAGTTCCAGCAGAGCTCGTTCGGCCGTGCAGCGAGGCGGTGTATATTGTCAGACTGGTCTCATAGGCTAGATGTCACATAGTAAATGTAAATCCTGGGCAATCAAATTAGTATGATATGTAACGGTATGGTATGGTATGGTTACATAAGACAAAAGTTGCCTTAAGGCAAAACAAATAATGAATGAATGGAGGGTGGTTGGTCGGGGTGGATGAATCAAAGTGTTACGCGAACTGTCTAGCAACCCAAAGGTTGCGTGATCGAATCTCATCAGGGACAATTTTGGCTAGTGCAACTTCAATAACAACTGGCTTTTAGCCTAACCTTTAACCTAACCCTTAACCTAGCCTAACCCTAGTAGCCCTGGCCCTAGCCCTTGGCCATAGCCTAACCCTGGCCTAGCCCATAGCCCTAGCCTAACCTAGCTGGCCCTAGCCATAGCCCTGGCCCTTAGCTCTGGCCCTGGCCCTTAGCCATAGCCTGGCCCCATAGCCTAGCCCTTAGCCATAGCCCTGGCCCAGCCTGCCATGGCCATAGCCTAGCCAGCTTAGCCCTGCCTTCTTGGCCCATAGCCCTTAGCCCATGGCCTTGCCTAGCCCTTAGCCTGCTCTTAGCCTGCCCTAACCTTAACCCATAGGCCTAGCCTAGCCTTAGGCCTGCTCTTAGCCGAACCTTGGCCCATAGCCCTAGCCTAGCCCTTTAACCTAGCTCTGTAGCCTAGCCCTGGCCCTTAGCCTAACCCTCTTAGCCATAGCCTGCCCTTTAACCCATAGCCTCTTAGCCTTTAACCTAACTCTTAGCCATAGCCTAACCCTTAACCCATAGCCTAACCCTTAACCTTTAACCTAACTCTTAACCATAACCCTAACCCTTAACCCATAACCCTAACCCTTAACCTTTAACCTAACTCTTAACCATAACCCTAACCCTTAACCCATAACCCTAACCCTAACCCTTTGACCTAACTCTTAACCATAACCCTTAACCCATAACCCTAACCCTAACCCTTTAACCTAACTCTTAACCATAACCCTAACCCTTAACATAGCCTACCTAACCTTAACCTTTGCCTAACTCTTAAGCCATAGCCCTAGCCCATGTATAGCCCTAGCCCTAAGCCTAGCTAGCCTAATCTTAGCCATAGCCCTATGGCCCATAGCCCTAGCCTAGCCCTTTAGCCCTGCTCTAGCCCTGTATAGCCATAGCCCTAGCCCTGGCCTTTAGCCTAGCTCTTAGCCATAGCCTAGCCCATGGCCCATAGCCTAGCCTATGGCCTTTAGCCTAGCCTGTCCCATAGCCATAGCCTAGCCCTTAGCCCATAGCCTAGCCCTTTAACCTAACTCTGCCCATAGCCTAACCCCTGTATAGCCAGCCTAGCCCTTTAGCCTGGCTCTAACCATAGCCTAGCCCATGGCCCATAGCCCTAGCCTATGGCTGCTAGCCTCTCTATAGCCATAGCCTGGCCAGCCCATAGCCCTTAGCCTAACCCTTGGCCCAGCCTAGCCCTTAGCCCATGGCCCATAGCCCTAGCCCTAGCCTAGCTCTTAGCCATAGCCCTGGCCCATGGCCTAGCCCATAGCCTAGCCCTGGCTCATAGCCATAGCCTTAACCCATAGCCTAGCCCTAGCCAGCTCTTAAAGCCTGGCCCTTAACCATGGCCAGCCTAGGCCCTTAGCCTTAACCTTAGCCATAGCCTAGCCCTAGGCCTAGCCCTAGCCCATAACCTGCTCTAACCTAACCCTTAACCCATAACCTAACCCTTAACCATAACCCTAACCCTTAACCCATAACCCTAACCCTAACCCTTTAACCTAACTCTTAACCATAACCCTTAACCCATAACCTAACCCTTAACATAACCCTTAACCCATAACCCTAACCCTTTAACCTAACTCTTAACCATAACCCTAACCCTTAACCCATAACCTAACCCTTAACCATAACCCATAACCCTAACCCTTAACCCATAACCCTAACCCTTAACCCTTTAACCTAACTCTTAACCATAACCCTAACCCTTAATATAGCCCTATTATGGCCCATAGCCTATCTTAGCTAGCCTAACCATAGCCCTATAGCCCTAAGCCTAATATAGCCATAGCCCATGGCCCATAGCCCTAAGCCCCTATCTTATGTATAGCCCTAGCCCATGGCCCACTAGCCCATAGCCTGTATAGCCTGTATAGCCCTAGCCCCATAGCCCTGGCCCATGGCCCATAGCCCTAGCCATGGCCCTAGCTGGCTTAGCCCCTAGCCCTAGCCCTAGCCATGGCCCATAGCCCTAGCCCTGGCCATGGCCTAGCCCTTAGCCTAGCCCTTAGCCCTAGCTGGCCATAGCCCTGGCCCTTGGCCCAGCCCTGGCCCAGCCCAGCCTGGCTCTGTATAGCCATGGCCTAGCCATAGCCCTGGCCTTAGCCCCTGGCCCATAGCCATAGCCTGGCCCTTAGCAGCCTTGTATGGCCATGGCCATGCCCATAGCCCTAGCCTTAGCCATAGCCTGGCCCTTAGCCCATAGCCTAACCCTTAGCCTAACCTATAGCCTAACCCTTAACCCCTGCCCTAACCCTTTAGCCTAACTCTTAGCCATAACCTTAACCCATAACCCATAGCCCTTTAACCTAACTCTTAACCATAACCCTAACCCTTAACCCATAACCCTAACCCTTAACCATAACCCTAACCCTTAACCCATAACCTAACTCTTAACCATAACCCTAACCCTTAACCCTTGCCCTAATAACCATAACCCATAACCTTAACCCATAACCCATAACCTAACCCATAACCTAACCTAGCCTAACCCTTAACCCATAACCCTAACCCTTAACCCTAACCCTTAACCCATAACCCTAACCCTTAACCTAACCCATAGCCTAGCCATAGCCTAACCCTTTAGCCTAACTCCTTAACCATAACCTTAACCCATGGCCCTAACCCAACCTAGCCTTAACCCTTTAACCCTAACCCATAACCTTAACCCTTTAACCTAACCATAACCTTAACCCATAGCCTAACCTAACCCTGCCTAACCTTAACCCTGTAACCTAACCTAACTCTTAACCATAACCTTAACCCATAACCCATAACCTAACCCTTAACCCATAACCCTTAACCCATAACCCTAACCCTTTAACCTAACCCTTAACCTTTAACCCATAACCCTAACCCTAACCCTTAACCTTAACTAACCCTTAACCCATAACCCTAACCCTTAACCATAACCTTAACCCATAACCCCTAGGGCTAGCTAACATTAGCGTTAGCCACCTAGCTAACGTTAGTCACAACAAATTGGTAACATATTGTACGAATTGTAATTTATAACATATTGTACGAAATAGATGATGGACATCCACAAATTAATACATAACATACGAAACTTAACATGTACTAAATGGACAGTCCCGGATTTACATACAGAATAATACCAAATGCTCTGAGACCACGTTGGTGTTGTAGCTGCTTGCTGGAGTGGTTCGGCTGGCCTGGCACACACAGATATATTTATAACCAACACAATGATCTCACTGCTTAATGCCATGCCGGACTTCTGAAGGACGCTCTTTCTCTCATCCGGATTGTCTCTCTCAAACACCAGCCCTGCTCCATATTGACCTGCGCTGCAAACAGCAACGACGGGGCCAACAAAAGAGCATGAAACTGACAGTGCACATTTTCCACTTCTCCGTGCCAGGACTCAGCATGCGCGGCTTTTTACGCACGAGGAGGCATGTTTTAATAGATCTGCTAGCACACCAATAATGAATAACTGAACCAGAGAGAGAGAGAGAGAGAGAGAGAGAGAGAGAGAGAGAGAGAGAGAGAGAGAGAGAGAGAGAGAGAGAGAGAGAGAGACCTTGACAGTCTTATGTCGAAATCTGAGAGTTGCTGTGGGAAAGTTCAAACTTTGCGGTGTGACAATATAATGATGAAGAACTGCGTGTGTATGTGAGGGGCAGTGGGGTTTCAAATAGACAGCCCTACAGCTCTACAGCCCTGTAGCCCTGTAGCTTTACAGCCCTACAGCCCTACAGTCGTGCAGCCCTACAGCCCTGTAGCCCTGTAGCCCTACTGCCCTACAGTTTACAGCCCTGTAGCCCTACAGCTCTACAGCCCTACAGCTCTACAGCCCTGTAGGCCTACAGCCCTACAGCCCTACAGCCTTACAGCCCTGTAGCTCTTCAGCCTTACAGCCCTACAGCCTTACAGCCCTGTAGCTCTACAGCCCTGCAGCCCTGTAGCTCTACAGCCTTACAGCCCTGTAGCTCTACAGCCCTACAGCCCTGTAGCTCTACAGCCTTACAGCCCTGTAGCTCTACAGCCTTACAGCCCTGTAGCTCTACAGCCTTACAGCCCAGTAGCTCTACAGTCGTACAGCCCTACAGTTCCTCCGGTGACGTTTTGCAGTTTTAACATCGCACTTGCAGGGCAGGCAGACTCGCGTACTGCTTAGTCCAATATAGCTGTAGTCTATTTACCGACATGAGCGTTGCTCTGTCCATGCGGTCATGAGGGAATACAATACAATACAACATAGTAGAGTTTCTCAAATCAAATGTTATTTGTCACATACACATGGTTAGCAGATGTTAATGCGAGTGTAGCGAAATGCTTGTGCTTCTAGTTCCGACCATGCAGTAGTATCTAACAAGTAATCTAACAAATTCACAACAGCTACCTTATACACACAAGAGTAAAGGAATCAATACGAGTATGTACATATCTGAATGCAAGGTACATTTTGGTGAGATATTGCAATAGATTAGAAAATTTAAAAATGTAATGAACCGTTAATTGTAATGCCAATTGTTTTTCTCGAGAAAGACTGCTAGGAGCATATTAATGAGAGATTTCTGAAAGTAGATAAGTAAATATATAGATAAGGGTTAATGTATTTGTCACGATCTTCGGAACGGACAGACCAAGACGCAGCGATGCTTCCAGTATACATTTTATTCATGACGACCGTAACGAAGATCGTGATGTTGGCCATAACTAAACAAGCTATACACAAACAATAACCCACAAACCCCTAGTGCAAACTACACACATATATATGGTTCCCAATTAGAGGTAACGACACTCAGCTGCCTCTAATTGGGAACCATTACCCCAACATAGAAATAGAACACCTAGAACTCAAAAAACCCTTCACCAAAAACGAAACCTAAACACGCCAGCCTAAAACTATGGCCTGGACGTGACAGTATTCATAAAACTAACAGGCCTATTTTACAATACTCATAAGAAAGTAGTCACAACCTGCTATTGTTTTAGCGTGAATTGATTAGCCTAATTCTCAGTCATGGTCTCCTACAAGCAGACAATGTTGTTTGTCCAAACCAGTTGTCTCCTCTCCAGATTATACAGAGCAGTTAAGGGTTAAGGAGGATGTTAACATATTTCCATGCTGCATCCATGTGCTCCTGTCTCAGTGGGAATCCACTCCTGCTTTGTTATGGTGTCTGCATCATATGGGAAAACACTCACTAGGAACTGCAGTAGTAAATCACTAGGAACTGCAGTCAAGGCTCAGTCAGGGCACAGACAAAAAGTGCTCATACATACAGCGCGTTCAGAAAGAATTCATACCCCTTGACTTATTCCACATGTTGTTGTGTTACAGACTGAATTCAAAATGGATTGAATATTTTTCACTCTGTCAATTAGGTTAGTATTGTGGAGTAACTACAAAGTTGTTCATCCATCCTCAGTTTTTCCCCTATCACAGCCATTTAACGTTATAACTGTTTTAAAGTCACCATTGGCCTCATGGTGAAATCCCTGAGCAGTTTCCTTCCTCTCCGGCAACTGAGTTAGGAAGACACCTGTATCTTTGTAGTGACTGGGTGTATTGATACACCGTCCAAAGTGTAATTAATAACTTCACCATGCTCAAAGGAATAGTCAATGTCTGCTTTTTATTTTATTTTACCCATCTACCAATAGGTGACCTTCCTTGTGAGGCATTAGAAAACCTCCCTGGTCTTTGTGGTTGAATCTGTGTTTGAAATTCACTGCTCGACCTTAAATATGATTGTATGTGTGGAGCACAGAGATGAGGTAGTCATTAAACAATCATGTTAAAAACTAAAAACTAGTTAAAAACTATGCACACAGAGTGAGTCCATGCAACTTATTATGTGACTTCTTAAGCACATTTTTACTCCTTAATGTATTTAGGCTTGACATAAACAAAGGGGTTGATTACTTGTTGACTCAAGACATTTCAGCTTTCAATTTGTAAACATTTTGAAAAACATAATTCCACTTTTACATTATGGGATATTGTGTTTAGGCCAGTGACAATAATCCTCAGTTTAATACATTTTAAATTCAGGCTGTAACACAACAACGTGTAAAAAGACAAGGGGTGTGAATACTACTATAGATGTAAGTACATACACACAGCCTATAGGCTACTATACATGTAAATACGGGGTTTATCTGTGGTGGAAGACAATAGAATTAAAATAGATTAGGATAAAATAGAACAGCATAGAATAGATATTAAATCACGTTGAACTGTAGCCAAGGTTCGGTGCACAGACAAACACATTTCACACAGTGCCAGTCAAAAGTTTGGACACACCTACTCATTCAAGGGTTCTTCTTTATTTTTGCTATTTTCTACGTTGTAGAATAATAGTGAAAACATCAAATCTATTAAATAACACATATGGAATCATGTAGTAACCAAGAAAGTGTTAAAGAAATCAAAATATATTTTATATTTTAGATTCTTCAATGTAGCCACCCTTTGCCTTAATGACAGCTTTGCACACTCTTGGCATTCTCTCAACTAGCTTCACCTGGAATGCTTCTTCCAACATTCTTGAAAGAGTTCCCACATATGCTGAGCACTTGTTGGCTGCTTTTCCTTCAGTCTGCGGTCCAACTCATCCCAAACCAAGTCGGGGGATTGTGGTTGCCAGGTCATCTGATGCAGCACTCCATCACTCTCATGCTTGATCAAATAGCCCTTACACTGCCTGGAGGTGTGTTGGGTCATTGTCCTGTTGAAAAACAAATAATAGTCCCTCTAGGCGCAAACCAGATAGGACGGCGTATCGCTGCAGAATGCTGTGGTAGCCATGCTGGTTAAGTGTGCCTTGAATTCTAAATATATCACAGGCAGTGTCACCAGCAAAGCACCCCCACACCATCACACTTCCTCTTACATGCTTCATGGTGGGAACCACACATGTGGAGATCTTCCATTCACCTACCCTGCATCTCACAAAGACATGGCGGTTGGAACAAAAAATATAAAATTTGGCCTCATCAGACCAAAGGACAGATTTCCACCTGTCTAATGTCATTGCTCATGTTTCTTGGTCCAAGCAATTCTCTTTTTCTTATTGGTGTCCTTTATTTGTGGTCAATTAGACCACGAAGGCCTGATTCACATAGTCTCCACTGAACAGTTGATGTTGAGATGTGTCTGTTACTTGAACTTATTTGGGCTGCAATTTCTGAGGCTGGTAACTCTAATGAACTTATCCTCTGCAGCAGAGGTAACTCTGGGTCTTCCTTTCCTGTGGCGGTCCTCATGAGAGCAAGTTTCATCACAGCGCTTGATGGTTTTTGCGACTGCACTTGAATAAACTTTCAAAGTTCTTGAAATTTTCCGAATTGACTGACCTTCATGTCTTAAAGTAGTGATGGACTGTCTTTTCTCTCTCTTTGCTTATTTGAGCTGTTCATGCCTTAATATGGACTTAGTCTATTACCAAATAGGACTATCTTCTGTATACCAGCCCTACCTTGTCACAACACAACTGATTGGCTCATATGCATTAAGAAAGAAAAAAATTCCACAAATTAACTTTTAGCAAGGCACGCTTGTTAATTGAAATGCATTCCAGGTGACTACCTCATGAAGCTGGTTGAGAGAATGCCAAGAGTGTGCAAAGCTGCCATCAAGGCAAAGGGTGGCCACTTTGAAGAATCTCAAATATAAGTTAGTTTAACACTTTTTTGGGTTACTACATGATTCCATATGTGTTATTTCATAGTGTTGATGTTTTCACTATTATTCTACAACGTAGAAAATAGCAAAAATAAAGAAGAACCCTTGAATGAGTAGGTGTGTCCAAACTTTTGACTAGCACTGTGTGTAATGTGTTTGTCTGTGCACCGAACCTTGGCTACAGTTCAACGTGATTTAATTGTTATTCAACACTGTATAAAATAGTACAAATTAAGAAAAAACACTTGAATGAGTCGGTGGGTCCAAACCTTCGACTGGTACTGAGTCTATACATCCAGAACATGTAGACGTGTAGTCTAAGTGGCCACACTTTATTTAGATAGTCCTGTACATGATCATACGGTGCAGCCAACACACTATACACTACACCAACACATCTGTTACGCTTAGGGTTAGAATTAGGGTTTGGGAAAAGGTTAAGGTTAGGGCTAGGGTTAGGATAAGGGTTAAGTTCAGGGGTTAAGATAAGGGTTAGAGTTATGGTTAGTAGACAGACTATCAGTAACATTTCAACTATCCAAATCAAGTTTATTTTTATTATTTGTTTGTAAATTGTTTTGTTTTGTTTTATAATTGATGGATTTTCAACTATGAGAACAGAGACAGTGACAACAAGCTATAGCACATCTTAAGGCTTTAGCCTTCACATGTGTTCCCAGAACTCATTATTTCACAGACCGCTTTGTTCGACTTTGATTATCTGTGTACAGGGATCTGTGTGTGTGGATTAGTGTGTGTGTCTGTCACAGGATGTCGGTGGCACCTTAATTGGTGGGGACGGGCTCGTGGTAATGACCGGAGCGGAATAGGTGGAATGGGATGAAGTACATCAAACACATGGTTTCCTGCTGCTTTATGCCATTCCATCGATTCCGTTCCTTTGATTATTATGAGCCGTCCTCCCCTCAGCAGTCTCCTCTGGTGTATGTGTACAGGGGTCTACGTCTGTGTGTGGACTATGATCTGTTCTTTAGTTTACTCTTATTATTATCTATCCTGATGCCTAGTCACTTTACCCTGCCTTCATGTACATATCTATCTCTAATACCTTATTATTATTATCTATCCTGATGCCTAGTCACTTTACCCTGCCTTCATGTACATATCTACCTCTAACACCTTATTATTATCTATCCTGATGCCTAGTCACTTTACCCTGCCTTCATGTACATATCTACCTCTAATACCTTATTATTATCTATCCTGATGCCTAGTCACTTTACCCTGCCTTCATGTACATATCTACCTCTAATACCTTATTATTAGGAGAGGGACGAGAGGGTGGAGAGGGAGGAGGGGGGAGGAAGGCGAGGGGGGAGATGGAGGAGAGGGTGTATCCTGTCCTGTCTACTTCCCAACTCCTTTAAGATCACTTCATTCCTACCTGCCTCGGGCCTATCTGAAGTAGCACCCTATTCCCTATAAAGTAGTGCACTGGCGTATTCCTAGAGTGCCATTTGGGACAGGGACCTACCACTCGCTCTGAGAGTGTGTACCGTAACCAGAGAGCTCCCCTTGCAGACCCTTTTCTAAGCAGGGAAAGATTAGTTCCGTCTAGTTTTCCCCTGGATTCCCTCCTTTGCCTATATTCTGACCTCTGAGAAGGGACAGTGGGGTGGGGAAGGGGATTAAGCCTCTGGTCTGGTAGTAAATGAGAGAGAGAGAGAGAGAGAGAGAGAGAGAGAGAGAGAGAGAGAGAGAGAGAGAGAGAGAGAGAGAGAGAGAGAGAGAGAGAGAGAGAGAGAGAGAGAGAGAGAGAGAGAGAGAGAGAGAGAGAGAGAGAGGGGAGGGAGACAGAGAGGGAGGGGTGGGAGAGATGGAGAGGGAGAGAGAGGAAGGAAGGAAGGGGAGAGAGAGAGAGAGAGATTTAAAAAAAGCTTTTGACTCAATTTGGCATGAGGGTCTGCTATACAAATTGATGGAAAGTGGTGTTGGGGGAAAAACATATAACATTATAAAACAACAAAGGTGCAGTTTAAATTGGCAAAAATGACACACATATCTTTCCACTGGGCCGTGGGGTGAGACAGGGATGCGGCTTAAGCCCCACCGTCTTCAACATACAGTTGAAGTCGGAAGTTTACATACACTTAGGTTGGAGTCATTCAACCACTCCACACATTTCTTGCTAACAAACTATAGTTTTGGCAAGTCGGTTAGGACATCTACTTTGTGCATGACACAAGTAATTTTTCCAACAATTGTTTACAGACAAATTATTTCACTTATAATTCACTGTATCACAACTCCAGTGGGTCAGAAGTTTATATACAATAAGTTGACTATGCCTTTAAAAAGCTTGGAAAATTCCAGAAAATTATGTCATAGCTTTAGAAGCTTCTGATAGGCTAATTGACATCATTTGAGTCAATTGGTGGTGTACCTGTGGATGTATTTTAAGGCCTACCTTCAAACCCAGTGCCTCTTTGCTTGACATAATTGGAAAATCAAAAGAAATAAGCCAAGACCTCAGAAAAAAATGGTATACCTCCACAAGCCTGGTTCATCCTTGGGAGCAATTTCCAAACACCTGAAGGTACCACGTTCATCTGTACAAACCATAGTACACAAGTATAAACACCATGGGACCACGCAGCCGTCATACCGCTCAGGAAGGAGACACGTTCTGTCTCCTAGAGATGAACGTACTTTGGTGCAAAAAGTGCAAATCAATCCCAGAACAACAGCAAAGGACCTTGTGAAGATGCTGGAGGAAACCGGTACAAAATTATCTATATCCACAGTAAAACGGGTCCTGTATCGACATAACCTGAAAGGCCACTCAGCAAAGAAGAAGCCACTGCTCCAAAAACCGCCATAAAAAAGCCAGACTACGATTTGCAACTGCACATGGGGACAAAGATCGTACTTTTTGGAGAAGTATCCTCTGGTCTGATTAAACAAAAATAGAACAGTTTGGCCATAATGACCATCATTATGTTTGGAGGAAAAAGGGGGAGGCTTGCAAGCCGAAGAACACCATCCCAACCGTGAAGCACGGGGGTGACAGCATCATGTTGTGGGGGTGCTTTGCTGCAGGAGGGACTGGTGCACTTCACAAAATAGATGGCATCATGAGGAACAAAAATTATGTAGATATATTGAAGCAACATCTCAAGACATCAGTCAGGAAGTTAAAGCTTGGTTGCAAATGAGTCTTCCAAATGTACAATGACCCCAAGCATACTTCCAAAGTTGTGGCAAAATGGCTTAAGGACAACAAAGTCAAGGTATTGGAGTGGCCATCACAAAGCCCTGACCTCAATCCTATAGAAAATTTGTGGGCAGAACTGAAAAAGGGTGTGCGAGCAAGGAGGCCTACAAACCTGACTCAGTTACACCAGCTCTGTCAGGAGAAATGGGCCAAAATGCACAACTTATGGAAAGCTACCCAATTAAACAATTTATAGGCAATGCTACCAAATACTAATTGAGTGTATGTAAACTTCTGACCCACTGGGAATGTTATGAAAGCATTAAAAGCTGAAATAAATAATTCTCGCTACTATTGTTCTGACATTTCACATTCTTAAAATAAAGTGGTGATCCTAACTGACCTAAGACAGGGAATTGTAACAAGGATTAAATGTCAGGAATTGTGAAAAACGGAGTTTAAATGTATTTGGCTAAGGTGTATGTAAACTTCAGACTTCATCTGTATATATCAACGAATTGGCGAGGGTCTCACCCTACTAGAATCTGAAGTCAAATGTCTACTGTTCGCTGATGATCTGGTGCTTCTGAACACCAACCAAGGAGGGTTAACAGCAGCACCTAGATCTTCTGCACAGATTCCATCAGACCTGGGACGTGACAGTGAATCTCAGTAAGATAAAAATAATGGGGTTCCAAAAAAGGTCCAGTTGCCAGGACCACAAATACAAATTCCATCTGGACAGCGTCCCTAGAGCACACAGAAAACTATACATACCTCGGCCTAAACATCAGCGCCACAGGTAACTTCCACAAAGCTGTGAACAATCTGAGAGACAAGGCAAGAAGTGCCTTCTATGCCATCAAAAGGAACATAACATTTGACATACCAATTAGGATCTGGCCAGAAAATACTTCAATCATTTATAGAACCCATTGCCCTTTATGGTTGTGAGGTCTAGGGTCCGCTCACCAACCAAGAATTCACAAAATGGGACAAACACTAAATTGAGACTCTGCATGCAGAATTCTGCAAAAATATCCTCTGTGTACAACATAAAACACCAAATAATGCATGCAGAGCAGAATTAGGTTGATACACGCTAATTATCAACATCCAGAAAAGAGCCGTTAAATTCTACAACCACCTAAAAGGAACCGATTCCCAAACATTTCATAACAAAGCCACCACCTACAGAAATATGAACCTGGAGAAGAGTCTCCCTAAGCAAGCTGGTCCTGGAGCTCTGTTCACAAACACAAACAGACCCCACAGAGCCCCAGGACAGCAACACAATTAGACCCAACCAAATCATGAGAAAACAAAAAGATAATTACTTGACACATAGGAAAGAATTATAAAAGCAAACTTGAATGCTATTTGGCCCTAAACAGAGAGTACACAGTGGCAGAATACCTGACCACTGTGACTGACCCAAAATGAAGGAAAGATTTGACTATGTACAGACTCACTGTCACGTCCTGGCCATAGAGAGCCCTCAGGGTTCTAGGGAGGTTTTTCTATATTGGAATTTCTATGTTGGTTTTGTGTATGGTTCCCAATTAGAGGCAGCTGATTATCGTTACCTCTAATTGGGGATCATACTTAGGTAGTCCTTTTCCCACCTGTGTTTTGTGGGATATTGTGTTTTTGTTAGTGCACTGTGAGCGCTACCTTTGGTCCGATCAGTTGTTCTCTTTCTTGTTTTGTATATTCCACTGAAGAATAAATATGTGGAATTCCATGCACGCTGCGCCTTGGTCCATTTATTACGACAATCGTGACAGAATATCCCACCAATGCTGGACCAAGCCGCGTGCCCCGAAGGTAAAAGAGAGTTGGACCTGGGAAGAAGTACTGGGTGGATGCGAGACCCTTCCTTGGCGGGAGTCGCCGAGGAGGATAGAAGGACAGCGACGACGCCGGGTCCGCGGCAAAAAGTAGCCCAAGGGCAAGCCCAAGATTTTTTGGGGGCCCTGGCGGTCGGCCGAGCCAAGGGGAGAGCCAGAGCCCGAATGGGAGACGATCGAGGAATTTAATGATGGATTTCGGAGAGAGGTGTTGGCTAGGAGTATGCTACAGCGCAGGCGTTTAGAGGAGCGTCTGCCCAGCCCGGTACGTCCTGTGCCAGCTCCCCGCCCTGAAGAGCGTGTACCGGGCTGGGAAGGCGCACTGGTGGCCTGGTGCGTGGAGCCGGCACAGGTTGCACCGGACTGGTGACACGCTCTTCAGGGCGAGTGCGGGAAGCCGGCATAGTACGTACCAGGCTGGGCTGACGCTTCTCTAAACGCTTGCGCTGCAGCATTTTCCTCGCCAACACCTCTCACCGATATCCTTCCCTAAACTCTTCTAACGTCTCCCATTCAGGCTCTGGCTCTCTCCCCTGCTCGACCGACCGCCCCATGTGCCCCCCAAACAATCTTGGGGTTGCTCTTGGGCTCCTTGTGGCCGTGGACCCCGGCTTCGTTGCTGTCCTCCATTACTCCTCCCGCCAAGGAAGGGTCTCGCATCCACCCATTATTTCTTCCCAGGTCCAACTCTCCTTAACTCCTTAGGGAGCGGCAGCATAGGTGACGGTTTTGGAGAGTCTGGCGTGCCCAAAGTAAAATGCCTGCCACTCAGGCCCAGAAAATAGGATATGCACATAATTAGTACTATTGGATAGGAAACACTCTGCAGTTTCTAAGAGTGTTAAAATAATGTATGTGAGTATAGCAGAACTGATATAGTAGGCGAAAACCCGAGGAAAATCCATCCGGATTTGCGGTTCTTTTTGTAAATGACCTTCTTCTCCATTATGCCAATTAATTTGTATTTTACCTAGGACTGAGACTGCAGTACCTATGGCTTCCACTAGATGTCAACAGTCTTTATATAAAGCCTGGAAGTTCTAGCAGTAAGCAGAACAGATAGGAAGAGGAAGTAGTCAGGGGACCACTTTTGTAAACAACGTTTGACGCGCGCGAGATTGTGAGCGCGCCCCAGTTTATTTTCCTTTCCTATTGTTCACGTTATCGTCCGGTTTAAATATTACAGTAAATATACATAAAAGGATACCTAAGGATACATTAAAAATGATGTTTGATTTTTTTGTAGAAAGTTTATAGGTATAATTTGAACGTGTTCTCTTCACGGTTCAATGGGCGACTCAACGGTGGATTTTATGATCATAACGCGTCAACCGAACAGAGAATTATGGATATAATAAATGACTATTTCTAACAAAAGAACCATTGGATGTCTTCGTTGGACACTTGGGAAGCCCTCAGCAGAAGTTCTTCAAAAGGTACAGTGAGGGAAAAAAGTATTTGATCCCCTGCTGATTTTGTACGTTTGCCCACTGACAAAGAAATTATCAGTCTATAATTTTAATGGTAGGTTTATTTGCAAGATCTCACCTTGTGGAGTTGCAATGATCATGAGAACGGTGAGGAATCAGCCCAGAACTACACGGGAGGATCTTGTCAATGATCTCAAGGCAGCTGGGACCATAGTCACCAAGAAAACAATTGGTAATACACTGCGCCATGAAGGACTGAAATCCTGCAGCGCCCGCAAGGTCCCCCTGCTCAAGAAAGCACATATACATGCCCGTCTGAAGTTTGCCAATGAACATCTGAATGATTCAGAAGACATCTGGGTGAAAGTGTTGTGGTCAGATGAGACCAAAATGGAGCTCTTTGGCACCAACTCAACTCGCCGTGTTTGGAGGAGGAGGAATGCTGCCTATGAACCCAAGAACACCATGCCCACCGTCAAACATGGAGGTGGAAACATTATGCTTTGGGGGTGTTTTTCTGCTAAGGGGACAGGACAACTTCACCGCATCAAAGGGATGATGGACTGGGCCATGTACCGTCAAATCTTGGGTGAGAACCTCCTTCCCTCAGCCAAGGCATTGAAAATGGGTCGTGGATGGGTATTCCAGCATGACAATGACCCAAAGCACACGGCCAAGGTAACAAAGGAGTGGCTCAAGAAGAAGCACATTAAGGTCCTGGAGTGGCTTAGCCAGTCTCCAGACCTTAATCCCATAGAAAATCTGTGGAGGGAGCTGAAGGTTCGAGTTGACAAACGTCAGCCTCGAAACCTTAATGACTTGGAGAAGATCTGCAAAGAGGAGTGGGACAAAATCCCTCCTGAGATGTGTGCTAACCTGATGGCCAACTGCAAGAAACATCTGACCTCTGTGATTGCCAACAAGGGTTTTGCCACCAAGTACTAAGTCATGTTTTGCAGAGGGGTCAAATACTTATTTCCCTCATTAAAATGCAAATCAATTTATAACATTGTTCACATGCGTTTTTCTGGATGTTTTTGTTGTTATTCTGTCTCTCACTGTTCAAATAAACCTACCATTAAAATTATAGACTGATAATTTCTTTGTCAGTGGGCAAACGCACAAAATCAGCAGGGGATCAAATACTTTTTTTCCCTCACTGTAAGTGACATTTTTTAGCTCTTATATGGGTTTTGTGTGACCCGCGCTGGATATGAATTTATGCTAATGCATAAATATTGGAGGTGCTATCCTCAAACAATAAAATGTTGTGCTTTCACCGTAAAGCCTTTTTGAAATCTGTCAACGCTGTGATATTGCCAAGAATCAGAGCTGATGACTATGCAAAACTTGTATATTGATAAATGTTTAATAATTCAACTTTTGGAGCCTTACATTTCACCGGGTAGTGTCGGGAGTGGCCCGCTAGCGCGCCTGTGCTCCCTAAGTTAACCTTCGTGGCACGCTGCTTGGTCCTGGATGGGTGGGATATTCTGGACGGGTGGGATATCACTAAATATGATCCCCAATTAGAGGTAACGACAATCAGCTGTCTCTAATTGGGAACCATACACAAAACCAACATAGATATACAACAACTAGACTAAAACCCCCCTAGCCACGTCCTGACCTAAATCACCATAGAGAACCCAGAGGGCTCTCTATGGCCAGGACGTGACAGGTACAGTGATGGGTAAGCTGCTCTGACAGCTGATGCTTAAAGTTAGAGAGGGAGATATAAGACTCCAGCTTCAGTGATTTTTGCAATTCGTTCCAGTCATTGGCAGCAGAGAACTGGAAGGAAATGGCAGCCAAAGGAAGTGTTGGCTTTGGGAATGACCAGTGAAATATACCTGCTGGAGCGCGTGCTACGGGTGGGTGTTTCTATGGTGACCAGTGAGCTGAGATAAGGCGGGGCTTTACCTAGCAAAGACTTATAGATGACCTGGAGCCAGTGGGTTTGGCAACGAATATGTAGTGAGGGCCAGCCAACGAGAGCGTACAGGTCGCAGTGGTGGGTAGTATGTGGGGCTTTGGTGACATAACGGATGGCACTGTGATAGACTGCATCCAATTTGCTGAGTAGAGTGTTGGAGGCTATTTTGTAAATGACATCGCCGAAGTCAAGGATCGGTAGGATAGTCAGTTTTACGAGGGTATGTTTGGCAGCACGATTGAAAGAGGCTTTGTTACGAAATAGGAAGCCGATTCTAGATTTAATTTTGGGATTGGAGATGCTTAAATAGTCCTATTTTGAATTGATCATAATCTCTTTCATTTATGACACGAAATGTATGAGGTCTTTATTCCAGTTAGATTGTTAAAGCAAGCACCGCCATGTTTAGTTTTGACCAACCCGAGACCGAGGGACAAACACGGTCAGACTCCACTAGGCTGGCAGGCCGGCTAACACCGAACAGGAAGGTAAACATTAGAGTTGGGTGACAATTGCGTATCGAGGTTTAATTACAGTATAAAATAGATTGGATTTGTGGTGTGAAACATTTTTACATGCTATATGAAAACATAAAAAACACACACACACTCTCTCACACACACACACACACACATGTACACACACACACATACACACACACATATAAATAAAAACACACACACACACACACATACACACACACATATAAATACACTCACCAGAGAAAACAGTTTGAAACGAGGTGACAGGTGTAACCTCCGCTTGGGCCTTTTTCTCCTCTTGGTACACCATGACCCTGTTAGACACAGAGAGAGAGAGAGAGAGAGAGAGAGAGAGAGAGAGAGAGAGAGAGAGAGAGAGAGAGAGAGAGAGAGAGAGAGAGAGAGAGAGAGAGAGAGAGAGAGAGAGAGAGAGAGAGAGGGTGGGGGAGACAGAGAGGGAGGTGGGAGAGATGGAGAGGGAGAGAGAGGAAGGAAGGGGAGAGAGAGAGAGAGAGAGAGAGAGAGAGAGAGAGAGAGAGAGAGAGAGAGAGAGAGAGAGAGAGAGAGAGAGAGAGAGAGAGAGAGAGAGAGAGAGAGAGAGAGAGCAGGGAGAGACAGAGAGAGGGAGAGAGGAGAGAGAGAGAGAGAGAGGGAGAGAGAGGAGAGGGAGAGAGAGAGAGAGAGAGAGAGAGAGAGAGAGAGAGAGAGAGAGAGAGAGAGAGAGAGAGAGAGAGAGAGAGAGAGAGAGAGAGAGAGAGAGAGAGAGAGGGGGAGACAGAGAGGGAGGGGTGGGAGAGATGGAGAGGGAGAGAGAGGAATGAAGGGAGAAAGAGAGAGAGAAAGAGAGAGAGAGAGAGAGGGAGAGAGAGAGAGAGAGAGAGAGAGAGAGAGGGGGGAGGGAGGGAGACAGTGGTGGTGGTGGTTTCCTAGGTATGTATATGCAAAGGGATAGTCTTTAAAGAATACACTAGGTGTAAATGTGTCCCTGTCAGCGAGAGAGAAGATTGAGAGTTTAGTGCATCAAAATAGTACAGTTGTACTGTCTCTGCTTGTATTTAAATATAGCTTTTTCAGTCGCTAAACAGTGACACAGATACCCTAATCACCGGAAGGTAACATTAGAGTTGGCTGACAGTTGCGTGTCAAGGTTTAATGACAGTATAAAATAGATTGGATTTGTGGTGTGAAGCGTTGCACAAGCTATGGTAGGCTAAGGGGAGGTGTGTGTGTGTGTGTGTGTGTGTGTGTGTGTGTGTGTGTGTGTGTGTGTGTGTGTGTGTGTGTGTGTGTGTGTGTGTGTGTGTGTGTGTGTGTGTGTGTGTGTGTGTGTGTGTGTGTGTGTGTGTGTGTGTGTGTGTGTGTGTGTGTACATTAGAGTAGTGTCCAACTTGAATAGAGAGATAGTAGGTCATTCCCTAAAAGCCACTTGAAAGAAAGAAGAGCCCGTCCTAGTTCACCATAGGACACAATAGCCATGTCAAACCAGTCAGATGTTTTGGCTGCGTTGCAGAACGGAGTAGGTATGGAGCAGGTGGCATGTGGGCCACATGTTTGAGCTAGGAGAGGATATGCTGCGCTCCTGACCGAGGGCCAGGAGAGAGAGAGAGAGAGAGAGAGAGAGAGAGAGAGAGAGAGAGAGAGAGAGAGACACAAAGACCAGCAGGGCTAGCTGCACCGTACCAGAGCCACCTCCACAGCATTGAGTGATGTAGGGTCACATGTAACAGGAGAGGCTCAGGAAAAGGAACAATGACACCAGCAGCCAAGCATGGGGCATTAAATATCACAGGTTGGAGGGTTTGACACCAGCAGCCATTAAATATCACAGGTTGGAGGGTTTGACACCAGCAGCCATTAAATATCACAGGTTGGAGGGTTTGACACCAGCAGACATTAAATATCACAGGTTGGAGGGTATGACACCAGCAGACATTAAATACCACAGGTTGGAGGGTATGACAGCAGCAGACATTAAATATCACAGGTTGGAGGGTATGACACCAGCAGACATTAAATATCACAGGTTGGAGGGTTTGACACCAGCAGACATTAAATATCACAGGTTGGAGGGTTTGACACCAGCAGCCATTAAATATCACAGGTTGGAGGGTTTGACACCAGCAGCCATTAAATATCACAGGTTGGAGGGTTTGACACCAGCAGACATTAAATATCACAGGTTGGAGGGTTTGACACCAGCAGCCATTAAATATCACAGGTTGGAGGGTTTGACACCAGCAGACATTAAATATCACAGGTTGGAGGGTATGCCACCAGCAGCCATTAAATATCACAGGTTGGAGGGTTTGACACCAGCAGACATTAAATATCACAGGTTGGAGGGTTTGACACCAGCAGCCATTAAATATCACAGGTTGGAGGGTTTGACACCAGCAGCCATTAAATATCACAGGTTGGAGGGTTTGACACCAGCAGCCATTAAATATCACAGGTTGGAGGGTTTGACACCAGCAGCCATTAAATATCACAGGTTGGAGGGTTTGACACCAGCAGACATTAAATATCACAGGTTGGAGGGTTTGACACCAGCAGCCATTAAATATCACAGGTTGGAGGGTTTGACACCAGCAGACATTAAATATCACAGGTTGGAGGGTTTGACACCAGCAGCCATTAAATATCACAGGTTGGAGGGTTTGACACCAGCAGACATTAAATATCACAGGTTGGAGGGTTTGACACCAGCAGCCATTAAATATCACAGGTTGGAGGGTTTGACACCAGCAGCCATTAAATATCACAGGTTGGAGGGTTTGACACCAGCAGACATTAAATATCACAGGTTGGAGGGTTTGACACCAGCAGCCATTAAATATCACAGGTTGGAGGGTTTGACACCAGCAGACATTAAAAATCACAGGTTGGAGGGTTTGACACCAGCAGCCATTAAATATCACAGGTTGGAGGGTTTGACACCAGCAGCCATTAAATATCACAGGTTGGAGGGTTTGACACCAGCAGACATTAAATATCACAGGTTGGAGGGTATGACACCAGCAGACATTAAATATCACAGGTTGGAGGGTATGACAGCAGCAGACATTAAATATCACAGGTTGGAGGGTATGACACCAGCAGACATTAAATATCACAGGTTGGAGGGTTTGACACCAGCAGCCATTAAATATCACAGGTTGGAGGGTTTGACACCAGCAGACATTAAATATCACAGGTTGGAGGGTATGACACCAGCAGACATTAAATATCACAGGTTGGAGGGTTTGACACCAGCAGACATTAAATATCACAGGTTGGAGGGTTTGACACCAGCAGCCATTAAATATCACAGGTTGGAGGGTTTGACACCAGCAGACATTAAATATCACAGGTTGGAGGGTTTGACACCAGCAGCCATTAAATATCACAGGTTGGAGGGTATGACACCAGCAGCCATTAAATATCACAGGTTGGAGGGTTTGACACCAGCAGCCATTAAATATCACAGGTTGGAGGGTTTGATACCAGCAGCCATTAAATATCACAGGTTGGAGGGTTTGACACCAGCAGCCATTAAATATCACAGGTTGGAGGGTTTGACACCAGCAGCCATTAAATATCACAGGTTGGAGGGTTTGACACCAGCAGCCATTAAATATCACAGGTTGGAGGGTTTGACACCAGCAGACATTAAATATCACAGGTTGGAGGGTTTGACACCAGCAGACATTAAATATCACAGGTTGGAGGGTTTGACACCAGCAGCCATTAAATATCACAGGTTGGAGGGTTTGACACCAGCAGCCATTAAATATCACAGGTTGGAGGGTTTGACACCAGCAGACATTAAATATCACAGGTTGGAGGGTTTGACACCAGCAGACATTAAATATCACAGGTTGGAGGGTTTGACACCAGCAGCCATTAAATATCACAGGTTGGAGGGTATGACACCAGCAGCCATTAAATATCACAGGTTGGTGGGGAGTGGGTTTGGGGGACGACGACAATTTGCTTTGTGGACTAAACCAGACAGATGTTGCTCTCTGGTTTTGTGATGAAGCGAAGGTGTGGTTAAATTTATTCTGCAAACTGCCTCTTTATTGTCTTGGCCTTCGTCCTGTATATCACAGTGTCAAGGCATTTAAACTAACAGGTTATAGCGCAAACAACGCAATTATCACAACACGTAGGTATATATCCATAGTGCGTTCGTGACTGACTGGTGGTATAAAATGACCTTCCAGTGGAGGGTGCACATCGTCCGTGGAGAGACACTAGGTCTACCAGAATGACAGATGCTTGATAGATCTCAATCATTTTTGACATATATTCACCTCCAGAGTGAATTGTTGATATGTGTTGAGGACTGCGCTATGTCCACCTGGCTCTGTGAGTGATTGCCTAGATAAAAGTATGAATTCATCTGTCGCCGTTTGAGGGCTGGCTCTGAGGACAATAGACATTTTTCTGCTGTAAATCACATTCTCTCCGCTTGGTGTCACTGTTGAGCTATGTTTCTACGTTTCGGCGTCTCCTTCGAGGTTTTCCAAACGGTGCCGTCTTTATCCCCTTCATAAAAATGTAAATGATAGCTACGCTACGCTACTGCACAATAATAGCGATTGTATCGTTTTATAATTAAAATCTAGATTTCTAAACATCCCCCTTTAGGCTTTTGTGGATTTCAATAAAGGGTAGGCTATGTTTTATTAGCCTTTATGGTATTTTGCATTTGTTCATGGTCATAAAGTGTGAATGGCGGACATGTGTTCTAACTACACTTGCTAAAAAGGAAACTTTAATGTCGCTGTAAAAAGACAGCACCTGTGACTTAACATGGAATAATAGATTTTAATTTAATTCAATTGGATTTTCTTATATCCACATAATTAGATGTAGTCAGTAGGCCTATTATAGGCTTCATGGTAAAGGGAAAGTAGGATCATTTTCAACGCATCAAGTATGTAGTGCTTTATTTTTTTTTTATTCTTCTATTTAATCACATTTTAATTATTTTATTAATCGAAAATATTTACCAGGTGTTTTTGCTGATATTCTGAGGATTGAACGAGATGCCATTTTGTAGCCTAATAAGGTGAATGCATCGATAATGTTCATAGGAATTACATTTTCTTATCATGAGAACTAAATAAAAGTTCAGATTTCATGGCCAACTGGACGCTGTTTGAGACCATGAAGTAGCCATGGAGATCTGCTATAGCACATTGCTTGGAAAAAGCTTTTCTTGCTGTGTATCAGCTGTTATTTTGCTACTTTACCTCGACACAATCGGCCTAATTCTGTGTTGAATTGTGCAACGCGTTAATTACATTATGATTTTCAGTTGACTGAATATTTCAAATAAAATCAGGATATACCAGGAAATAAAATATACTGTAAAAATATAATATTTCTGGTGAAATTATTATTATTATTATTATCGTAATGATTATGTTTATTATTATACATGGCCTCGTTTCCCAGTCTTCATTACGATGATCATACCAGATGCAGTGTTATTTAAGAGCCAACTTTTTTAAGCGATTCCGAAACAAGCATGTAGAGAGAGAGAGAGAGAGAGAGAGAGAGAGAGAGAGAGAGAGAGAGAGAGAGAGAGAGAGAGAGAGAGAGAGAGAGAGAGAGAGAGAGAGAGAGAGAGAGAGAGAGAGAGAGAAAGCGAGAGAGAGAGAGAAAGGTTCGCAGTGCGTCATTAGGCCGGGTGTCGATACTGATAACATGGAAAGAAAAGCATCGCGCCTCTCCGATCTGCTTTCTCCAATAAAATCTTAATTTAACAATATAATTATTCCGCAATACTGAAGACGGATCAGCTCATATAGAGATATTACCACCTATGGCTGCAAATAGGCTACTGAGGCGGTTTATTATGCTTACCCATTAATAATGCACTAGGCTAAATCCCAGATTGGGCACATCATTGCGCTCATGTTGTCACACACCACGAAACACAGTGAGGCACAATGTACAGACAGTAACCTTGTCGCAAAATAGAACTCAATTGATTGAACGTGAAATTGATTTAAATGTGATTGAAATAGCCTATATATAGGCTCATGTATCCTATAGCTATTGTATCACTCGGTCATCTCGTTTTTTTTTTATCCTTCGCTTCTATGTTACAATTGCAAAAAACTTTGGGAACTTTTTGGATTTGCAGTCAACTTCGTTCTGAAGTTATCGGCAATCACAGTCGGACAGAAAAGCCTCTTGATTCTCTGTTCATCGGAGATCTTCTGCGAATAAAAATCCTCTAATGTTGCGCTTTGGCGGCTCAATGATTGGTCTGGATTAGGGTGCAGGACCGTGTTTGGGGAAACCCTGGTCTGGATCACTCATAGATGTGTGAAGATGTTTAAGTGTCGCGCTATTAACGAAGCGCGATACTAACGAAGACGCCGGGTAAACAGCTGCGCTACCTAATACACATCGTAAGATGGTTCTAACTATGATTGTGAGGCTACAATGCTCTGGGAAACGAAGCCCGGATCTCTCAGGATCAGGAGAATCCGACAATGCAAACATGGACTAAACTAAATGTACACCTCTCATGTGATTAACAGAATAGGACTGCAGAAAATATGGTTTCATTGTCAGAAGCCTGATCTCCTTTTCATACCTCCTGGGCCACAATATCATCTTTGTTTTATTAGCCAACACAGCGTGTTAAGAATGGACGAAACAAACAAGCCTACTCTTTATTTGGTACAAAGGCTGAAATAAACGTGGGACCATAATACGGTCAGTGACCGTCATATCTTTGAGATGGATTTATGACCATTTTTTTTTTTTGTCAGCCTAAAACATTTACTTGTTTAAAAAAAATACTTGGCCCATCTTTCGACCAGATCCTAGTTGCGTTATGCGACGAGCTCTAAGTAGGTCCATAATATAGTTGGCCAGTTGACACCTTAATAAACGCGTGTAGTCATGTGGATTCATATTCGATTGTCTATATTCCTACCTACTACCTTGGTAAATGTAATTTCTTTACATTGTTATTTTGTATAAACACAGGTTCCACACATAGAGATGGAAAATAAAGCTATTTTATTGTCAAATCATTCAACATGATCAGGTAAACTATCAAGTAGTCGTTTTCAGCATGAAGGAAGAAACACTGAAACTACTGTATCCCCCCACTGACACAAAATATTACACTTTGTATTTCAAACAAACCAGGTATGTACATCGTAACTGTATAGACTGCATCAATACCTATTGTTACACGAGCACTCTGAAATATAGTCAGTCTGTCTGACGCCATGTCCTCATTTGTGTCAATATCATTCAACCTTTAAAGCGATCACGAAAAAAAAACGTATTGAATACTAAACCATGTAATGTAACTATTTTTTATTTATCATTTTCTATATATGTCTTTATATAATATAAAATACAACTTACTGTACATTTAAATACACACATATTCTTATCTTCCCTTATTTTCCAAATTGCAAGTGCTTCATAAGGTACATAAATTCATTTCTGAAGTCAAAACGCATTAGCGTAAGAAACATTTGAAGAAGAAACCAAAAAACAGACTCAAGGAGCATAATAATTGTCTGTGTTGAAAACAAGTGCTCCTTTAAGTGGTGTATGTCCAGTCAGCCAGTCAGCCAGCCAGCCAGCCAGTCAGCCAGTCAGCCAGTCAGCCAGCCAGCCAGTCAGCCAGCCAGCCAGCCAGCCAGTCATATAGCCAGTCAGCCAGTCAGTCAGTCAGCAAAAAAGTTCTTCCCCATGGTCTGTTGTGTGATACCCTTTTCCCACTATCGTGCCGACCCAAACCGTGCTGTGCTGGCCTGGCACGGTTATACTATTTTTCCATTGTCCTTTACGGTCCGTCTCAGCAACTTCAGTGGATGGCCAAACCTTACTGTGCTGGTTCGTCTACAGTATATTTTTTACACACTGTCCTTTCAAGCAAGGGTTCCTTAATCAAACACAATTCCGTAACCAGGCCAGTGCAGCACAGTACAGCTCGGCTCGGCTCTCCCCTAGCAGTGTGAAAACGGTGTGTTATTGATCTAAAAGTCAGTTGTGGGAGGTCATGTGACGCGAGAGGTGGTGCCTCTCCCTGAACGACTCGTTACAGATTGGACACTTGAGTTTCTCCTCACGCCTCCTCTTGACCATCGGCTCCATGGCAAACTCCTTCTTGTGGTGCGACCTCATGTGGTACACCAGGTCAGAGGTCATACGGAATGAGGCGTTGCACTTGGCGCACCAGTTCTGGGCGGGCAGACACAGAGACGTGAAGGAGGGCGGTAGTAAGGTCAGCGCTGAGGGCATCTGCAGCTGGATGGGGCCCTGGCTCTTGGGCCAGAAGGCTGTGGCAGCAGCCGCTGCGTAGAGGAACGGGCTCTGCTTGGACATGACTCCAGGCACTGGGCAGTTGGCGCCCAGCTCGGCGCCGTGGAGTTTGGCGGCCAGGTGGTCTGCCTGGTAGAGTCTGGTGGAGGAGATGGTGTCGCCCACCGCCGGGTGGCAGTCCAGGAGTTTGGGCGTGGTCATGACCAGAGGAGAGATCTGGGAGAAGGAGGAGGTAGAGTGGCGGGAAGGTTGGCTGAAGGCACTCTTCCTATCTCCGCCATTCCCACCACCCTGCTGGACCACGGAGGTGAAGGCGCTCCCGAGCGGAGAGGCCTCCATGCGGGTCTGGGACTGGACAGGCTGAGTCTCCGACAGAACCTGCCTGATGTTGAGATGCTTCTCCTGGGGAGGGTTGCTGCCGGGGCCGGGCCGACCTCCGTCCTTGTTCTCTGCGTTGGAGCTCTGGAGGTTTTTGGTGCTGCCGCTGTTACCGTGCGTCTTTAGGATCTGTGGAGACTTCTTGACCTCGGTGAAGGCGCTGCGTTTACCCTCACCACCCGACTCTGTGGACCCCGAACCTGGAGGGGAGAACGTCGGCCCTCGTCGATTCTCCTCCAGGCAGTACGCTCCCCGGTAGTTCTGTGCTGAGCTAGCCAGCTCCTCCTTAGACTTGTGGGACTGAGACAGACTCAGAGAGGCCCTGATACCATCCCTCGAACTGTCCTCCACATCGGAGAACTTCCTTTTCCCAGAGCTCTCGCTGCGGATCTCAGCCTCACGGTCACTCGGCGGACTGGTTCGACTGTTCTCGAGGTCTCTGGCTAGGTTATGGAAGTCTGTGGAGGGTTTGGCGCTGTCCCCCTCCGAGCGGCCCAGTTTAGGGCTAGCTCTGGTGGGTGTGGTGGTGGTAGGGTTGGGGTTAGGGCGCTCAGTGCTTGGCTCCTTACTGGGGACGTCCTCGTCCACACTGCCTGCTGCCATGCTCTGTAGTCTCTTGGTGCAGCGGAACCTCAGATGGGCCAGGAAGGGGAACTCAAACTGGAAACGCTGGTTGCAGTCAGGACAGGAGTAGGGAGTGGACCCTGGAAATGGATAGAAGGAAAATAATGTCAGTCATTCAGAAAGAAACAAAAAATCTTGCTAATATTCAGTATCTTCCTAAAAAAAACAGTAGTGGGTTCTGTAATGTTTTGGTAAAGCTGAAATAGGACTATCATCTTCTGATTAATATAAACTATGAATTATAAATACAGAATAGGCATATTGCATTTATTTTTGGACACCTAATTTACACCATTTATTTACCCTCAACTGTTGGGTGTAAATGATTGTAAATGTACAATATGGTCTTATTTTTCATTATTTTATTTATTTAACCTTTATTTATTCAGGTGTTTTTTCTCGTTGAGATAACATCTCTTTTTCCAAGAGAGACCTGGTCCAATAGCAGCAGGGGGAACAAAGTTCCAGACAAAACAACGTACATACACTAACACAACATTAAACACAACTATAAACACACAAACAGTACAACAATTACATACTACGTTAAAAAAAAAAAAAAAAAAAAAACACAAAAGTATTTGACAACAGCTGTTATTATTACTCTTATGTCACATCGAAACTGAATAGGAGCTACAAGACTATTGGAATTATTTTGATGGATTTTATTATTATAAATTCAAGAAAAAAAAAGACAGAAACGACATAACAGCCAACTGAAATGGAACGCTTCAATGCAAACCGTCTGGGCCTGGTACACTATTCAGTCATGCTAGTAGGCAATTAACTCACCCTTGGCCTTGACCGGTGCTTTCCCAGCACTGAGCAGCAGTAGCTCAATCAGGTCTTTCCCGTACCAGACCAACAGCTCCTCGTCCTTCTCGATCCTCCGGAGAGACCGGTACAATAGCTGTCCGTTCTTCACGTAGGCCTCGAGGTTCTGCTCGTCCCGGTCCCGCGCCGACTGCACCAGCCGCAGCCACATCAAGCCCTCGGACGTGTTGTTGGCTGCTGACGTGTCCACCTGCGCGTTGAACGGTGACAGAGAGCGAGGCAAATCCGTTAGTTGGACCCAAAACGAGAAGTCTGTTGCTGCAGCATTCAGTCTAATCGTTTACTCATAGGCTGTCCCCCAAATAATAAAACAAATAAAAGGCTATTTTGAATGTGTTTTGGCTGTGCAGCTATTCATATACATCATACCTGCACGCTATCTTGTAAAATAGCACGCCCAATTGGGTGTAATAGAAACAATCCAGGTTTCACACTAACGTCATCAGAAGTAGAATCTCTCTGTTTTTTTATCTTCTATGTCACCTGCTCTGGGCGCAATAGGCCTTATGATAAATCCACCAATGGCAGGCAATTTAATTCAGTCGGAATAAAGAGATGTAATTAAATCGTAAATAAAGAATATAATGACTATTATCATTCTAGAAAAATCACAATATTATTATTTCCTTACCCTGAATATGTAAGGCGCAGTTCGTTTGTCCGTTGATTTGAGCGCTACGAAGGCTATGCTGTCATACAACGACGTGTGGCTCAAAACACAAGGGCCGAAAATGGCATTTTCCGGAATGTCACATGTGGTGTAGACGCTGGTGAATATATCCGTTAGACACTGCTGCACGGCTTTGGCGTCGCCGTCCCAAACCAACTTCTGCGAGCTGGATTCCTCCATCGTTGTCTATTGGTTGCGGACAGACAAAGAGAAAGAGAGAGAGAGAGAATGAATAAAAAAAAAAATACAATATACAAATGGTCCCGATGATGAGGAGGTAAAATAAATTGGCACTCCATGAGAAGGTTGGCTAAATACATGGAGCCAGCTGTCAAGGCCGTGCTGGACTGGGAAAGTGGCTTTTTTTTGGGGGGGGCTGGACGTTTTAATTAATTGAAGTCTATTGTACGATGAGAGTGGCCTATCAATTTCAAAGAGCATGGTTGCTTGCCTATTTTCCGTGGTATTCCCATGTGCTGTTGAAATAGCTGTTAATTGTGAGAAAATAATTGCATGGGCCTAAAAACAAAACGGGAATAATAACAATGGTATTAATTATTATGTTAATATAGCCTAATAATGATAAACATCAACAACAACAACAACAACCATAATAACACATCAAGTGAATGATAATAATATATTATCCCCGGATCCAATATTATAGTTGATCATTATAATATGAATTACGTCAAGCAGTTGTATTATTAGCGCAAACGTGTCATTCTTAAAAGGCGATTGGAAATTCAAACTGAAGGCCACGTCCACCTCAAACCCTTAATTTATACACAAAGTGTGTCAACTAATTGTAGCCTGTGGAAGAAGAGAAATAGCAATAAGAAATGGTGAGGTCCGTATAAACCAGAGCACATCGAACGGATTTGCAGTGGACTGTCAAAGTCACCGATTCCACGTCATCAAAACCCTCTCGCTTCCCATTCTACACGCGCTCTGAACGTACGTCCACTCATTACCATAAACCACCACTTTTCCCTCTCGAGACAGTAATTAAGGCTGCACACGGAGTTAATTATTTTTTCCTTTTTTCTAATTTACCTTCCCGAATTCGTGTATTTACGGGTGACGTGAAGACCAGTTCCTTTGGCCTGCACCGCATTATGCAGCTGTGATCTATATACATTTTGCTTGGCCACTTGTTCAATTCAATTACGCTTAGGCCCGAAGAACACACGGGTGGACACGGCGTGTATTGGCTAAGCCAGCCGCGTCTAGAGGAATATCTGACAAATATTAGAATGTTATAAACGATACTGATTTGCACGTCGTATTATCTAATTCCACGTGTTATTTTGTGCATGTTATTTTTGTGTCATGTTATAGGCTATGCCTATATGAATGTTATGCACGTATGCTATTCAACAGATATTGTATTTTTTTTTTTTTTTTTTTTTTTTTTAAATCATGCTACCTTGGCGTATCTCCCTTCAGACTATATAAAACATGCGTGTAGATCTCAAGAGATTATGAACTTAGATTTAATAATATTTGGCATGTAAAGATAATATGGCATGCATGGTACACAGGTAATAACAAGGTTTTCAAAACGCTGACAAGTCGAATATAATATTGCACAGGCCTACATGTCACCGCACCTTGAGATGTTGCTCATTTTCTGCTGTCTGACGATGGATCATTATTTGCTTTCCATTCATTTTGCTTATTGTGTCTCAGACTAAAAGCAAAACAACTGGAGTCTGAACATGCAGATCAAACCAAATGTTCCTCATTCAGACGCGATTTCAGTCAAATATTATCATTCAAGAAACGTTCTGGTCCTCGAACAAAAAAAAATAACTTTTCTCTTCAGCTGGATTGGTGGATAGTTAGTTTGGAGCAATACAATCTCTCCTCTTGTTTAGATAATTCTATTTTATCCAACAAATGCAACTCTTCAACTAGAGACCAACGCTTTCAGAAAAGCAATTTTTCCGCTTCTTCCCCTTATAAAGCCGGTTCTTTTGTGACTTAAAAGGTCTCTCTCTCACAAGGGAAAACCACACAAAAGGTCCAATGAATATGCATCTGAGCTAAATGAGAGAGAATAGCACGCGGAATGTATGCGCATCCATAAAATGGATGAGGCCAACCCATTCAACCTTCTGCCTTCTATTTCAGAGCGTGTTTTACTCTTGAATCTGGGTGCCTTGTCAGTCTAAAAACTGTCCTAAATCAATTGCCGTTTGTATCCTCGCCACCTTACATCTGCGGAGCGCTGTATCCAGCCTTACACGATGGTCCATTCATAGACCGCAGCCAGGATGCTGCCTAGGCTACTGCTTTGTGGTGTTGTCTGCCTGTCTTTCTCTCGATTCCAAACAAACCACCCAGAGCGCATACCAAATGTAGGCTGTAAACGACGTACCTTTTTGTTGAAAATAAATAATAATCCACAAAAGTGATGCTGGAATCAATATGCCGCCTTCGAGAGCAGGTTACGATGAGTCCTCCCCTCGGCGTCAGTACATGTCCCTGTGTGGTCGTGAAAGTGACAGTGGTGCCGCAGATATAGCCCTTCGCTGCAGAGGCAGAGAGAGAGAGAGAGAGAGAGAGAGAGAGAGAGAGCGCGCGGAGAGAGAGGCATGGAGAAGGAGCGCAATGCACTGGCTGACTGGCACACACACACACACACACACACACACACACACGTTTTGTTTGCAGCACATAATCTGCCCAATGAGGCGTGTCACTCGGTGTCTCCTCCCTTTAACTCTTCACTGGCCGACTTTCATTTGATGAGATTTATAGGCTACATACAAAGTGCCATAACCTCGCAGAGAACCATTTTATTATTAGGCCTATGTCATAGTTTCCAGTAGCGGGAGCACAACATCTCAATATATAGCGTTTTATAGGAGGCAAATTAAGGATTTTTTAACCCGAATAGCCGTCACAGTAGGTTTGTGTTTTCTTCTATTTTATTCGATAAATATTTAAATGAAGCTACACGTATTATTTATGTTATGGGATTTTATCTAACTATTATTATTATTATTATTATTACTATTGTTATTATTATTACTATTAGCTTATTGAAGTTGATGTAAAGACAGCAATATTAATTAATACTTTTTTTATTTAACCTTTATTTAACCAGGTAAGCAAGTTGAGAACAAGTTCTCATTTACAACTGCGACCTGGCCAAGATAAAGCAAAAGCAGTTCGACACATACAACAACACAGAGTTACACATGGAGTACACAGACATACAGCCAATAATACAGTGAATGTCCCATGGATAATATGGACATCGATGTCATTCTGTCTCCTTACCATTACCGCCATCTCAAGATTTCTGTGCTTCTCCTTTGCCGCTGCGCTCCGCACGCGACTCTACGCAGCAGGGAGTCGGGAGGGAGCCTCGTGGACACCTGCCCGGCCCGTGCCCATCGTCCCGAGCAAAGGGCCAAGCATCATCTTTATGGAGATGGGGGAGAGGGAGGGGGGGGCTCCTCCAGCGGCTCCTCCAGCGGCTCCTCTACTGGGCCAACCGGTTGATGATGCTCTCGAGTGGCGCAGTGGTCTAAGACACCGCATCTCAGCATCTCAGTGCAACATGCGTCACTGTAATACCCGGTTCGAATCCAGTGCTGCATCACATCCGGCCGTGATTGGGAGTCCCATAGGGTGGCGCACAATTGGCCCAGCGTCCGTGTTTGGCGGGGTAGGCCGTCATTGTACTTACAGTGACATAGTGTTGGGCATGCCTTTCTTCATAACTATTTGTTCTTAAACTGACTTGCCTAGTTAAATAAAGACAACCGCTGTTTCAGGCCAGGGTATAGTGACTAGTCTACTATGTGATTTTACTATCTGATGTTGTCATGTCCTATGGCTGGTGAGCGCTAGTGGATTATTTATGGATTCGAGACATCTGAATTTAACAGAAAAAAAGAGAGCAGAAACCAGCAGAACTCCGGTGTTCTGAACAAAGATGTTGCATGTCATATAAGATAATGGGTATTTCCACCAATTAGGTGCATTTTGAGAAGTTTTAACTTGGTCCCCTCCCCCAAAAAAAACGTTTGTATATCACCTCATTTTAACATTCTGCCACAAAGAGCACGTGTTCAACTGTATATAAAAAAAAAACTATTTTTCCAATCTCAAGGGGTTGAATAAAACAAAGACTATAGTAAGTGCCTATTAAGTGCCAAATAAAGTAACAGGGTTGACCATTACAGGACGATTTCTTCTTAAATCAGTCATAAATAACCCTTTGTGACAGGGGAAATGGAGGCTTGCTGTGCACAACAGGGAGGAAGCTTAAAAAAAAGGAATAAATGTTAAAACATTTCTAGCCGGTCTTATCTATGTTATTATCTATGTTATTATCTATGTTATTATCTATGTTATTATCTGTGTTATTATCTGTGTTATTATCTATGTTATTATCTGTGTTATTATCTGTGTTATTATCTATGTTATTATCTGTGTTATTATCTATGTTATTATCTGTGTTATTATCTATGTTATTATCTGTGTTATTATCTGTGTTATTATCTATGTTATTATCTATGTTATTATCTGTGTTATTATCTATGTTATTATCTGTGTTATTATCTGTGTTATTATCTATGTTATTATCTGTGTTATTATCTGTGTTATTATCTATGTTATTATCTGTGTTATTATCTATGTTATTATCTATGTTATTATCTGTGTTATTATCTATGTTATTATCTATGTTATTATCTGTGTTATTATCTATGTTATTATCTATGTTATTATCTGTGTTATTATCTGTATGTTATTATCTGTGTTATTATCTGTGTTATTATCTATGTTATTATATATGTTATTATCTGTGTTATTATCTATGTTATTATCTGTGTTATTATCTGTGTTATTATCTATGTTATTATCTGTGTTATTATCTGTGTTATTATCTATGTTATTATCTGTGTTATTATCTATGTTATTATCTGTGTTATTATCTGTGTTATTATCTATGTTATTATCTATGTTATTATCTGTGTTATTATCTGTGTTATTATCTATGTTATTATCTGTGTTATTATCTATGTTATTATCTATGTTATTATCTGTGTTATTATCTGTGTTATTATCTATGTTATTATCTATGTTATTATCTGTGTTATTATCTATGTTATTATCTGTGTTATTATCTGTGTTATTATCTATGTTATTATCTGTGTTATTATCTGTGTTATTATCTATGTTATTATCTATGTTATTATCTGTGTTATTATCTGTGTTATTATCTATGTTATTATCTGTGTTATTATCTGTGTTATTATCTGTGTTATTATCTATGTTATTATCTATGTTATTATCTGTGTTATTATCTATGTTATTATCTGTGTTATTATCTGTGTTATTATCTATGTTATTATCTGTGTTATTATCTGTGTTATTATCTGTGTTATTATATTATCTGTGTTATTATCTGTGTTATTATCTATGTTATTATCTATGTTATTATCTGTGTTATTATCTGTTATTATCTATGTTATTATCTGTGTTATTATCTATGTTATTATCTGTGTTATTATCTGTGTTATTATCTATGTTATTATCTATGTTATTATCTGTGTTATTATCTGTGTTATTATCTATGTTATTATCTGTGTTATTATCTATGTTATTATCTGTGTTATTATCTATGTTATTATCTGTGTTATTATCTGTGTTATTATCTATGTTATTATCTGTGTTATTATCTATGTTATTATCTGTGTTATTATCTGTGTTATTATCTATGTTATTATCTGTGTTATTATCTGTGTTATTATCTGTGTTATTATCTGTGTTATTATCTGTGTTATTATCTGTGTTATTATCTGTGTTATTATCTGTGTGATGCTCGACCCGCTCAGTTTTCCACCACAAAACACCAGAACATGGCCAAAAAGAGCAGAACCAGCTCACCTGCTTTTACTCTATGATTGATCTATTAGAGGTCCAATGTTTCTTTAGAAAAATGTATTTTATAAAGGAATAGTTTCACCATAATAAAATGAGAGTTCAGTCCACGTTACAGGGTTCAACTTGAAATGAGGGACAGACGTAAATAAATCACATTAAATACATTATAATCTTCAGAAGTGTCTTTGTCAAAGAAACATAAATAACTTTACAATGACGGTTGAAAACTTGGATACATTTTGGGATGAAGTGGGTTGACATTTTCCTAGAAGTGACATAGTGGGTTGACATTTTCCTAGAAGTGACATAGTGGGTTGATGACATTTTCCTAGAAGTGACATAGTGGGTTGACATTTTCCTAGAAGTGACATAGTGGGTTGATGACATTTTCCTAGAAGTGACATAGTGGGTTGACATTTTCCTAGAAGTGACATAGTGGGTTGACATTTTCCTAGAAATGACGTAGTGGGTTTAAATCTTCCTAGAAGTGACATAGTGGGTTGACATTTTCCTAGAAGTGACATAGTGGGTTGACATTTTCCTAGAAGTGACATAGTGGGTTGACATTTTCCTAGAAGTGACATAGTGGGTTGACATTTTCCTAGAAGTGACATAGTGGGTTAACATTTTCCTAGAAGTGACATAGTGGGTTTAAATTTTCCTAGAAGTGACATAGTGGGTTAACATTTTCCTAGAAGTGACATAGTGGGTTGACATTTTCCTAGAAGTGACATAGTGGGTTCACAAACGTATTTAATTATATTGAATTCTCCATGTGGTCTATATTAAAAGGTCACTTCATTTAATATAGCAGGCTTTTAAAATTCTACATTGGTGCACAACGATTACTTAAAATATCAAAAGGGGCGCAAAAGCCACTCTTTTCGCGCAATGACCCATAGGACAAAGCACATATATATTAAATGCACCATGCATAATGTGGGTTGAACGCTGCCACGTCACAGAATAAAACAATGAATAAAAGTCCCATGATGCTAGTGACTGCCCATTACTGCTTATCACTTAATAACCATCATTTAGTCACAGTACTTTACTTTAAATAAAATATTTCAGTTGTTGTTGTATATTATGTGTGTGTTACTTGATCACTTGATGACGTAATTCCCGTCTCATCTCCATAGAGCTGCTGCCGTCTGACAAAATCACTATTTTAGTAGTTCTTCAACGTAAATAAGGCATACTTTTATGACTACTTTTTTACTAACTATCAATCACTTAGGTCATGTATTTTTAGATAGATATACTTCACGGATGTACCTGCTCGCTATCCCTCTCTATCGCACATCCTTCCATCTCTCCCTCCCTTTGTCTGCCACACGCAGGCCGGACAAGTAGGCACGCAATGGATTATGGTTATTGTAGGTAATTACATTGTTTTCTGCAATAAACTATGTAAAATATTGGTCTGTTGGAAACTACAACTCCCTACTACATCACACAGTTCGGGCTTGATCTGACTTATCTCTAGAGAAAAACGCATTGATCTCATAGTAAAAACACAAACAAAATGGACTTCGGTCAATTAGTTGTTTAAAAAATGAAAAGTAACAGACATTTCGGAGGCCACTAAAATGTTCCTCTCTCTGCCATCAAGAGGGTGGACCACTAAAATGTTCCTCTCTCTGCCATCAAGAGGGTGGCCACTAAAATGTTCCTCTCTCTGCCATCAAGAGGGGGGACCACTCAAATGTTCCTCTCTCTGCCATCAAGAAGGCCACTAAAATGTTCCTCTCTCTGCCATCAAGAGGGTGGACCACTAAAAGGTTCCTCTCTCTGCTATCAAGAGGGTGGACCACTAAAATGTTCCTCTCTCTGCCATCAAGAGGGTGGACCACTAAAATGTTCCTCTCTCTGCCACCAAGAAGGCCACTAAAATGTTCCTCTCTCTGCCATCAAGAAGGCCACTAAAATGTTCCTCTCTCTGCCATCAAGAGGGTGGACTACAAAAATGTTCCTCTCTCTGCCATCAAGAGGGGGGACCACTAAGAATGTTCCTCTCTCTGCCATCAAGAGGGTGGACCACTAAAATGTTCCTCTCTCTGCCATCAAGAGGGTGGACCACTAAAAATGTTCCTCTCTCTGCCCATCAAGAGGGTGGACCACTAAAAATGTTCCTCTCTCTGCCATCAAGAGGGGGGACCACTAAGAATGTTCCTCTCTCTGCCATCAAGAGGGTGGACCACTAAAATGTTCCTCTCTCTGCCATCAAGAGGGTGGACCACTAAAAATGTTCCTCTCTCTGCCATCAAGAGGGTGGACCACTAAAATGTTCCTCTCTCTGCCATCAAGAGGGTGGACCACTAAAAATGTTCCTCTCTCTGCCCATCAAGAGGGTGGACCACTAAAAATGTTCCTCTCTCTGCCATCAAGAGGGTGGACCACTAAAATGTTCCTCTCTCTGCCATCAAGAAGGCCACTAAAATGTTCCTCTCTCTGCCATCAAGAGGGTGGACCACTAAAATGTTCCTCTCTCTGCCATCAAGAGGGTGGACCACTAAAAATGTTCCTCTCTCTGCCATCAAGAGGGTGGACCACTAAAATGTTCCTCTCTCTGCCATCAAGAAGGCCACTAAAATGTTCCTCTCTCTGCCATCAAGAGGGTGGACCACTAAAATGTTCCTCTCTCTGCCATCAAGAGGGTGGACCACTAAAAATGTTCCTCTCTCTGCCATCAAGAGGGAGGCCACTAAAATGTTCCTCTCTCTGCCATCAAGAGGGGGGACCACTAAAAATGTTTTCTGTGAGAGGGGGCCCCAAAAGGCTAGAGCTACACCAGTGCTCAAATCCTTAAATACACCCGTACAATTATAATATGTTAATAAACAAATCCTTAAATACACCCGTACAATTATAATATGTTAATAAACAAATCCTTAAATACACCCGTACAATTATAATATGTTAATAAACAAATCCTTAAATACACCCGTACAATTATAATATGTTAATAAACAAATCCTTAAATACACCCGTACAATTATAATATGTTAATAAACAAATCCATAAATACACCCGTACAATTCTATTATGTTAATAAACAAATCCTTGTTGAATTAAAACATCAGATTAGGCTAGTAACAAAAGCAGTCTTGGGTATAGCTGAAGCTGGCATCAGTGTGAAGAGATGAGTGCTACTGCAGTCACTGCGCTGTAGCCTTTACTTAGCCTTGTTAATATGACACAACAATATCCCAGCTGACAAACAATCGGCCGAATGCTAACGGAAAGCCTTCTGACGCATGAAACATACTGCGATGTGATCTCTATCAGCCCGGCCATCAGCTCTGCTGGCTGGTGACCTCAGGTGACCTCATGGCCTGATCACGTGACTAAATAGACACGACATAATAACGGGACAATGGATGCAAATTTATTACAGTAGTATATTCTATAACAATACAGTAGAATTACAGTAATATAATCTATTACAATGCAGTAGAATTACAGTAGTATATTCTATTACAATACAGTAGAATTACAGTAATATAATCTATTACAATGCAGTAGAATTACAGTAGTATATTCTATTACAATACAGTAGAATTACAGTAATATAATCTATTACAATGCAGTAGAATTACAGTAGTATATTCTATTACAATACAGTAGAATTACAGTAGTATATTCTATTACAATACAGTAGAATTACAGTAATATAATGTATTACAATACAGTAGAATTACAGTAATATAATCTATTACAATACAGTAGAATTACAGTAGTATATTCTATTACAATACAGTATAATTACAGTAATATAATCTATTACAATGCAGTAGAATTACAGTAGTATATTCTATTACAATACAGTAGCATTACAGTAGTATATTCTATTACAATACAGTAGTATTACAGAGGTATATTATATTACAATACAGTAGAAATATAGTACTATATTCTATTACAATACAGAAGCATTACAGTAGTATATTCTATTACAATACAGTAGCATTACAGTAGTAGATTCTATTACAATACAGTAGAATTACAGTAGTATATTCAATTACAATACAGTAGCATTACAGGAGTATATTCTATTACAATACAGTACTATTACAATACAGTAGATTTACAGTAGTATATTATATTACAATACAGTAGAATTACAGTAGTATATTATATTACAATACAGTAGCATTACAGGAGTATATTCTATTACAATACAGTACTATTACAATGCAGTAGAATTACAGTAATATAATCTATTACAAAACAGTAGAATTACAGTAGTATATTCTATTACAATACAGTAGAATTACAGTAATATAATCTATTACAATGCAGTAGAATTACAGTAGTATATTCTATTACAATACAGTAGCATTACAGTAGTAGATTCTATTACAATACAGTAGTATTACAGAGGTATATTATATTACAATACAGTAGAAATATAGTAGTATATTCTATTACAATACAGTAGAATTACAGTAGTATATTATATTACAATACAGTAGAATTACAGTAGTATATTCTATTACAATACAGTAGCATTACAGGAGTATATTCTATTACAATACAGTACTATTACAATACAGTAGATTTACAGTAGTATATTATATTACAATACAGTAGAATTACAGTAGTATATTATATTACAATACAGTAGCATTACAGGAGTATATTCTATTACAATACAGTACTATTACAATGCAGTAGAATTACAGTAGTATATTCTATTACAAAACAGCAGAACTATAGAATAGAATTTCTCTAGAATTATATGCTTACAACTCTTCCTCATAGCAAAACTGCATTAACTAAATTGCCTGTTTTTTTGGGTTTTTTTTACCAATCGTGAAATGGCACCAAAAGAAAATCACATACAGGGGTCTGCAACAGGCGGCCCACGGGCCAAAGCCTCTAAAAGATAACTCAATAAAAGGGACGATTTTAGTTTAGGATAATATGTTTTTATTGTTTTTAAATACTTAACTCACCAGGAATTCAGAAAAAAAAAAAATAATTAAATGAGGAAATCTGTTCCTACGAATAAAAAAAGAGAAACGTGATGGTGTCTCAGTGTCATCAAGTTCTGAAAGGAATGTTCTTTTCAAATAAAATCTATTTTTGGGGATTAGTTGTGGTCAATTTGTAGTTTGAAAAATTATTAGAATTATGTTCCAGCCCCCCAACCAACCGCTCAGACAAAAATCGTCTCTGGTAGTTGCCTACCCGGACGCTGTCATGTGTGGACGCTACATTTAAGAATACTCATTCGGATGGAAAGGAGAAGAAAGGAGAGGAGAGGAGAGGAGAGGAGAGGAGAGGAGAGGAAAGGAAAGGAAAGGAAGAGGAGAGGAGAGGAGAGGAGAGGAGAGGAGAGGAGAGGAGAGGAGAGGAGAGGAGAGGAGAGGAGAGATGAGAGGAGAGGAGAGGAGAGGAAAGGAAAGGAAAGGAGAGGAGATATTGAAGGAGAGGAGAGGAGAGGAGATATTGAAGGAGAGGAGAGGAGAGGAGAGGAGAGGAAAGGAAAGGAGAGGAGAGGAGAGGAGAGGAGAGGAAAGGAAAGGAGAGGAGATATTGAAGGAGAGGAGAGGAGAGGAGAGGAGAGGAGAGGAGAGGAGAGGAGAGGAGAGGAGATATTGAAGGAGAGGAGAGGAGAGGAGATATTGAAGGAGAGGAGAGGAGAGGAGAGGAAAGGAGAAACGATGTGATTTTCAATCTGAATTTCATATTGTTGCATTTTTTACTCACATGAAGTCCATTCTCTGTATAAATTCCAGGTCCCCAAAGCCCTCCTGCTCAGTGAATATAGATATCCTCCTGCTCAGTTCCCAGGTTGACGTTTATTGTAATGCATTCTGCCCCGGAGGAGTAACTGAGCGAATTCCGCTAGATTAGCCAGATGCAAAGTCAAAATTGTCTATATTGTAAAAAAAATGCATAAAAACAAAACCTTTTCTATTTCGTCTTAATTTAGGGTTAGAGTTAGAGTTAGAGTTAGAGTTTGGGTTAGGGGTTAGCGGTTAGGGTTAGGGGTTAGGGTTAGGGTTAGGGTTAGCAGTCTGGTTAGGGTTAGGGGTTAGGGTTAGGGTTAGGGTTAGCAGTCTGGTTAGGGTTAGGGTTAGTTAGATTTAAAAGGGTTAGGGTTAGGGTTAGGCAGTGTGGCAGTGCCAGCTAGTGACCACAGTGCAGAGCTGCCCCCAGAACAACATTCATGACAATAAATGCCAACTGCCTCCAGAACAACATTCATGGCAATAAATACCAACCTTTGCTCTGTGCAGTCCTACCTAGCCCAGCATGACCAGGCTCCGTTCCTGCACACTACCCTGAATTAGAGACGCTGAGGCTGCCCAATCAGTAGCCATCTGCTTAGCTGGGACCAGACCACCATATTATGATGCCAACCTGGACAGAGTGTCTCCTAACCTGGACAGAGTGTCTCCCAACCTGGACAGAGTGTCCCCCAACCTGGACAGAGTGTCCCCCAACCTGGACAGAGTGTCTCCTAACCTGGACAGAGTGTCCCCCAACCTGGACAGAGTGTCTCCCAACCTGGACAGAGTGTCTCCTAACCTGGACAGAGTGTCCCCCAACCTGGACAGAGTGTCTCCCAACCTGGACAGAGTGTCCCCCAACCTGGACAGAGTGTCCCCCAACCTGGACAGAGTGTCCCCCAACCTGGACAGAGTGTCTCCTAACCTGGACAGAGTGTCTCCCAACCTGGACAGAGTGTCCCCAAACCTGGACAGAGTGTCTCTAACCTGGACAGAGTGTCTCCTAACCTGGACAGAGTGTCCCCAACCTGGACAGAGTGTCTCCCAACCTGGACAGAGTGTCCCCAACCTGGACAGAGTGTCCCTCAACCTGGACAGAGTGTCCCCAACCTGGACAGAGTGTCTCCTAACCTGGACAGAGTGTCTCCCAACCTGGACAGAGTGTCCCCCAACCTGGACAGAGTGTCTCCTAACCTGGACAGAGTGTCTCCTAACCTGGACAGAGTGTCCCCCAACCTGGACAGAGTGTCCCCCAACCTGGACAGAGTGTCTCCTAACCTGGACAGAGTGTCTCCTAACCTGGACAGAGTGTCCCCCAACCTGGACAGAGTGTCTCCTAACCTGGACAGAGTGTCCCCCAACCTGGACAGAGTGTCTCCTAACCTGGACAGAGTGTCTCCCAACCTGGACAGAGTGTCCCCCAACCTGGACAGAGTGTCTCCTAACCTTGACAGAGTGTCTCTAACCTGGACAGAGTGTCCCCAACCTGGACAGAGTGTCTCCCAACCTAGACAGAGTGTCCCCCAGCCTGGACAGAGTGTCCCCCAACCTGGACAGAGTGTCCCCCAACCTGGACAGAGTGTCGCCGGACCTGGACAGAGTGTCTCCCAACCTGGACAGAGTGTCCCCCAGCCTGGACAGAGTGTCTCCTAACCTGGACAGAGTGTCTCCTAACCTGGACAGAGTGTCCCCAACCTGGACAGAGTGTCCCCCCAACCTGGACAGAGTGTCTCCTAACCTGGACAGAGTGTCTCCTAACCTGGACAGAGTGTCCCCCAACCTGGACAGAGTGTCTCCTAACCTGGACAGAGTGTCCCCCAACCTGGACAGAGTGTGTCCTAACCTGGACAGAGTGTCTCCCAACCTGGACAGAGTGTCCCCCAACCTGGACAGAGTGTCTCCTAACCTGGACAGAGTGTCTCCTAACCTGGACAGAGTGTCCCCCAACCTGGACAGAGTGTCTCCCAACCTAGACAGAGTGTCCCCCAACCTGGACAGAGTGTCCCCCAACCTGGACAGAGTGTCCCCCAACCTGGACAGAGTGTCTCCTAACCTGGACAGAGTGTCTCCCAACCTGGACAGAGTGTCCCCCAACCTGGACAGAGTGTCTCCTAACCTGGACAGAGTGTCTCCTAACCTGGACAGAGTGTCCCCCAACCTGGACAGAGTGTCTCCTAACCTGGACAGAGTGTCTCCTAACCTGGACAGAGTGTCTCCCAACCTGGACAGAGTGTCTCCTAACCTGGACAGAGTGTCCCCCAACCTGGACAGAGTGTCTCCTAACCTGGACAGAGTGTCCCCCAACCTGGACAGAGTGTCTCCTAACCTGGACAGAGTGTGTCCTAACCTGGACAGAGTGTCCCCCAACCTGGACAGAGTGTCCCCCAACCTGGACAGAGTGTCTCCTAACCTGGACAGAGTGTCCCCCAAAGTGGACAGAGTGTCCCCCAACCTGGACAGAGTGTCCCCCAATGTCAACACAATGTCAACTAATCTGAATAATGTAAATAAATAAACATCAATGACTTGGGCAATGTGACATTATTAAAAATATGTGTTTGTCCTTAATGCTTTTGTTTTCTGGTTTGTGTTTGTGTAAAATGGGAACTTGTGACAACACCGTTCTGGTTTATAATCCCATTGTCAAGACAATGTTCACTCATTAGAGTCGGTTTGGTGGATTAAACCCTCGGCCACGGAAACACATTTCATGATGCTCCCGACAAACAGTTAATGTGCTGACGTTGCTCCTAGACGTTTTCCACTTCACAATAACAGCATTTACAGTTGACCCGGGGCGGCTCTAGCAGGGCAGAAATTTGACGAACCGACTGGTTGGAAAGGTGACGTCCTGTGACGGTGCCACGTTGAAAGTCACTGAGCTCTTCACTATGGGCCGCTCTACTGCATGGCTCGTGTGCTCGATTCTTATACACCAGTCAGCAATGCGTGTGGCTGAAATTGACGAATCCACTCATTTAAAAAGGGTGTATCTTTGCAAATGTGTGTTCTGTGTTCTGATGTAAGTACATTTAAATAATATGTATTATTTTTCCACTTTTCATTTTCTATATGAAATTATGTCATAAATCAGGAGCAGATAAAGGTCCCTCAGAGAGCTCCAGGGAGGGAGAGCAGGGGGGAATCCTAGAATGAAACCCCTAGGAAAGGCCCTTAGCAGGTCAGCTGCTGTGAGCCGGTGGCAGGGGGCAGGCGGGGGGTCTGGAGGAGCTGTGGACTGCTATAGTTAAGCAATCCGGCACTATGGAGTAGTGTGCTGCTCGTCTATGTGAGGAAACGACTGAAGACTTTCTCTCCTCTTTCCAATGGAGGGCAGAAGAGAGAAGGAATAAAGGGAAGGAGGTGTGGCTCTAGAAAAGAGAGGGAGACTGGAGCTGGAGCACACGGGGGGGGATAGGAGGAGAGAGAGATAAGAGGGGAGAGAGCGATAGGAGGGAGAGAGAGATAGGAGGGGAGAGAGAGATATAGGAGGGGGAGAGAGAAAGGAGGGTGAGAGAGATAGGAGGGGAGAGAGATAGGAGGGAGAGAGAAAGGAGGGGAGAGAGCGATAGGAGGGGAGAGAGATAGGAGGGGAGAGAGATATAGGAGGGGAGAGAGAAAGGAGGGAGAGAGATAGGAGGGGGAGAGAGATAGGAGGGGGAGAGAGAGATAAGAGTAGAGAGAGAGCGATAGGAGGGAGAGAGAGATAGGAGGGGAGAGAGAGATAAGAGGGGGAGAGAGCGATAGGAGGGAGAGAGAGATAGGAGGAGAGATCGATAGGAGGGGAGAGAGAAAGGAGGGGAGAGAAGCGATAGGAGGGGAGAGAGATAGGAGGGGGAGAGAGAGATAGGAGGGAGAGAGAGAAAGGAGGGGAGAGAGATAGGAGGGAGAGAGATAGGAGGGGAGAGAGAGATAAGAGTAGAGAGAGGCGATAGGAGGGAGAGAGAGATAGGAGGAGAGAGAGAGATAAGAGGGGAGAGAGGCGATAGGAGGGAGAGAGAGATAGGAGGAGAGAGAGAAGCGATAGGGAGGGGAGAGAGAGAAAGGAGGGAGAGAGATAGGAGGGGAGAGAGATGGGAGGGGAGAGAGAGATAAGAGTAGAGAGAGGCGATAGGAGGAGAGAGAGAGATAGGAGGGAGAGAGAGAGAGAGATAAGAGGGGAGAGGCGATAGGAGAGGGAGAGAGATAGGAGGGAGAGAGATATAGAAGGGGGAGAGAGAAAGGAGGGGGAGAGAGATAGGAGGGGGAGAGAGATAGGAGGGGAGAGAGAGATAAGAGTAGAGAGAGAGCGATAGGAGGGAGAGAGAGATAGGAGGGGAGAGAGAGATGGGAGAGAGAGAAATAGGAGGGAGAGAGATAGGAGGGGAGAGTGCGATATGAGGGGAGAGTGCGATAGGAGGGGAGAGTGCGATAGGAGGGGAGAGTGCGATAGGAGGGGAGAGTGCGATAGGAGGGAGAGTGCGATAGGAGGGAGAGAGAGAGATGGGAGACAGAGATATGAGGGGAGAGAGAGATGGGAGGGAGAGAGATGGGAGGGGAGAGAGATATGAGGGAGAGAGAGAAAGGAGGAGAGAGAGATATAGGAGGGGGAGAGAGATAGGAGGGGAGAGAGATATAGGAGGGGAGAGAGATATAGGAGGGGAGAGAGAAAGGAGGGGAGAGAGAGAGATAAGAGGGGGAGAGAGAGATAAGAGGGAGAGAGAGAGATAAGAGGGGGAGAGAGAGATAAGAGGGAGAGAGAGAGATAAGAGGGGGAGAGAGATAAGAGGGGGAGAGAGATAAGAGGGGGAGAGAGAGATAAGAGGGGGAGAGAGAGATAAGAGGGAGAGAGAGAGATAAGAGGGGGAGAGAGAGATAGGGTGAGAGAGAGATAAAAGAGACATCGTGTTAGCTGTGACCTTCTTTGTTAGTCTAACTTCACATGTTGAAGTTCTGTTGCTCTAATTCCCTCGGTGCACTTTAAATTAACTCAGCGTTAACTCCTGGTAGGCATCAAACCTCTGGAGAGAAACACAAAAAAAGAAGAATAAATTAATAATGAGGCACTTTTATAGTGGTGATCCAAATGGAGTAAAGAGCCAAAAAATATTTTGTTTGGCATATGGCACTTCAGATGCCATATGTGCCAGTTTTCACAAAAATTGGCACAGAGGAAATAGGATGGTCAGTTGTAACTGCCAAAAACCCAACGTGAGGGCTGGGAAGAGAGAGAGATAGAGAGAGGGGGTAGAGAGAGAGAGAGAGAGAGAGAGGGGGTAGAGAGAGAGGGAGAGGGGGGTAGAGAGAGAGAGGTAGAGAGGGGGTAGAGAGAGAGAGAGAGGGGGTAGAGAGAGAGAGAGAGAGAGAGGGGAGGGTAGAGAGAGAGAAAGAGAGCGAGATGGGGGGAGAGAGAGAAGAGGAACAGAAAGAGAGACAGGGCAAAACGCTTCAATGACTACACTGATGTCCGTCCAAAGACTTCCCAGCCCTCCTGTCCTAGTACAGAGCCAGAACAGGACAGGAGGGAAGATCTGGGCCAGATGAAATAGATGACTGGGATATTTCCTCCATGCATTCACATTGATCCCACCCCCTTGCTCTCTCTCTCTCTCTCTCTCTCTCTCTCTCTCTCTCTCTCTCTCTCTCTCTCTCTCTCTCTCTCTCTCTCTCTCACCTTCTCTCTCTCTCGCACTCCTGTATGTATGCACCTCATGCTTGCCTTGTCTTTCTAGGGGCCACAGGCCCCCGGACAGACAGGCAGACAGACAGACAGACAGACAGACAGACAGGCAGGCAGGCAGACAGACAGACAGACAGACATTAGTTCTTGGCTTGTGTTCCTCCCTCTGTGAAGTGAAGCTCGATGCTGAAACTCAGCTCAGAACAGAGGCTGTGTGTGAAATTAGTTTGGCCACAGAGAGACTCCTCTGTGTGTGTGTGCTGTTTGTTGGGGCCAAGCCAGCATTTGCCCGGGCATGTGTGTGTCAGTGTATGTGTGTGCTCTTTGATGGGGCCAACCAGTGTGTGAGTGTTTGTATGCTTTTGTGTGTCCATCGTACACAAACACCCACTCTGACCTTGCTCTCTCGTTCTCTCTCTGTATCTCTCTCTCTCTCTCTCTCTCTCTCTCTCTCTCTCTCTCTCTCTCTCTCTCTCTCTCTCTCGCTAATGCAGATCTGTTGTTGTTTTTGTTCATCTCACTGGCCTCAGAATACCAAGCAGCTGTTCTATATACACAGTGATGCCACGTCCCATGTCCCCATCCCATGTCCCCAGTCCTGTGTCCCTATCTAATGTCCCCATCCCATGTCCCCATCCAATGTCCCCAGTCCCGTGTCCCCGTCTCATGTCCCCAGTCCCATGTCCCCAGTTCTTCTTCTCTTGTCCCTCGTCCGTCTTCTCTCCTCCTCCCGTCCCAGACGTGCTGCCAGACCTACTTAGGGCTCAGGTCCAGTACTCAGCCTCTATGGAGAGACCTAATGTTGCAGCTTCCTTTGTCCTCAGGGCATCCCTAGTATTCTGCTCCTCCGTCCCTCTAACCCTCCATCAATCCATATTTTTTTGTTAGAGGTTAAATATGTAAATGATCAATAGGACATCAATACTACGTGTTTTCCTCTGTGGTAACTGGTAACACTCATCATTGTAATCCAGGGAGGATATTTCATTCCATCACAGAGTAAAGAGTTTTACGACGTTATTTTTTTTTCTACCTTCCTCTATCAGCAAACAACAAAGTGGCCATTTAAACAGTTGTTTTGTTGTTGTGTTTGATGTAGCCTAGTGGGGGCAGAGGGGGAGAGGGGGTAGACAGAGGGGAGAGGGGGAGACAGACAGATAGAGGGGTCGTAGAGATGACGAGTGATGATTTGGAATTCCTTGAGGAAGGGCTGTCATCGGCGTGGCGGGCGCCACTCACCTCCGAAACCCCGGCGGGCCCTAGACGACTGCAGGAACCATGTGGAAACCCAGGAATCAAAGCCATCCGCCTGGCCCAGATGGGCACCGTAGACAGGGAGGGAGGATGAGAGAGGAGAGGGGGAACAGACAGACAGAGGGTGAGGGGCAAAATAGAATAAAAAAAGAAAAAAGGACAGTGTGGCACGCAGCTGTAGAGCAGGGGGGCTTTGGAGCAGGTGTGTGTGTGTGAGTGTGTATTTGTGTGTTTGTGTGTGTGTGTGTCCCAGAACAGGGAGTACCCTGCGCTCCAAAAGTGCATCAAAGTTTAATTTCAAAGAGCCAGAGAAACAGAGAGAAAGAGAAACAGAAAGAAACCGAGAGAGAAAGAGAAACAGAGAGAGAAAGAGAAACAGAGAGAAACACAACAAAGAGAGGTCCCACAGTCGTTGAAAACATTTTGGAGAGTTTGATGTTAAGTAACTTGTTTGGTAACTGTCTGGAGAGAATATTTCATAAAAGTGACAAAAAACGTGTTGAATTCTTAGTGGAATGCCAACGAGTTGTTTTGACAACCAGTGACCAAGTCTTTACTCAGTAAGGACCCATCCATCACACCAGCTTGTTCAATAGCAACTGACAAGGAAATATTTACACAGCACACAGAGGGACATTGTTTGGTATTTTCAAACAAAGGTTGGGCATATGCTAATAAGGGGCAAGAAAAACAAGATCACTTTGATCTTGATGAAATGTTCTTAAAAATCTCCCATAATCCACTGCAGAAGAGTACAGAGATGCCCCCTGAGCTGCCCCTCCAAACAGGCTTCATGGGGAAGATCAGAGCCCAAAGGAACCCCGTAATACCCCAGCATGACTCACGTCACAGGTCACTAAAGCCTAAAGTTCACACTGCAGGCCTTAATGCTGACAATCATTTCTGTTTTAAAAATCCGTTTAGGAATACTGACTGTCCAAACAGCAAGTTACAAGTGACCGAATCGGATTTGTGTGTTCTGACATGGCTAGTTGTCATAGTAACGATGGGTGTGTGTTCAGACGGCAGTCATTTGATGACATGGCTAGTTGTCATAGTAACGATGGGTGTGTGTTCTGACGGAGGTCATTTGATGACATGGCTAGTTGTCATAGTAACGATGGGTGTGTGTTCAGACGGCAGTCATTTGATGACATGGCTAGTTGTCATAGTAACGATGGGTGTGTGTTCAGACGGCAGTCATTTGATGACATGGCTAGTTGTCATAGTAACGATGGGTGTGTGTTCAGACGGCAGTCATTTGATGACATGGCTAGTTGTCATAGTAACGATGGGTGTGTGTTCAGATGTTCAGCAGTCAACTAGCTAGCCACGGCAGTCAACTAGCTAGCCACAACTGTCAACTAGCTAGCCACAGCAGTCAACTAGCTAGCCCCAACAGTCAACTAACTAGCCACAGCAGTCAACTAGCTAGCCACAGCAGTCAACTAGCTAGCCACAACAGTCAACCAGCTAGCCACAACAGTCAACTAGCTAGCCACGGCAGTCAACTAGCTAGCCACAGCAGTCAACTAGCTAGCCACAACAGTCAACTAGCTAGCCACAGCAGTCAACAAGTTAGCCACAGCAGTCAACTAGCTAGCCACAGCAGTCAACTAGCTAGCCACGGCAGTCAACAAGCTGGCCACGGCAGTCAACTGGCTGGCCCCAACAGTCAACCAGCTGGCCACGGCGGTCAGCTGGCTGGCCACGGCAGTCAACTGGCTAGCCACAACAGTCAACCAGCTGGCCACAACGGTCAACTAGCTGGCCACGGCGGTCAACTGGCTAGCCACGGCAGTCAACTGGCTAGCCACAACAGTCAACTAGCTAGCCACAACAGTCAACTAGCTAGCCACAGCAGTCAACAAGTTAGCCACAGCAGTCGACTAGCTAGCCCCAACAGTCGACTAGCTAGCCACGGCAGTCGACTAGCTAGCCACGGCAGTCGACTAGCTAGACACAACAGTCGACTCGCTAGCCACAGCAGTCGACTAGCTAGCCACAACAGTCAACTAGCTAGCCACAGCAGTCAACTAGCTAGCCACAACAGTCAACTAGCTAGCCACAGCAGTCAACTAGCTAGCCACAACAGTCAACAAGCTAGCCACAGCAGTCAACTAGCTGGCCCCAACGGTCAACCAGCTAGCCACAGCAGTCAACTAGCTAGCCACAGCAGTCAACTAGCTAGCCCCAACAGTCAACCAGCTAGCCACAGCAGTCAACTAGCTAGCCACAGCAGTCAACTAGCTAGCCACAGCAGTCAACTAGCTAGCCCCAACAGTCAACCAGCTAGCCACAGCAGTCAACTAGCTAGCCACAGCACATTCACACTCATTTGTTTTTGAACAACTAAGAAGCTAGTTATCTAACTCATGTTCTTGTCAAACTGTCAACAGAGTAACTAGGGAGCAAAAATATATGCCAAATAACAGCCTAAAAACCACTTGAGGACAAATAAATCAGATTTGACCCATTCAGACACAAGTTTCATGGCCAGGAATCAGATATGTATCTGACTTTAAAACCACCTATGAAGGTAGATTGAAATTTGCTTTTTTTGGGGGGCTGTTCAGTCTGCAGGAAAAAGAACAGATTTGAATCAGATATGCAAACATTTTTTGGGGGGGGATTTTAGTCACTTAAAACTACCAGTGTGAACAAGGCTCAAGATGACGCTACCACCATGACCCTGACCCCAGATCATTGTTTTAACAAAGCACGTTGTTTTACTTGGGTGGGTACCAGCCCTGAGGGGCCTTCTTACGGGTCACGCACTCTGGGCACCAATGTCTTAATTGTCACGTTAGATAGGGATAAGCACGGGGCATCATATCAGGCATTGTGTGTGTGTGTGTGTGTGTGTGTGTGTGTGTGTGTGTAGGGATTTCAAAGCAGATTTACCTCAGAAGACCCCCTCTCTCTTCCCTCCTCTTCCCAATTTTTTTCCTTGATTCCCAAAGCAACACAGACCTTAATTCCTGCCTCCTTTGTTAATGTTTTCAAATACTTAAGACTTGACACGAGCCCTGCTGCCGAACCATCATCTCATGTGTCTGATGTGGTTTTTTGGGGGAACACGTTGACAACTCAGGCCTTATAGGGTAAGGAATTTGAGACCTGTTACCAGGAAGCCAGCCAGAAGATGTGATGGTGTTCAGTTCCCCTGAGTGTTAATCTATCCCATACACTAGGCCTCAAGGAGAGAGAGAGAGACAGAGACAGAGACAGAGAGAGAGACAGACAGACAGACAGAGACACACAGAGAGAGAGAGAGAGAGAGAGAGAGAGAGAGAGAGAGAGACAGAGACAGAGACAGAGAGAGAGACAGAGACAGAGACAGAGAGAGAGACAGACAGACAGACAGACAGAGACACACAGAGAGAGAGAGAGAGAGAGAGAGAGAGAGAGAGAGAGAGAGAGAGAGAGAGAGAGAGAGACAGAGACAGAGACAGAGACAGACAGACAGACAGACAGACAGACAGAGAGAGAGAGAGAGAGAGAGAGAGAGAGAGAGAGAGAGAGAGAGAGAGAGAGAGAGAGAGAGAGAAGGATGTGTGGGGGTGATTTTTACACAACGCTGAGGAGGCTGGGTTGCGAAGGAAAGACGGTTCTGCAACGAGCACCAAATGTTCCTTTGCCAACTCAAGTGTGTGTCTCATTGAAATGTTTGGCAGGGGTCTGTCCTCGTGCAGATCAGAGCAGTTAGCATCCTCGCTAACTTCGAATAGAGTGCCGGGTCCAGCTCCTCCGTATCTGTCCCCCTAGTGAGACGGCATGGCGCTTCACATTAGTGTAACACAGCTCAGACGGAGGCCCAGGCACCGCAGCTCAATGTCCAGTTAAATATTGCAGAGATTGGCCAAAGTTTACTGGTATCATAAGTGTGCCCCTTTAATTCCTGTTTTCCCCTGGAACACACATCCTCTCTACTCATTACTGTCAGGGTGTTTTAACGTTCTCTTAGTGCAGCCTGGTCTCATAGACTAGACGTAACATAGTAAATGTAAATCAGGGACCATCAAATTAAGTATGATATGTTACGTTTTGTTATGGTTACCCAAGACCGATGGTTACCTAACATCTTAAGGATCCGCCCCCTTTTTTTTCCCCCACCTAAAATAATCGCATTAAAAAGTTCACTGGTACTTTAACTGTAATAATGCACACCACCCACCGCTTCCGAGTATATTACTCACTGATGTCCAGTCTCTAGATAACAAGGTACTGTAGACGAAATTATTGGCAAGGTTTGCTTTCCAGGGAGACCACCAGGGATTGTAACATACTCTGTTTCACGGAAACATGGAATTCACAATTCAACAGCTCAGACACGAGACGTATGTGCCAGGGTCTACAGTCAATCACGGACTACAAAAGGAAAACCAGCCACGTCACGGATACCGACGTCTTGCTTCCAGACAAACTAAACACCTTCTTTGCCCGGTTTGAGGATAACACAGTGCCACCGACGTGGCCCGCTACCAAGGACCGTGGGCTCTCCTTCTCCGTGGCCGACGTGAGTAAGACATTTAAACGTGTTAACCCTCGCAAGGCTGCCGGCCCAGACGGCATCCCTATCCGCGTCCTCAGAGCATGCGCAGACCAGCTGGCTGGTGTGTTTACGGACATATTCAACCTTTCCCTATCCCAGTCTGCTGTCCCCACATCCTTCAAGAGGGCCACCATTGTTTTACCTCTACTGTACTCCCTGTTCACCCATGACTGCGTGGCCATGCACGCCTCCAACTCAATCATCAAGTTTGCAGACGACACATCAGTAGTAGGCTTGATTACCAACAACGACGAGACGGCCTACAGGGAGGAGGTGAGGGCCCTCGGAGTGTGGTGTCAGGAAAACAACCTCTCACTCAACGTCAACAAAACAAAGGAGATGATCGTGGACTTCAGGAAACAGCAGAGGGAGCACCCCCCTATCCACATCGAGGACAGATCATCAAGTACAACAACCACCCGAGCCACTGCCTGTTCACCCCGCTACCATCCAGAAGGTGAGGTCAGTACAGGTGCATCAAAGCTGGGACCGAGAGACTGAAAAAACAGCTTCTATCTCAAGGCCATCAGACTGTTAAACAGCCATCACTACCACAGAGAGGCTGCTGCCAACATACTGACTTGAAATCATTGGCCACTTTAATAAATGGATCACTAGTCACTTTAATAATGCCACTTTAAGAATGTTTACATATCCTGCATCACTCATCTCAAATGTATATACTGTATTTTATACCATCTATTGCATCTTGCCTATGCCACTCTGTCATTATCATCCATATATTTATGTAAATATTCTTATTCCATTCCTTTACTTAGATTTGTGTGTATTAGGTAGTTGTTGTGAAATTGTTAGATTACATGTTAGATGTTACTGCACTGTCGGAACTAGAAGCACAAGAATTTCGCTACACTCGCAATAACATCTGCTAACCATGTGTATGTGACCAATACAATTTCGATTTGAATAAGCCACTCACCGCAAACGTCCCTCAAACATAACAACACAAAAAAAACAGAACATTTTTACTCTCTCTAAAAAAAAAAAATCCATGAATAATATGTTATTGTCAAACAATTTAAACGATGGTTAGATGATTCGTTCAGGAAAAAATGTGTTAGTGATCAGCGATGTGAGAGAGCAGCCCCCCCAGGTCTACTGAAGGGGTAATGTATCCCTGTGTGTTTAGCATTGGTTTTGTTGAGCTGCTTTCCAGGTTACGACAGACAGACAGACAGACAGAGAGAGAGAGCTGCTCTTGGATAACAACCCACCTATGCTTCTCCATTGGAAACTCACTTTATAAACAACTTATAAACTTTATAAATAACAACTGACAAACCATGCAACTGACAAACCCCCAAAAAACAAAACCACGAAGACACCGTAGCGTTTCACAATTTTAATGGAAAACTAGAACAGTTTACGCCCAAACAACAGAATGTATGACATCACTAACAAGTTATAGTTCAAATCAAATGGAGTGTTATTTGTTACACGCTTCGTAAACAACAGGTGTGGACCAACAGTGACATGCAGAGTTACAGATAACAAAGATATTATTCAAATAGAAATACAGTGAATAACGAATAATAATAATGTGTGTGTGTGTGGTCCATACGCAGAGTCCAGTGTGTGGGTAGAGTCCAGTGTGAACAGTCTATAGCTTGGGTGGCTGGAATTCTTTGGGCCTTCCTCTCACTGCCTGTTTTAGAGGTCCTGGATGAGGTCATGGATGAGGTCATGGATGAGGTCATGGATGAGGTCCTGGATGAGGTCCTGGATGAGGTCCTGAATCAGGTCCTGGATGAGGTCATGGATGAGGTCCTGGATAGCAGGGTGTTGAAGTTATTGGCTTCAGTACTTCACAGGGAAATAGCAACTTTTGGTGATTAGCATTCCTATGAGCAAAATTAATTTGAAAGATGTGAAAAGATTTTGGAAAGATGTTGGAAAGGATGTTGAAAAGATGTGAAAATATGTTGAAAGGATGTTGAAAAGATGTGAAAATATGTTGAAAGGATGTTTGGAAAGATGTATTTTGCTCACTGGGATTGTTACTCAATTTTTGTTTTAAAGCGTCTCCACTGCACAAGGCCATCAAACTCCTCTGAAACTTCAGTGTGTGTGTGTGTGTGTGTGTGTGTGTGAGTAAACTCTGCTATCACCTCTTGCGTGGGAGGAAACAACCTAGCCTTCTATCCTTTGTCACTAATCGCCAGTGACACGGTCTCCTTTCCCCTCGCTGTCCCGAGTCTGCCTCCTGAAAAACCTGAGCAGTAGAAAGCGTCAAGAGCGGAGCGAGAACAGAGTGTGAAGCCTCCTTGGCAGTCGGCGTCAGGCAGTGGCGGGGCGGAGGGGCGCGCTGCTTTGGACTGAAAATGGCAGCTGTCAGGTGCGGTGACGAGATGGGGAGGCGAGTGAGACGGGCCAGAGCCCCCGCTCCGTCCTCGTCCGACTGAGAGCTTTGAGAGCTTTGTCACATGCGGTACATACTCCAGGTCATCAGAGTAAATCTAGGACGGCAAGCGTGTCAAGTTGAGTGAGGAGCTATGCCCGTGTGTGAACTCATGTGTGAGTGCTTAGGTAAATCTATTAAAGAGGAGAGGGGAGGAGAGGGGAGAGAGGGGAGAGGAATTTCTCCATCGATTTCACGACTTACAGTATATTCTGTCTCATATGAAGAGCCTCTGATGAATCATTCCGGCTGTAAGGGAGAGTTCGGGGCCACTACAGAGTAAAGTCCCTTTATCTATAAGGTACTCAGTGTTGTTGAGTAAAAGGTGTTCTGGTGTCTAGACAGTTCAAGGACACCAGGACTCTATTCAAATTCTTTAAAGGTGTTTATTTTCCTCCTCCCTTCCCTTGAAATAATCACTGATACAAAAAAAATCTCTCCCTGGTGAGAGAGCACAAGCCTGTCGGATCAAGAAACTCATAGGAACTGCGATACTTGTTTTCAACGATTGTTTAATTGATAGGAAAAGGCTATTTCGTTCAATATTTACTGTGACAAGCTACCAACCAGATGCCGGGCCAGATGTGCATGATCATACAAAGGTCACGCATGATCATACGAAGGTCACGCATGATCATACGAAGGTCAGGCATGATCATACGAAGGTCAGGCATGATCATACGAAGGTCACGCATGGTCATACGAAGGTCACGCATGGTCATACGAAGGTCAGGCATGATCATACGAAGGTCACGCATGATCAAACGTGCCATATGAGACTCCTATTCACAATAAACGCACGACATCCTACTTTCCATACGTGTAGCATTTCCACGTCAATCTTTCATCTATTGCGATGCATTTGCTTTAAATGCACATGTCAAATACCAAAACCGACAGCATGCAAGAGTCAGAATTTACCATCTCGACACTTTTACTCTCGGCACACTTTGTTTAGGATGTAAGGTATCTATCCTTAAGAAACAATCAACTGTGTTACAGGGGGGAACGAAGTTGCTTTTCAGTGCTAGAAGAAAGTCACAGTAAAAGTCAAAAGAACACCAGCACCAAGACGAAGAAGAACCATCACCAAGATGAAGAAGAACCATCACCAACATGAAGAAGAACCATCACCAAGATGAAGAAGAACCATCACCAACATGAAGAAGAACCATCACCAAGATGAAGAAGAACCATCACCAAGATGAAGAAGAACCATCACCAACATGAAGAAGAACCATCACCAAGATAAAGAAGAACCATCACCAACATGAAGAAGAACCATCACCAACATGAAGAAGAACCATCACCAAGATGAAGAAGAACCATCACCAAGATGAAGAAGAACCATCACCAAGATGAAGAAGAACCATCACCAAGATGAAGAAGAACCATCACCAACATGAAGAAGAACCATCACCAAGATAAAGAAGAACCATCACCAACATGAAGAAGAACCATCACCAAGATGAAGAAGAACCATCACCAAGATGAAGAAGAACCATCACCAAGATGAAGAAGAACCATCACCAAGATAAAAAAGAACCATCACCAAGATAAAAAAGAACCATCACCAAGATAAAAAAAAAACATCACCAAGATAAAGAAGAACCATCGCCAAGATAAAGAAGACCCATCGACAAGATAAAGAAGACCCATCGACAAGATGAAGAATAACCATCACCAAGATACAGAAGAACCATCACCAAGATACAGAAGAACCATCACCAAGATAAAAAAGACCCATCACCAAGATAAGGAAGACCCATCACCAAGATAAGGAAGACCCATCACCATAATAAGGAAGAACCATCACCAAGATAAGGAAGAACCATCACCAAGATAAAGAAGACCCATCACCAAGATAAAGAAGAACCATCACCAAGATACAGAAGAGCCATCACCAAGATAAAGAAGAACCATCACCAAGATGAAGAAGAACCATCACCAAGATGAAGAAGAACCATCACCAAGATGAAGAAGAACCATCACCAAGATAAAGAAGAACCATCACCAAGATGAAGAAGAACCATCACCAAGATGAAGAAGAACCATCACCAAGATAAAAAATAACCATCACCAAGATAAAAAGAACCATCACCAAGATAAAAAAGAACCATCACCAAGATAAAAAAGAACCATCACCAAGATAAAAAAAAAACATCACCAAGATAAAGAAGAACCATCGCCAAGATAAAGAAGACCCATCGCCAAGATAAAGAAGACCCATCGCCAAGATGAAGAATAACCATCACCAAGATACAGAAGAACCATCACCAAGATACAGAAGAACCATCACCAAGATAAAAAAGACCCATCACCAAGATAAGGAAGACCCATCACCAAGATAAGGAAGACCCATCACCATAATAAGGAAGAACCATCACCAAGATAAGGAAGAACCATCACCAAGATAAAGAAGACCCATCACCAAGATAAAGAAGAACCATCACCAAGATACAGAAGAGCCATCACCAAGATAAAGAAGAACCATCACCAAGATGAAGAAGAACCATCACCAAGATGAAGAAGAACCATCACCAAGATAAAGAAGAACCATCACCTAGATGAAGAAGAACCATCACCAAGATAAAGAAGAACCATCACCAAGATAAAGAAGAACCATCACCAAGTTAAAGAAGAACCATCACCAAGATGAAGAAGAACCATTACCAAGATAAAGAAGAACCATCACCAAGATACAGAAGAACCATCACCAAGATACAGAAGAACCATCACCAAGATAAAAAAGAACCATCACCAAGATAAAAAAGAACCATCACCAAGATAAAGAAGACCCATCACCAAGATACAGAAGAACCATCACCAAGATAAAAAAGAACCATCACCAAGATAAAAAAGAACCATCACCAAGATAAAGAAGAACCATCACCAAGATAAAGAAGAACCATTACCAAGATAAAGAAGAACCATCACCAAGATAAAGAAGAACCATCACCAACATAAAGAAGAACCATCACCAAGATGAAGAAGAACCATCACCAAGATAAAGAAGAACCATCACCAACATAAAGAAGAACCATCACCAAGATGAAGAAGAACCATCACCAAGATAAAGAAGAACCATCACCAAGATGAAGAAGAACCATTACCAAGATAAAGAAGAACCATCACCAAGATAAAGAAGAACCATCACCAAGATGAATTCGAAACATATCAATTGTCCTCTCCACTCTCCAGTCTAGAAGTGCCCTGGGCAATCTGAACTGGGGCAGGAAGTGGAAAAGGACAGGGAGAGGAGGGGGTTAGTTGTGGAATGGGATATATTGGAAACACAGAGAAGAGGAGTAGTTACCGGATTATTTGTTGCGCATTAAGCAACAGTAAGGTTGTGTCCTAAACGGAACCCTATCCCCTACATAGTGCACTTCATTTGACCAGAGTCTATGGGCCCTAGTCGAAAGAAGTGCACTACACAGATAATAGGGTGCTATTTGGGACATATACAATGTCTCATTGACTTGCCTTCCTTCTTTGAAAGTGTGTTTCCCCTCAAGGCACAAGGCTCTGCCTGGGTAACTATAAAGCAAGGCCCCTACTCCAATCATCCCATGTCATCATTTAGCCCTCAGAAGGACGGGAAGTGAAGCTACAGCCTTTTAACCCGGCTCCCATTTTGATTTAACTTCAGCTGGCTAATCGTAATGGCTTCTCTCACTCGCTCTCTCTCTCTCTCTCTCTGTCTCCATCGTCCTCCATCCATCTGTGTGTGTGTGTGTGTGTGTGTGTTATTGTGCATCACAGGAGGTTGGTGCTACCTTAATGTTGGAGGACGGACTCGTGGTAATGGCTGGAGCGGAATTAAAATACATGAAACACGTGGTTTCCAGGTGTTTGATGCCATTCCATCGACTCCGTTCCATTGATTATTATGAGCCGTCCTCCCCTCAGCAGCCTCCGGCCATCACGGCCAGAGTCTGCTCACAGCGAACCAAGAGCTATTAAGATGAAGTGGCTTGCTCAAGGGCACATCGACAGAACTTTCAGCTAGTCAGCTCTGGGATTAGATCTAGCGACCTTTTGGTTACGGGCCCAACGCTCTAACCACTAGGCTACCTGCCGCCCCTACGCTCTAACCACTAGACTACCTGCCGCCCCTACGCTCTAACCACTAGGCTACCTGTCGCCCCACGCTCTAACCACTAGGCTACCTGCCGCCCCACGCTCTAACCACCAGGCTACCTGCCGCCCCACGCTCTAACCACCAGGCTACCTGCGCGCCCACGCTCTAACCACTAGGCTACCTGCCGCCCCACGCTCTAACCACTAGGCTACCTGCCGCCCTACGCTCTAACCACTAGGCTACCTGCCGCCCCTACGCTCTAACCACTAGGCTACCTGCCGCCCCTACGCTCTAACCACTAGGCTACCTGCCGCCCCTACGCTCTAACCACTAGGCTACCTGCCGCCCTACGCTCTAACCACTAGGCTACCTGCCCACGCTCTAACCACTAGGCTACCTGCCGCCGCCACGCTCTAACCACCAGGCTACCTCGCCCTACGCTCTAACCACTAGGCTACCTGCCGCCCTACGCTTTAACCACTAGGCTACCTGCCGCCTACGCTCTAACCACTAGGCTACCTGCCCTCACGCTCTAACCACTAGGCTACCTGCCGCCCTACCCTCTAACCACTAGGCTACCTGCCCCTACTCTAACCACTAGGCTACCTGCCCTACTCTCTAACCACTAGGCTACCTGCCCTACGCTCTAACCATTGGGCTACCTGCCGCCTACGCTCTAACCACTGGGCTACCTGCCGCCTCACGCTCTAACCACCAGGCTACCTGCGCCTACCCTCTAACCACTAGGCTACCTGTCGCCCCTACGCTCTAACCACTAGGCTACCTGCCGCCCTACGCTCTAACCACTAGGCTACCTGTCGCCCTACGCTCTAACCACTAGGCTACCTGCAGCCCTACGCTCTAACCACTAGGCTACCTGCCGCCCCTACGCTCTAACCACTACGCTACCTGCCTGCCCCTACGCTCTAACCACTAGGCTACCTGCCACCCCTACGCTCTAACCACTAGGCTACCTGCCACCCCTACGCTCTAACCACTAGGCTATCTGCCGCCTCCGTGGCTTATTGACCAGTATATTCATATTCATATACACCATCACTCTCCATACTGTCCTATCATATATATACCATCACTCTCCATACTGTCCTATCATATATATACCATCACTCTCCATACCATCCTATCATATATATACCATCACTCTCAGTACCATCCTATCATATATATACCATCACTCTCAGTACCATCCTATCATATATATACCATCACTCTCCATACCGTCCTATCATTTATATATACCATCACTCTCCATACCATCCTATCATATATATACCATCACTCTCAGTACCGTCCTATCATATACAGTTGAAGTCAGAAGTTTACATACACCTTAGCCAAATACATTTAAATTCAGTTTTTCACAATTCCTGACATGTAATCCTAGTAAAAATTCCCTGTCTCTACTTTCAGCTGCCATGTATTCAAACTAAACTAAACTAAACTGATATGTCTCTGCCATGTATACAATCTAAACTAAACTGATCTCTGTGTATGTGTCTGTGTATGTGTATCATGTAGAATTGTGTATTTCTATGAGTAAATGTGTATTTCTATGAGAACCTGCATGAGTGTGTGTGTGTGTCTGTGCATGTCTGTGCGTGTCTGTGCGTGTCTGTGCGTGTGTCTGAGCGTGTCTGAGCGTGTCTGTGCGTGTGTCTGTGCGTGCTTGTGCGTTTCTGTGCATGTGTCTGTGCGTGTCTGTGCATGTCTGTTTGAGCGTTTCTGTGCGTGTCTGTGCGTGTCTGCCTGTGCGTTTCTGTGCGTGTCTGAGCGTGTCTGTTTGTGCGTTTCTGTGCGTGTCTGTGCGTGTCTGAGCGTGTCTATTTGTGTCTGTGCGTTTCTGTGCGTGTCTGTGTGTGTGCCAGACTTGTAGTCAGACCCAATGTTTACACAATCAGGCCCAACCTCTCAAGGCCTAGGAGACATTTGATCAGAGGGGTGTGTGTGTGTGTTTGTCTGTCTGTCTGTGTGTGTGTGTGTGTTGGAGAAGATGGCTGGAGAACAACACTGACAGTAATCTACACAGCTCTGGACGGGAAGTTGAGCAAACGATCTGGAGGAGCAGGTGCCATTTGACGGACAAAGCTGCCAGCGCTAGGCTGCCTGTCAGGCAAACACATACAGAGGAAAAACAATAGCCATGGAGGGAGGTGGAGAGAGATGAAGGGAGAGAGGGGGAGAGAGGAGGGAGAGAGAGAGACAGAGGAGGGAGAGAGGAGGGAGACAGGGAGAGAGAGAGCGGAGGGAGAGAGAGAGAGGAGGGAGAGAGAGAGAGAGAGAGAGAGAGAGAGAGAGAGAGAGAGAGAGAGAGAGAGAGAGAGAGAGAGAGAGAGAGAGACAGAGAGAGAGACAGGGGAAGGAGTGAGCAGAGAGAGGGAGAGAAAATGATGGAGGAAGATGTTGAAAACAACAATCACAGCCTCAGCACATGACAGATGATTTGATGCTAGAGGGAAGTGTTCTTGGAGAGGCAGTATATCATGTATTTTAAGAAGGTGGCTGAGGGATACTCTGTACCACGTCTTTTCAGAAGGTGGCTGAGGGAAACACAAGCATTTCAATTGCTCCTGCAGTAACATCTGCAAAGACGGGTTCATCAGAGGAGGAGACAGAGGTCAGACCTCACCTGTGGCTGTTCAACCACAATATATATATATATTTTAATATGTTACTTATCTCAAACATATTGGGCAACATTCCGTGTATACAATTATACTCATATCGAGGATGAACACAGTAAAGACATGAGTCTTCTGTAATCTCTATCTCAAACAACCAATAAAGATAATCTCTACCTCAAACAACCAATAAAGATAATCTCTACCTCAAACAACCAATAAAGATCATCTCTACCTCAAACAACCAATAAAGATCATCTCTACCTCAAACAACCAATAAAGATCATCTCTACCTCAAACAACCAATAAAGATCATCTCTACCTCAAACAACCAATAAAAGTCATCTCTACCTCAAACAACCAATAAAGATCAGCTCTACCTCAACAAGATCTAAAACAACCAATAGAGATTCAGTACTGAAAACGAAATGCAAAAACAATTAGCATCTGACAGTTGGGCACATTCAACTTCCTACTGTGAGAGAAAACAAGACATGACAAACTGTGAGAGAAAACGAGACATTGCAAACTGTGAGAGAAAACAAGACATTGCAAACTGTGAGAGAAAACAAGACATTGCAAACTGTGAGAGAAAACAAGACATGACAAACTGTGAGAGAAAACAAGACATGACAAACTGTGAGAGAAAACAAGACATGACAAACTGTGAGAGAAAACAAGACATGACAAACTGTGAGAGAAAACAAGACATTGCAAACTGTGAGAGAAAACAAGACATTGCAAACTGTGAGAGAAAACAAGACATGACAAACTGTGAGAGAAAACAAGACATGACAAACTGTGAGAGAAAACAAGACATTGCAAACTGTGAGAGAAAACAAGACATTGCAAACTGTGAGAGAAAACAAGACATGACAAACTGTGAGAGAAAACAAGACATGACAAACTGTGAGAGAAAACAAGACATGACAAACTGTTCTTCCCTTCTCCCGTGCCGTGTGTGCGAGTGCGTGTGTGAGTTGCGCGTGCGTGCGCGTGCGTGCGTGAGTTGCGAGTGCGTGCGCGTGCGTGTGCGTGTGTGTGCTGCCACACACCAATCAAACAGAAGCCATGCTAACTGCTCTGATTGAGACTCTTTACAGGTCGATCTCCCCTAACAGTGGCCCTGTCCACTTCGATTTACACATCAGCCTGTTGGATGTGTGTGTGTGTGTGTGTGTGTGTGTGTGTGTGTGTGTGTGTGTGTGTGTGTGTGTGTGTGTGTGTGTGTGTGTGTGTGTGTCTGTCTGTGTGTGTGTATGCGTGTTGGTGCGTCTGCATGTGTTTGTGTGGAATACTCACATAAATTCTGACGGGCCAAGCAGCAGCGACAATTACCTTCTCATCCAGCCAGGATCCATCCCTCTCTCTCTCTCAATCATGGAAAAGGAAGGATGATGAGAAGAGACATGGTGTGTTGACTTTACAGTTGCCTGTTCAGAAAGAGATGACCAATCCATATTCACAGGTCATAAATCGGATATTTACAAGTCATGAATCTATCTGTGGGCCGTACAGTCTGGAGGAACTAGTACTGTCCTAGTTACTCTCTGTGGGCTGTACTATCTAGAGGAACTAGTGCTGTTGTAGTTACTCTCTGTGGGCCGAACTGTCTGGAGGAACTAGTACTGTCCTCTAGTACTGTCCTCTGTGGGCTGTACTATCTGGAGGAACTAGTGCTGTCGTAGTTACTCTCTGTGGGGCGTACTGTCTGGAGGAACTCATACTGTTGTAGTTACTCTCTGTGGGCTGTACTGTCTTGAGGAACTAGTACTGTCTGGAGGAACTAGTACTGTTGTAGTTACTCTCTGTGGAATGTACTGTCTGTAGGAACTAGTACGGTCCTAGTTACTCTCTGTGGGCTGTACTGTCTGGAGGAACTCATACTGTTGTAGTTACTCTCTGTGGGCTGTACTGTCTTGAGGAACTAGTACTGTCTGGAGGAACTAGTACTGTTGTAGTTACTCTCTGTGGAATGTACTGTCTGGAGGAACTAGTACGGTCCTAGTTACTCTCTGTGGGCTGTACTGTCTGGAGGAACTAGTACTGTCTGGAGGAACTCGTACTGTTGTAGTTACTCTCTGTGGGCCGTACAGTCTGGAGGAACTACTACTGTCCTAGTTACTCTCTGTGGTCTGTACTGTCTGGAGGAACTAGTGCTGTTGTAGTTAATCTCTGTGGGCCAAACTATCTGGAGGAACTAGGACTGTCCTAGTTACTCTCTGTGGGCTGTACTATCTGGAGGAACTAGTACTGTTGTAGTTACTCTCTGTGGGCCGAACTGTCTGGAGGAACTAGTACTGTTGTAGTTACTCTCTGTGGGCTGTACTGTCTGGAGGAACTAGTACTGTCTGGAGGAACTAGTACTGTCTGGAGGAACTAGTACTGTTCTAGTTACTCTCTGTGGAATGTACTGTCTGGAGGAACTAGTACTGTCCTAGTTACTCTCTGTGGGCTGTACTGTCTGGAGGAACTAGTGCTGTTGTAGTTAATCTCTGTGGGCCAAACTGTCTGGAGGAACTAGTACTGTCCTAGTTACTCTCTGTGGGCTGTACTATCTGGAGGAACTAGTGCTGTTGTAGTTACTCTCTGTGGGCCGAGCTGTCTGGAGGAACTAGTACTGTTGTAGTTACTCTCTGTGGGCTGTACTGTCTGGAGGAACTAGTACTGTCTGGAGAAACTAGTACTGTCTGGAGGAACTAGTACTGTTCTAGTTACTCTCTGTGGAATGTACTGTCTGGAGGAACTAGTACTGTCCTAGTTACTCTCTGTGGGCTGTACTGTCTGGAGAAACTAGTACTGTCTGGAGGAACTAGTACTGTCCTAGTTACTCTCTGTGGGCTGTACTGTCTGGAGGAACTAGTGCTGTTGTAGTTAATCTCTGTGGGCCAAACTGTCTGGAGGAACTAGTACTGTCCTAGTTACTCTCTGTGGGCTGTACTATCTGGAGGAACTAGTGCTGTTGTAGTTACTCTCTGTGGGCCGAGCTGTCTGGAGGAACTAGTACTGTTGTAGTTACTCTCTGTGGGCTGTACTGTCTGGAGGAACTAGTACTGTCTGGAGAAACTAGTACTGTCTGGAGGAACTAGTACTGTTCTAGTTACTCTCTGTGGAATGTACTGTCTGGAGGAACTAGTACTGTCCTAGTTACTCTCTGTGGGCTGTACTGTCTGGAGAAACTAGTACTGTCTGGAGGAACTAGTACTGTTGTAGTTACTCTCTGTGGCCTGCACTGTCTGGAGGAACTAGTACTGTCTGGAGGAACTAGTACTGCTGTAGTTACTCTCTGTGGGCTGTACTGTCTGGAGGAACTACTACTGTTGTAGTTACACTCTGTGGAATGTACTGTCTGGAGGAACTAGTACTGTCCTAGTTACTCTCTGTGGGCTGTACTGTCTGGAGGAACTAGTACTGTCTGGAGGAACTAGTACTGTCTGGAGGAACTAGTACTGTTCTAGTTACTCTCTGTGGAATGTACTGTCTGGAGGAACTAGTACTGTCCTAGTTACTCTCTGTGGGCTGTACTGTCTGGAGGAACTAGTGCTGTTGTAGTTAATCTCTGTGGGCCAAACTGTCTGGAGGAACTAGTACTGTCCTAGTTACTCTCTGTGGGCTGTACTATCTGGAGGAACTAGTGCTGTTGTAGTTACTCTCTGTGGGCCGAGCTGTCTGGAGGAACTAGTACTGTTGTAGTTACTCTCTGTGGGCTGTACTGTCTGGAGGAACTAGTACTGTCTGGAGAAACTAGTACTGTCTGGAGGAACTAGTACTGTTCTAGTTACTCTCTGTGGAATGTACTGTCTGGAGGAACTAGTACTGTCCTAGTTACTCTCTGTGGGCTGTACTGTCTGTAGAAACTAGTACTGTCTGGAGGAACTAGTACTGTTGTAGTTACTCTCTGTGGCCTGCACTGTCTGGAGGAACTAGTACTGTCTGGAGGAACTAGTACTGCTGTAGTTACTCTCTTTGGGCTGTACTGTCTGGAGGAACTACTACTGTTGTAGTTACACTCTGTGGAATGTACTGTCTGGAGGAACTAGTACTGTCCTAGTTACTCTCTGTGGGCTGTACTGTCTGCAGAAACTAGTACTGTCTGGAGGAACTAGTACTGTTGTAGTTACTCTCTGTGGGATGTACTGTCTTGAGGAATTAGTACTGTCCTATTTACTCTCTGTGGGCTGTACTGTCTGGAGGAACTAGTACTGTTGTAGTTACTCTCTGTGGGCTGTACTGTCTGGAGGAACTAGTACTGTTGTAGTTACTCTCTGTGGGCCGTACTGTCTGGAGGAACTAGTACTGTTCTAGTTACTCTCTGTGGGCTGTACTATCTGGAGGAACTAGTACTGTCTGGAGGAACTAGTACGGTTGTAGTTACTCTCTGTGGGCTGTACTGTCTGGAGGAACTAGTACTGTCTGGTGGAACTAGTACTGTCTGGAGGAACTAGTACGGTTGTAGTTACACTGTGGGCTGTACTGTCTGGAGGAACTAGTACTCTCCTAGTTACTCTCTGTGGGCTGTACTGTCTGGAGGAACTAGTACTGTCTGGAGGAACTAGTACTGTCCTATTTACTCTCTGTGGGCTGTACTGTCTGGAGGAACTAGTACTGTCCTAGTTATTCTCTGTGGGCTGCACTGTCTGGAGGAACTAGTACTGTTGTAGTTTCTCTCTGTGGGCTGTACTGTCTGGAGGAACTCGTACTGTTGTAGTTACTCTCTGTGGGCTGTACTGTCTGGAGGAACTAGTACTGTCCTAGTTACTCTCTGTGGGCTGTACTGTCTGGAGGAACTAGTACTGTCCTACTTACTCTCTGTGGGCTGTACTGTCTGGAGGAACTAGTACTGTCTGGAGGAACTAGTACTGTTGTAGTTATTCTCTGTGGGCCATACTGTCTGGAGGAACTAGTACTGTTGTGGTTACTCTCTGTGGGCCGTACTGTCTGGAGGAACTGTCCTAGGAACTATCTGTGGCTGAATTGGGTGGTACCGTGGCGGAGATCTTTGTGGGCTATAGTCGGCCTTGTCTCAGGATGGTAAGTTGGTGTTTGGAGATATCCCTCTAGTGGTGTGGGGCTGTGCTTCGGCAGAGTGGGTAGGGTTATATCCTGCCTGTTTGACCCTATCCAGGGGTATCGTCGGACGGGGCTACAGTGTCTCCCGACCCCTCCTGTCTCAGCCTTCAGTATTTATGCTGCAGTAGTTTATGTGTTGGGGGGGGCTAGGGTCAGTCCGTTATACAGTGGGGAAAAAAAGTATTTAGTCAGCCACCAATTGTGCAAGTTCTCTCACTTAAAAGATGAGAGAGGCCTGTAATTTTCATCATAGGTACACTTCAACTATGACAGACAAAATGAGGAAACAAAATCCAGAAAATCACATTGTAGGATTTTTATGAATTTATTTGCAAATTATGGTGGAAAATAAGTATTTGGTCAATAACAAAAGTTTATCTCAATACTTTGTTATATACCCTTTGTTGGCAATGACAGAGGTCAAACGTTTTCTGTAAGTCTTCACAAGGTTTTCACACACTGTTGCTGGTATTTTGGCCCATTCCTCCATGCAGATCTCCTCTAGAGCAGTGATGTTTTGGGGCTGTCGCTGGGCAACACGGACTTTCAAAGATTTTCTATGGGGTTGAGATCTGGAGACTGGCTAGGCCACTCCAGGACCTTGAAATGCTTCTTACGAAGCCACTCATTCGTTGCCGGGCGGTGTGTTTGGGATCATTGTCATGCTGAAAGACCCAGCCACGTTTCATCTTCAATGCCCTTGCTGATGGAAGGAGGTTTTCACTCAAAATCTCACGATACATGGCCCCATTCATTCTTTCCTTTACACGGATCAGTTGTCCTGGTCCCTTTGCAGAAAACAGCCCCCAAAGCATGATGTTTCCACCCCATGCTTCACAGTAGGTATGGTGTTCTTTGGATGCAACTCAGCATTCTTTGTCCTCCAAACACGACGAGTTGAGTTTTTAACAAAAAGTTATATTTTGGTTTCATCTGACATTCTCCCAATCCTCATCTGGATCATCCAAATGCTCTCTAGCAAACTTTAGACGGGCCTGAACATGTACTGGCTTAAGCAGGGGGACACGTCTGGCACTGCAGGATTTGAGTCCCTGGCGGCGTAGTGTGTTACTGATGGTAGGCTTTGTTACTTTGGTCCCAGCTCTCTGCAGGTCATTCACTAGGTCCCCGTGTGGTTCTGGGATTTTTGCTCACCGTTCTTGTGATCATTTTGACCCCACGGGTGAGATCTTGCGTGGAGCCCCAGATCGAGGAAGATTATCAGTGGTCTTGTATGTCTTCCATTTCCTAATAATTGCTCCCACAGTTGATTTCTTCAAACCAAGCTGCTTACCTATTGCAGATTCAGTCTTCCCAACCTGGTGCAGGTCTACAATTTTGTTTCTGGTGTCCTTTGACAGCTCTTTGGTCTTGGCCATAGTGGAGTTTGGAGTGTGACTGTTTGAGGTTGTGGACAGGTGTCTTTTATACTGATAACAAGTTCAAACAGGTGCCATTAATACAGGTAATGAGTGGAGGACAGAGGAGCCTCTTAAAGAAGAAGTTACAGGTCTGTGAGAGCCAGAAATCTTGCTTGTTTGTATGTGACCAAATACTTATTTTCCACCATAATTTGCAAATAAATTCATAGAAAATCATACAATGTGATTTTCTGGATTTTTTTTTTTCCTCATTTTGTCTGTCATAGTTGAAGTGTACCTATGATGAAAATTACAGGCCTCTCTCATCTTTTTAAGGAGAGAACTTGCACAATTGGTGGCTGACTAAATACTTTTTTTCCCCACTGTATCTGGAGTATTTCTCCTCTCTTATCCGGTGTCCTGTGTGAATGTAAGTATGCTCTCTCTAATTCTCTCTCTTTTTCTCCTCTTTCTCTCTCTCGGAGGACCTGAGCATTAGGACCATTCCTCAGGACTACCTGGCCTGATGACTCCTTCTTGTCCCCAGTCCACCTGGCCGTGCTGCTGCTCCCAGTTTCATCTGTTCTGCCTGCGACTATGGAACCCTGACCTGTTCACCTGACATGCTACCTGTCCCAGACCTCTCCAGGTTTCTTCCTAGGCTCTGTCCTTTCTAGGGAGTTTTTCCTAACCACCGTGCTTTTACACCTGCATTGCTTGCCGTTTGGGGTTTTAGGTTGGGTTTCTGTACAGCACTCTGACATCAGCTGATGTAAAAAGGGCTTTATAAATACATTTGATTTGAATGTAAGCAAGTCCCCACAACAATGTTCCAACATCTTGTGGAAAGCCTTCCCAGAAGAGTGGAGGCTGTTATAGCAAAGGGGGGGACCAACTCCATATTAATGCCCATGATTTTCGAATTAGATGTTCAATTGTCCACATACTTTTGGTCATGTGGTGTATTTCAAAAGTTCAAAGTCTTTGTTGAATGCAATGTGCAATTCAGTCATCATGTCATGGAATAGCCTACCTTGAAAATCCGACATTTGCTCTAGACAGGCTATTTGGTCCTTGAAGTTCAAAATATTTAAAAAGTTCTCCTGCTCCAATATAATTATATCCATCATTTCATTTCTGATGAGGCATTTGCATTTATGAGGGAGGTAGTCTCTTTCGTTTATTGCCTTACATTTCAATTGACCCATGCTGCGCTAGTCTGTTGCCCTCTTTGTGGTAAAACCATGCGCGATTATAATGAGCAAGACAACAGTCAAATGTTGTTGGCTTCAACTTGTTTTGTTCCGTACAAAGTTGGTTCAGTTACAAATGGAACCCAGTTTTTTTGCTTTTCTTTTTTCTCATGATACATGAAACATCTTAATAACTCTTCAACATCTCAATGGCATGTTTGTTTCAGGAGCATTTGCTATTTAGTCCGGCAATTCACACATTATACAGACACGTTATTCTTTTTAATATACATATTTATTTTGTACTTTAACCCCTTTTTTTTTCCCTTCCCAATTTCATGGTATCCAATTGGTAGTTGCAGTCTTGTCCCATCCCTGCAACTCCCCTACGGACTCGGGAGAGACGAAGTTCTGGGTATCACGATCTTCTGGAGTAACGGACCAAGGCTCAGCGGGCACAGCGTTCCACATGTTTATTTAAATGGGAACCGTCAAAAACCAATGACTCAACAACAGACCATAACATCTGTAAAGCACTAACAGAAACAATAACCCACAAAGGGAGGTGTAGAAGGGAACAAACTAAATAGGATTCCCAATTAGAGGCAACGACTAACAGCTGCCTCTAATTGGGAACCAACACAAAACCCAACATAAAGTCCCCTAGAAAACCCTAGTCACGGGGAGAACTTTCCTAACACACCATAGAGAAACCCAGAGGGCTCTCTATGGCCAGGGCGTGACATCGAGAGGCATGCGTCCTCTGAAACACGACCCTGTCCAGCCGCACTGCCTCTTGACACACCGCTCGCTTAACCCGGAAGCCAGCCGCACCAATGTGTCAGAGGAAACGCCGTACAACTGGCGACCGAAGTCAGCTTGCAGGCGCCCGGCTCGCCGAAAGGAGTAACTAGAGTGCGACGGGACAAAGACATCCCTGCCGGCCAAACCCTCCCCTAACTCTGACGACGCTGGCCCAATTGTGCGATTCCTCATGTGTCTCCTTGGTCACGGCCCGGCTGTGACACAGCCTGGGATCGAGCCCGGGTTTGTAGTGATGCCTAAAGCACTGCGATGCCTCAAGGGTTTCCCGGGTCACGGATGCGATGCAGTGCCTTAGACCGCTGTACCACTCGGGAGGCCTTCATTATTCAAACATATTTTAGAATATAAAAATAATGTCAATATGGATATTTTTATTCAGTATACATCAAGTTACTTGGGAGGTAGAATTATTTGTGTCAAGAAGGGCGTGGTACGGCATCAAACCCACGCCATCACAGTAGGCCTATATGCGAGCCCTGAAGGCAGCAGTCCTAACTGCTAGACCACCCCAGGCCATGAAGGAAGTCAATACTGACAGTTAATTTGTAACCTTAGGATACATTTCACACTTGTATGCCATAGCCTAGTGGAGACCAATATCTATATTGTGTTATTGATTATATTGTGTTATTTAAGCTATATAAAACAACGGTTGTTGAGGCTTCATTTCAGATACATGTTTGTACATTAGAGTGTTGCAATAATATGGCCTAGCGTTTGAGCCAGCGAGAGATGATAATATTATTTTGATAGCAGGCTTGATCCCGATGACTCGACAGCCCCCGCTTGGAGAGAAGGAAAACTGCACATTTTCAAGGGATCACAAGGCTCGTTTTGAATTTCCAGGAAAGTTCTCCCCTGACAATAAAGTGATCAAGTTAAGATCTGACATCTGTATGACATGACACATTGACTTAGGAAAAAAAAATACATTTTGGTTATTGAACTACATTAAGTGAAGTGGATTTACACCCGGTAATGTAATTACGGTAACGGAATTTAATCACGGGTCCCTGATCTGTACTACAACAGAAATCCATATTTATGGATGTAAAAAAAAAATGTCCTCATGGTGATGTATCCTAAATAGGTACACAAAGGTACAAATATGCAATATTCTCCATTACATATTTGGGTATTATTCTACACGTTGGTTATTATTATTTTAATTAGCTCTGCCCTCAAACAAGACGATATTTGGTTGGTCCGGACCAAATCTGGACCAATGATAGATGTCTATGTTTCACAAGTTTGAACGTCAAAGCTCAGTTGTGTACTGTGGAGTATAGTTTAGTTCAGTACAGAACAGCACAGAACAGTAGAGTGCAGTATAGTACAGTAGAGTTCAGTATAGTACAGTAGAGTGCAGTATAGTACAGTAGAGTTCAGTACAGTACAGTAGAGTTCAGTACAGTACAGTAGAGTTCAGTACAGTAGAGTTGAGTTCAGTACAGTAGAGTGCAGTATAGTACAGTAGAGTATATTTCAGTACAGAACAGTACAGTTCAGTACAGTAGAGCTCAGTAGGGTACTGTAGAGTATATTTCAGTACAGAACAGTTGAGTTCAGTACATTAGAGTTCAGTAGGGTACTGTAGAGTATATTTCAGTACAGAACAGTACGGTACAGCACAGAACAGTAGAGTTCAGTATAGTAATTGTGTAATTTTAATTAGGATCCCCATTAGCTAACGCCGTAACACTAGCTAGTCTTCCTGGGGTCCAACACCAATTAACAAGACATTACAAACAACCACAATCAAGACTTCACCAACATTCAACAAGTAGACAATACAGACCATTAAAATACCTGACAGGAAACACATTTAACATTCAGTTGATGCTTTCTATTTCCTGTCCAGTCATATGGTCTATCACATTAGATGTTCTTTCTATTTCCTGTCCAGTCATATGGTCTATCACATCAGATGTTCTTTCTATTTCCTGTCCAGTCATATGGTCTATCACATTAGATGTTCTTTCTATTTCCTGTCCAGTCATATGGTCTATCACATTAGATGTTCTTTCTATTTCCTGTCCAGTCATATGGTCTATCACATCAGATGTTCTTTCTATTTCCTGTCCAGTCATATGGTCTATCACATTAGATGTTCTTTCTATTTCCTGTCCAGTCATATGGTCTATCACATCAGATGTTCTTTCTATTTCCTGTCCAGTCATATGGTCTATCACATCAGATGTTCTTTCTATTTCCTGTCCAGTCATATGGTCTATCACATCAGATGTTCTTTCTATTTCCTGTCCAGTCATATGGTCTATCACATCAGATGTTCTTTCTATTTCCTGTCCAGTCATATGGACTATCACATTAGATGTTCTTTCTATTTCCTGTCCAGTCATATGGTCTATCACATCAGATGTTCTTTCTATTTCCTGTCCAGTCATATGGTCTATCACATCAGATGTTCTTTCTATTTCCTGTCCAGTCATATGGTCTATCACATCAGATGTTCTTTCTATTTCCTGTCCAGTCATATGGACTATCACATTAGATGTTCTTTCTATTTCCTGTCCAGTCATATGGTCTATCACATCAGATGTTCTTTCTATTTCCTGTCCAGTCATATGGACTATCACATTAGATGTTCTTTCTATTTCCTGTCCAGTCATATGGTCTATCACATCAGATGTTCTTTCTATTTCCTGTCCAGTCATATGGTCTATCACATCAGATGTTCTTTCTATTTCCTGTCCAGTCATATGGACTATCACATTAGATGTTCTTTCTATTTCCTGTCCAGTCATATGGTCTATCACATCAGATGTTCTTTCTATTTCCTGTCCAGTCATATGGACTATCACATTAGATGTTCTTTCTATTTCCTGTCCAGTCATATGGTCTATCACATCAGATGTTCTTTCTATTTCCTGTCCAGTCATATGGTCTATCACATTAGATGTTCTTTCTATTTCCTGTCCAGTCATATGGTCTATCACATCAGATGTTCTTTCTATTTCCTGTCCAGTCATATGGTCTATCACATCAGATGTTCTTTCTATTTCCTGTCCAGTCATATGGTCTATCACATTAGATGTTCTTTCTATTTCCTGTCCAGTCATATGGTCTATAGCGTTAGATGTTCTTTTTTCTTCTTGAAGGTGGATTTACTTTTTGCCTGAGAAATATGGATTGGTAAAGAGTTCCATTCAGCTATGGCTCTTTATAAAACTGTAGATTTAAGGCGATTGGTCCTTGGTTTAAGTTGTTTTAGCTGCCCTGAATTTGCCTGTCTGGTTTGGTGGTTACGCGTGTTGCTAGTATGTACTAATTGGACTGAAAAATACTGTGATTTTTTTTTAAATATAACATTCCTAATGAATATCAGAAGACTATATAGTAATTTGTTTTTAACGTGGAGCCATGAGAGATTATGATGCATTTGAATAATATTCATTCGGTTAAAACAATGAAGAGATAATCTGGCAGCCCTGTTTTGAGCAATGAAGAGATAATCTGGCAGCCCTGTTTTGAGCAATGAAGAGATAATCTGGCAGCCCTGTTTTGAGCAATGAAGAGATAATCTGGCAGCCTTGTTTTGAGCAATGAAGAGATAATCTGGCAGCCCTGTTTTGAGCAATGAAGAGATAATCTGGCAGCCTTGTTTTGAGCAATGAAGTGATAATCTGGCAGCCCTGTTTTGAGCAATGAAGAAATAATCTGGCAGCCCTGTTTTGAGCAATGAAGAGATAATCTGGCAGCCTTGTTTTGAGCAATGAAGAGATAATCTGGCAGCCTTGTTTTGAGCAATGAAGAGATAATCTGGCAGCCTTGTTTTGAGCAATGAAGAGATAATCTGGCGGCCTTGTTTTGAGCAATTAAGAAATAATCTGGCAGCCTTGTTTTGAGCAATGAAGAAATAATCTGGCAGCCTTGTTTTGAGCAATGAAGAGATAATCTGGCAGCCCTGTTTTGAGCAATGAAGAGATAATCTGGCAGCCTTGTTTTGAGCCATTTGGAGCTATTTTATATCTTTCTATGCTGCAGATGACCATATAACTGGACAGTACTCTAAGTGTGATAGGACCAGGGATTAACCATATAACTGGACAGTACACTAAGTGTGATGGGACCAGGGATTGACCATATAACTGGACAGTACACTAAGTGTGATAGGACCAGGGATTGACCGTATAACTGGACAGTACTCTAAGTGTGATAGGACCAGGGATTGACCATATAACTGGACAGTACTCTAAGTGTGATAGGACCAGGGATTGACCATATAACTGGACAGTACTCTGTGTGATAGGACCAGGGATTGACCATATAACTGGACAGTACTCTAAGTGTGATAGGACCAGGGATTGACCATATAACTGGACAGTACTCTAAGTGTGATATGACCAGGGATTGACCATATAACTGGACAGTACACTAAGTGTGATGGGACCAGGGATTGACCATATAACTGGACAGTACACTAAGTGTGATAGGACCAGGGATTGACCGTATAACTGGACAGTACTCTAAGTGTGATAGGACCAGGGATTGACCAGCAATTTGGCGTCTAGATGATCTGTACCAGGCATCCTTTCTACCTCTTCCCTTTCTACTTGATGAATTTGGAACCTGCATTGCCTCTCATTCATGATACAATATTTTATAAGGGTATATGACATGGAGCTATCAGTTGGAATCATAGCATTCCTCAACTTGTCCACTTTGCCTGTAAAATATTCATTCAAGTAGTTTGCGATGTCATGTGGTTTTGTGATAAATATACCGTCTGATTCAACAAAAGAGGCAGACATGTTTGAATTCCTACCCATAATAGTGTTCAACGTTCTCCACAGCTTTTTCCCCCATCATCCTTCACTGATAGAATCCCTTCTTCTTTTTTCCTTTGTTTAGTTTGGTCACAAGATTTCTTAATTTACAATAACTTTGCTTATGGAACAGAGTACCAGATTTATCTGCTACTTTTTTGGAATCGTTACATTTCTCAGCTCATCGTCAATCCATGGGGCACCGTCTGACCTCACAGTGTATTTTCTTAAAGGGGCGTGCTTATCAGCTATTCTCATAAGTAATTTCATAAACAAACTTAGTGACATTTCACGATCATCCTTACTACATACTTCTAACCATTGCACATTCTTAATCTCATCCACAAATGAGTCCTGACTGAACCCTCGGTAGGACCTGCGGTAGATTACCTTAGGGCCAGCCTTTGGTATTTTAGTTTCCCTAGTTAGTGCAGCCAAGTTATGATCACTGTAACCTGGTGCCACTGATACAGCTTTAGAACAACGTTCAGCCATGTTAGTAAAAATGTGATCCATACAAGTTGATGATGTGATACCGGACCTGTTAGTGAACGTTCTGGTTGGTGATGTCATAACCTGGGTCAGGTTACGTACAACAGAAATAACTCCTTCTCTTTGGACAGTTGGTGTTAAAACAAATTGATATTCATATCTCCCCCCAAAAAATATATTTCACTATTTTCAGCAGATACCTTATCCAACATTTCACAAATGACGTTCAGATATTTCACATCAGCGCTAGGTGGCCTATAGCAGCAACCAACGAGTATAGGTTTCAATAGGTGATAAATGCACCTGTACCCATAGCGTCTCTAATCCATTCAACATTAAGTCATTACGTCGTTTACCTGGAATATGATTCTGGATGTAAAACTGAAACTCCACCCCCAGATCTATTTCTGTCTCTCCTGAATAAATTGTATCCATGTATAGAGATCTCAGCATCCTCAAAAGAAGAGTCCAAGTGAGTCTCTGATATTGCCAATACATGAATATTGTTTGACTGCACTAGTTCGGTACAGTAGAGTTCAGTTGAGTTCAGTACAGTACAGTTGAGTTCAGTACAGTACGTTAGAGTTCAGTACATTAGAGTTCAGAAGAGTTCAGTACAGTAGAGTTCAGTACAGTTGAGTTCAGTACAGTTGAGTTCAGTACAGTACAGTTGAGTTCAGTACAGTACAGTAGAGCTCAGTACAGTAGAGTTCAGAAGAGTTCAGTACAGTAGAGTTCAGTACATTAGAGTTCAGTAGAGTTCAGTACATTTGAGTTCAGTACAGTACATTAGAGTTCAGTACATTAGAGTAGTTCAGAAGAGTTCAGTACAGTTGAGTTCAGTACAGTACAGTAGAGCTCAGTACATTAGAGTTCAGAAGAGTTCAGTACAGTAGAGTTCAGAAGAGTTCAGTACAGTAGAGTTCAGAAGAGTTCAGTACATTACAGTTGAGTTCAGTACAGTACAGTAGAACTCAGTACAGTAGAGTTCAGAAGAGTTCAGTTCAGAAGAGTTCAGTACAATAGAGTTCAGAAGAGTTCAGTACAGAAGAGTTCAGTACAGTAGAGTTCAGAAGAGTTCAGTACATTACAGTTGAGTTCAATACAGTACAGTAGAACTCAGTACAGTAGAGTTCAGAAGAGTTCAGTTCAGAAGAGTTCAGTACAAAAGAGTTCAGAAGAGTTCAGTACAGTAGAGTTCAGTACAGTAGAGTTCAGAACAGTAGAGTTCAGTTCAGTTCAGTTCAGTACAGTACAGTTGAGTTCAGTAAAGTAGAGTTCAGTACAGTTCAGTACAGTTGAGTTGAGTTGAGTTCAGTACAATACAGTTGAGTTCAGTACAGTAGAGTTCAGTTCAATACAGTTAAGTTCAGTACAGTACAGTTGAGTTCAGTACAGTACAGTTCAGTACAATACATTTGAGTTCATTACAGTCCAGAACAGTTCAGAACAGTACAGTTCAGTACAATACAGTTGAGTTCAGTACAGTACAGTTGAGTTCTGTACAGTACAGTTCAGTACACTACAGTTGAGCTCAGTACATTAGAGTTCAGTACACTACAGTTGAGTTCAGTACATTAGAGTTCAGTACAGTAGAGTTCAGTACAGTACAATACAGTTCAGTTCAGTATAGTACAGTTCAGTAGAATACAGTTCAGTTCAGTACAATACAGTAGAGTTCAGAACAATACAGTTGAGTTCAGTACAGTACAGTTGAGTCCAGTACAGTACAGTACAGTACAGTACAGTTCAGTACAGTTCAGTACAATACAGTTCCGTTCAGTTCAGTTCAGTTCAGTTCAGTACAGTTCAATTCAGTTCAGTACAGTACAGTACAGTACAGTACAGTACAGTACAGTTCAGTTCAGTTCAGTACAGTACAGTTCAGTACAGTTGAGTTGAGTTCAGTTCAGTTCAGTTCAGTACAATACAGTTGAGTTCAGTACAGTAGAGTTCAGTTCAATACAGTTGAGTTCAGTACAGTACAGTTGAGTTCAGTTCAGTACAGTACAGTACAGTTCAGTATAGAAGGGTACAGTTCAGTACAATACAGTTGAGTTCAGTACAGTACAGTTTAGTTGAGTTGAGTTCAGTACAGTTCAGTACAGTACAGTACAGTACAGTACAGTACAGTAAGGTACAGTTCAGTACAGTACAGTACAGTAGAGTTCAGTACAATACAGTTGAGTTCACTACAGTACAGTTCAGTACAATACAGTTGAGTTGAGTTAATTGCAGTATTGTTCAGTACAGTACAGTTTAGTTCAGTACAGTAGAGTTCAGTACAGTACAGTTCAGTTCAGTACAGTACAGTTCAGTACAATACAGTTGAGTTCAGTAGATTAGAGTTCAGTTCAGTACAGTACTGTTGAGTTCAGTACAGTAGAGTTCAGTTCTGTACAGTACAGTAGAGTTCAGTACAGTACAGTACAGTACAGTACAGTACAGTAGAGTTCAGTGCAGTAGAGTTGAGTTCAGTACAGTATAGTTGAGTTCAGTACAGTACAGTAAAGTTCAGCACTGTACAGTTTAGTACAGTACAGTATAGTTGAGTTCAGTACAGTACAGTACAGTAGAGTTCAGTACAGTAGAGTTCAGTACAGTACGTTATAGTTCAGTTCAGTACAGTAAAGTTCAGCACTGTACAGTAGAGTTCAGAACTGTACATTATAGTACTGTGCTCTGCTGTGTACTGTACTGTACTGTACTATACTGTTCTCTACTGTACTGTGCTGTCCAAACTTCTGAACCCAACTGTTATTTGTGACTACTATGATTTGTAGCCAATTTAAGTGAAACAGAAATTCTGTTACAGATTCTTCTGAAATTCCGTTACATATTTGGAATTACGAGTTTTAATCACTTAATAAATCCCAAACAAAATGTAATAAATCACTATAACTTATTGTTACCAATACTATTACATGTTACTTCTGTGAACTTCTATTTTCCTCCCTCCTCACAAAGGGAGAGAAATGTAAAAATATCTGAAAGTTATGTGGGTTTTTGGTAACGGAATGTCAAGGCACAAGGCAATGTCTCTCAATAAACTTACAGAAAGGCAGACAAATTTCTCCAAAACGAAATATATGTGTTGATATTTATTGTCATGTGTCTCAACATCAACATAATTGTGTTTGGATGTATTTCTGATACCTTTTAAGACTTTTTCTGCTAGATGTTTTCTAAGACAGCTTTTTTTTTCCATCTGTTTGATCATAAATCAAAGCCTTTGCTTATTCCTAGTGCTAAACGATTAGTGCTTTTTTTTTTTTTAAATTAACGTCAGTTCGGTTTCAATATTCTTTTTTTTATGCATGAGGAGGTCGGATAAGGAAAGTTCACGGATGTTAACAAGGAAGGATAGTCGCGTGGTTTTTACATCAGCTCTCTTGGCCTTCCAACCACAACCGGTTTTTAATTTATTTCAGTATTTATAATCTGTGTTGTTATTTATATCACTTTTATTTTATTTGATGCAAATAAATTAAACCCTAAACCTAACAACACAGAATAATATCAAAGTCCCATGATGGTAGTGACTGCCCATTACTGCTGATCCCTCATCAACCATGTATTCTCATTACTTCAATGAAAATATTTCAGTTGTTGTGTAATATTAAGTTTGTTTTATTTTGATGGCTTTATTATTTCATTCCAAGTCATCATCTCCTCTGTATAGAGCTGATGCCTACGCCGTCTGACAAAATCACTATTTTAGTAAATAAGGCATGCGTGTATGACTGCTGAATACCAATCACTGACATCCTGTAAATTCAGGTGGAGAGATACCTTGTGAAGAAACTGCTTTCTATCACTTGCGATCTCTCCGTCTCTAGTGTCCGCTCCACAAAAGAGAAGTACGCGGGTGCGCAAATAGATTATGGTCATTGTAGTTAATTACCACGTTTTCTGTGCTAAACTATGTCGAATTTTAGCCCGTTCGAAAATACAACTCCGTACAACATCGCACAGTTCGGGGCTTGATCTTGGATTTTTCTTGAGAGAAACGACACATCGAGCTCACAGAAGAAGAAAAAAAAACAGACAAAATGGAATTTAAATAATTGAACTGAGGTTGGTCAACTAGGTCTTTAAAACCAGCAAAATAACTTACATTTCACTACTTATTCCTAATTTGTAGGATTATACTTTTTTTACATCCAATTTGACATGCTCCTATGAAATTTGCATGTTGGTGCTCATGGGACCATACATAATCAGTCATCACCACAGCACTGATGTTGGACACATTTGGTTAATTAATAGTGGCATTCCAACTTTGATTAATTATTCAAATCTGTCTAACAGTTGAACAAGTCGGCTTCCACACTCACAAAGAGTTAAGAGGCTTTGTTCTGAAGCCCTACTTTGGCCTGTCTCTTTGGCCTGTCTCTTTGACTTCTGCACCAACGGTAGCGGTGGGAAAATGTAAAACGACTGTTGTATATTCGTTGACATCTATCCATTGTGACTGACCAACGTTTTCCCAAACCCGACGTGTTCCCGAAACCGATGTTTCCCTACATTAAACCGTCCCCTATACACACGCCCTCTCCTCTCTGACAACTCTCTCTGTAACGGAGAGAAGTTAGAAAGGTACTTCTTCTACATGACGACTTCATCGCCTGCTGAGGCCCTGCAGCTTTTTAAAGTTAATTAATCCTGACTTCTTCTCTAATCCAATGAAACAGTGGAGCGGAGGGGCCTGTCTATGCAGAACATGTTTCTACAGGGGAAAAAAGGACTCCGGATCTTTCGTTCCTTTATCGCTTAAGTGAGCTGTCACTGATAGGGAGGTGGATGAGGAGGAGGAGGAGGAGGAGGAGGAGGAGGAGGAAGCGGCATGCACACACACACACACACACACACACAAACACACACACACACACAGACACGCAAACACCCACACACACACACACAGACACAGACACGCACGCACACACACACAGACACGCACACACACGCACAGACACACACACACACACACACACACACACACACACACACACACACACACACACACACACACAGACACACACAGACACGCACACTCTTCATACAGGCCTTAATCTGTGGAATGACTCAACCATGACCCACTAGGGAAAAAATCATGACATGGTAATCACAGAGAGCAGTGTAGTTTTATCATATAACCACTCATCCACAAATCTCTGTTACCTTAATTCTGAAAAAGAATGGAGAATATAAGCACCGTATCATTTCCAGATTTTTATGTGGTGCTTAAATTTTACGTTCATTTGAGGTTGAGGCATACAGCTGTACCCAGAGCCATATATCTATATATGACTGTACACTGTACCTTCCTAATATTGAGTTGCAGGACATGGACTCTACAAGGTGTCGAAAGTGTTCCACAGGGATGCTGGCCCCATGTTGACTCCAATGCTTCCCACAGTTGTCAAGTTGGCTGGATGTCCTTTGGGTGGTGGACCATTCTTGATACACACAGAAAACTGTTGAGCGTGAAAAACCCAGCAGCGTTGCAGTTCTTGACACTAAACCGGTGCGCCTGGCACCTACTACCATACCGTGTTCAAAGGCACTTAAATCTTTTGTCTTGCCAATATATCCTTTGAATGGCGCGCACACACACAATCCATGTCTCAATTGTCTCAAGGCTTAGAAATCCTTCTTCAACCTGTCTCCTCCCCTTCATCTACACTGATTGAATTGGATTTAACAAGTGACATCAATAAGGGATTATAGCTTTCACCTGGATTCACCTGGTCAGTCTATGTCATGGAAAGAGCAAGTGTCCGTAATGTTTTGTACACTCAGTGTATAAGAATCTACCCACACACCCCCACCACACCACCCACCCCACCCTCCACACACAAACAAACACACACAAACACACACAGTCACACACTTCTTGCGTGTCGTTTGACTTGACACACATGGCCTCAGAGCCTGATTGATAGATACTGTTCATATCTGGACAACACACTCCATTTCAACTATAGCCATGTCACTCGTGACAAACAATGCTTTCTCAGGAGCAAGCTAAAACAACCGTTGTTACGGTAACGATGAAGTATGGACGTAATTAGTGGACGATGAATCACTGTTATTGTGACAAATATTTATCTCTTTTTAGGTTTCTCTTTTCTTGATGCGGCTTGATTTTCCCGACGCCCTCTCCAATTATTCGATAATGAGTATTTTTTGTTCATCTGATGTAACAATATATGAACAATGTCCTTGAGAGTAAATATGTTGAGAATTAAATGACAATCTATGCTGCTTAAAAAAAAAAAAAATAAAAATCCAACAAGAAATGTTATATACAGTCTAATTACCAATTTCTGCCTTGAGTAGGTATATTCCCCCTTGGATATTCCCATAGAAACCTAAAACACGTTGGCCAATAGTGGGTTAGTTTTTATTACTTCCATTTATTGTATCCTGTGAGTCACTTCAGATACGTAATACAGACACAGTCATGGCTAGTCATTAATAATCAAGAAATCCCCCCGTATCCTCTATGTGAATAGATTGATTAGGCTATGCTACGTTTAAAAAAAAAAAAACGCTGTGCGACCACAGACATTGTTGTTATTATTTGGTCTGCTTCCGTCTTTGATAAATCTGTTGTTGTCTAGTAGTACCTGTTCTTGCGTTTCCTGTCTTACGTGATGATGGTGTTTTGTGCTGCAATAATCCCTCAGGGGTTCGTCATGGCCTCTCTTTCGTTGATGACTTACAACACCTCAGTGGTTTTTAACAATTATTTTGTTTTGTTTCAACTGTCACCTTCAATTACGAATATAACTTATAAGTTCATGACAAATCGTCGGAATACAACTTTTTTTATTTATTTCTCTCATGCCAATGGGGTTTTTCATTCTAATACATCACTGTAATCAAAGATCATTTAAATGTGACAAGACATCCTTGGTCTCTGAGTCCCAAATGGCACCTGTATTCCCTACACAGTGCACCAGAACCCTATTGGCCCTGGTCAAAAGTAGTGCACTATATAGGGAATAGGATGCTGTTCGGGGTACTCAGTCTTGTATGGGAACCCAAGAAGCATGCAGAAGAATTAACACCTTCCCCACTCATGAATTGAAATGTAATTAAACTTTGATTCACCAGATAATTATTCTTTTGCATTGCTGTTATCCAAAATAGTCCGGTTTGATTGGGTAGGCCTATGTTCATGGTATTTACCTGGTGGTAGTTAAGGTGTTTATGGCAAAACAAAAGGAAATTGATTGATTTGCATCAATACTCCATTGAGGACTTAACCATCGTGCTCTGTGGTGATCTGTTCAAGTAAATACTAGACGGTTTATGTTTTTCCTTTCATTTCAGTGGAGTTGTCAGAAATGTAACGGAGCAATGCTTTCCACGCAGTTGCTAGACTCTTAGCGTCTTGATTGCCAGACTCGTGACACTCCGCTACCAGTACTGACATCAAATCATTGAATCTAATTTTACTCGTAAACAACAGGTGTAGACTAACAATGAAAGGCTTACTTATGAGCCTTTCGCAACAATGGGAAACGTGGGAAAATCCCAAATGTTTGTGGTTCTTAATCTTCTAACAGTAATTGAAGAGTCTCATTCCAAACTACAGTACGTGTGATTGGCCTTAATCAAATAGGAGCTGCAGCTGAGCACGAGCCTGGTTCCAGCATTGTTTGCCAATTTATGGTCATTGTCATAAAACAGCACAATCAGATCTGGGATCATGCCAGGTGAATGGATGGAAGACACACCTGAAGGCATGGAATTCACCTCGCTGTCATGGAAACGGCAAGTAATGACATCTTAGAAATGTATACCTGGTACCAGGCACAGATAGGGCTCTAGGTGTACCTGGTACCAGGCACAGATAGGGCTCTAGGTGTACCTGGTACCAGGCACAGATAGGGCTCTAGGTGTACCTGGTACCAGGCACAGATAGGGCTCTAGGTGTACCTGGTACCAGGCACAGATAAATTGGCAAAAATGACATCCACATGGTTACTACCAATAGTCAAAGTTATTTATTGTGAAGGCTGCTATCCTACTCTAAATAAATTCAAGTGGAACAAAGAAGAAGAAGAACAATTTGGCCACGTTAGCTACCGCCGGCTACGTGATACAGCTGCCTTGTGGGCAGCAACTGCTGCCTGGTGGGAAGCAACTGCTGCCTGGTCGGAAGCAACTGCTGCTCAGTGGAAAGCAACTCACGTTGGCGACCATCTCGATACAACACCGTTGTACTGGTCATTACCACCGGCTTGTCCTTAGTTAGCCAATTGGCATGTCAGTGACATCCAGATGGTGACCAATACTACAAGTTAATTCTCCCTCGCCCATTGATATAAACATCACTTTCTTTTACAAGTTTTAACTAGACATGCTACTGTTGTTGCTGACTAGCCGCACTCGAACCCTTAGCTGCGCAATATGGGTCATCAATTTGGGCACCGGGCATTGTCCGTATAGCCTCTCCCGTCACAGAGGAAATCAATGCAAAGCGGAGTGGGCGGGACCCCGTTGGTCGATGTGAACGTGACATGGGAGGCGAATAAAAAAAGTGAATGATTCCCCAATTTTATGCAAATCACCATTGACGAATGTGGGGGCGATGACCAATCCAATGGGTGGGGGCCAACCACTCGAAAACACGGCAACAAAGAAACACAAACAATCACGCTACAAAAACACGAGGGGAACAGAGGGTTAAATAAGGAACATGTAATTATAGGATAGAAACCAGGTGTGTATAATAAAGACAACAAAAAAAAACATAGAAAATGAAAAGTAGATCGGCGGTAGCTAGAAGACCGGTGACTTCGACCGCCCGAAAGCCACCCGAGCAAAGGAGAGGGACCAACTTCGGCTGAAGTCGTGACAATGGATTAAACTATGTACCCCATTTAATAACCAGACATTCATACAAACTTGCTATGCTGAATTATTGAGGCTCAACTGAACGCACTGCTATATGTTGCCACTCTGGGCAGCCATAGTGGCATGAGGCAAGTTACTGCTGTGCAGTCTACATTACATGGGCAGTAGTATCTGTTCTGTATTGAGATAATCTATGCGGGTGCAGGATGTCTGTGATGTGTCACAGTGCTTGTAGCCTGATTCTAGACCAGATTCAGTGTGGATTGATTTAAAAGTTATTATTTTAATTTCTGTTAATAAGCGTTTGTTGTTTTCAAAAAAATAATAAAGTGCCAGCGTATCAGCTAGACCTATTTCCCACCCTGGACTCGGCTAATTGTCAAACTCTTGAGGCCCAATGAGATTGTAACTTTGCATTGGACCTCTGTATTTCACACACATGGTCTTTGCACTGTCTTCCTGCTCTTTTTGTGTCCGGTCTTTTCCATTTCCTTCTGCAAAAAAACACATTTATTGTAATCTGTCTCAGTCTAACGGAAATATCCTCCAGTTGGATTTGGAATCAGATCAATACATCTGTTCATATGGTCAATTAGTAGGCCTATTGTAGTCACCCCATCATTCCATTAGGCCTGTAGAGACAAATATATAAAAAATAATAATAATTAATAATATAAACTATAAAATACCGTTACACATGTGTTTTGTATTTAATTCCAAATACACATTTTCATCACACATTCTGGGGTGTGGTGACTGGCGACAGTTGTGGCAGGATATGTTTTTAGTGCCCCCTCCCCTTGACAGCACAGAGAAACATTTACATTTTAAAATGAGTTTCCTGCTATTGTACACATTTTGCCTTGATACATTTGAGCAATTTTATGACACATTTCCTGCAATACAACCCATATTGCCATGGTGTGGAATCTAATTAAATATTGTTTGTCACATGCTATATAAACAACAGGTGTGGACTAACAGTGAAATGCTGTGACGGGACCTTCCCAACAATGCAGACATAAAGAAAATATAAATATTTAGAATTTTTTTCAGTTTTAAAGCAAATTTCCTGCAATTCTGCACATGTTGCCATGACTTACAGTATGCCATGTTCATGATATCTGAGTGACTAACAAAATGAATAGGGGCCCCCTGGAGGTCAGGGCCCCTGGGAACGTGCCCTGCATGCCTGGTCTGTATTCGGCCATCATTACTACAACTTTAGCTAGACTAATTCATTTATACCAATCAAAAAATTGTAGCCGACATGGCTAATTGAGTGACTGTCAGTGACTGACATAACAAGAGAAAAATTGCTGATACACAAGCAAATTTCGAACTTGCAGCTTGTGTATTCTACTAGTCTAACTCTCAAAAGTTAGCTGAGACCCAGACTGTTCCCTAGCGGCCTGGGGACCTAAGTGACTGCTTACATTGCATATTCCTGGAACCGGCCCTGGCCACATATAATTATACAGTATAATCGCCACTAACAAATACTGGTGAATATAGACCCACTAAACTTAGCCCCATCTGCTTCCACCAGGCGCATGCGTGCTTGGAACAAGCATAGTTTTAGTGGGAGTGTGCTTTGTGGAGTTTATGGGGAGGTTTTATGAAATGGGATATTGTATTGACTCAACAGGAAAAGGACTTCGGTTTAGAGTAAGTACATCGTCAGAGGACATGATGAAATAACTGTCGCCTGATATAAACGCAGGAAGGCTACTTTATTGTGCTGTAGAAGTTTGGACATGTTTCTGGCAGTCCGGCTCGTTTTTAGCATACTCTCTTCTGTTTATCTTCTAGAATAAGAAGTGTCATTTCGCTTGATAAATCTGCCTTGCGGGCTACAATGACACCGTTGAATTTGACAATGAAGGAGAAAACACTTCGTTGGACTTCAACAGCAGCAACAGCTGGAATAGTTCTGCTGACTTTGTTTGCATGGTCTTGTCACGCAGAAGAAGCATCTTGTCACGGAGCTTACGACTTGTACTTTGTTCTAGATAGGTAAGTGAATTTTATTTGCAACATTGAATCACTGAAGTACTTGTTATGTTCAGGGAGTGAAACAATAGCAATGTAGCTACAATGTAACAATGTAACAACAACAGTGTCAATGTAGCTACAATGTAACAACAACAGTGTCAATGTAGCTACAATGTAACAATGTAACAACAACAGTGTCAATGTAGCTACAATGTAACAATGTAACAACAACAGTGTCAATGTAGCTACAATGTAACAATGTAACAACAACAGTGTCAATGTAGCTACAATGTAACAATATAACAACAACAGTGTCAATGTAGCTACAATGTAACAGCGATTAAGCAATGTCACGTTTAGCCTAGAAATGTACACAGTCACATTGATTATTCGTATGGTTCAAATCATTCATGCTTGGTCCAGTTCAGCAGATGAACGGTTAAATTGGTTAGTTCCCGGCCTATAATGCCGGCTTAAATATAATTAACCTGCAGACCAGCCCAATACATATTTAGCCCCCTAAAGTTGTCTGAGAAAAATAAAATAAAAATACAATATTTTTTTGTTGTTGTCATTTTCGTTCTTGGACACAAAATACTGTCAAATCATCAGGAAACGAGTCTACTCACATAAAGATTGCATCCAAATGTAATCAAGGTTTGAAATTATTCTGTTTTTCTTAAATTCTGCATCTGTTTGGGATTCTTGCGGTAAATTTGTACAAAGAATAAATCTTCCCAAAGCTGAATGTAATTGGGGACCCCTGCCATAGGCCTATTGGGAGTTCTGTTTAGATCTGCTAACCATTGTAAAGATAACATGAAGTTACTGAGACAAAGCTTTTGTGGTCTTAAACCTAACCCTCACTTTAACCCCATTCCCAGTTGAGCAAAGAGTTTAGACAAAGTTGAAGTTTGGTGATGCATACCATACTGTCTCAGGAAGCAAACGTACTTGATACAACACATGTTTTTACTTAAGAATTTTGACTTCATTTTTTTTTTCTTCTCTCCCAACTTGGCTCAATGCCATGTTTCTGCAAGCCTGTTGCATCTCTCTGCACCTCTCTCCAGTTTTAAACCCTCGGTCAACTACTCCACCCTGTTCTCAATTATAAAATGACAGGATGATGCAGAGATTGTAGCTAGGCCTACCGCTGATACAATTGATAAACTTCAAGGGCTTTTTCAGAGCTGCATATACAGTGCATATACAGTGCATATACAGTGCACATATACAGTGCATATACAGTGCATATACAGTGCACATATACAGTGCATATACAGTGCATAGACAGTGCACATATACAGTGCATATACAGTGCATATACAGTGCATATACAGTGCACATATATATGTATATACAGTGCATATACAGTGCATATACAGTGCACATATACAGTGCATATACAGTGCATATACAGTGCACATATACAGTGCACATATACAGTGCACATATACAGTGCATATACAGTGCATATACAGTGCACATATACAGTGCACATATACAGTGCACATACAGTGCATATACAGTGCACATATACAGTGCATATACAGTGCATAGACAGTGCACATATACAGTGCATATACAGTGCATATACAGTGCATATACAGTGCACATATACAGTGCATATACAGTGCACATATACAGTGCATATACAGTGCATATACAGTGCATATACAGTGCACATATACAGTGCATATACAGTGCATATACAGTGCACATATACAGTGCATATACAGTGCACATATACAGTGCATATACAGTGCATATACAGTGCATATACAGTGCACATATACAGTGCACATATACAGTGCATATACAGTGCATATACAGTGCACATATACAGTGCACATATACAGTGCATATACAGTGCACATATACAGTGCATATACAGTGCACATATACAGTGCATATACAGTGCACATATACAGTGCACATATACAGTGCATATACAGTGCACATATACAGTGCATATACAGTGCTTCCAGAAAGTATTCATTACCCCTTGACTTATTCCACATTTTGAACGTTTTTTTCTCTCACCCATCTACATCACAATTCCCCATAATGACATCACAATACCCCATAATGACATCACAATACCCCATAATGACATCACAATTCCCTCATAATGACATCACAATACCCCATAATGACAAAGTGAAAACATGTTTTTAGAAATCTGTGCAAATTTATTGAAAATTATATACAGAAATATCTAATTTACGTAAGTATTCACACCCTTGAGTCAATAGATGTTAGAGTCACCGTTGGCAGCGATTACAGCTGTGAGTCTTTCTGGGTTTCTAAGAGCTTTGTACACCTGGATTGTACAATATTTGTCTATTATTCTTTATAAAATCTTCAAGCTCAAATTGGTTGTTGATCATTGCTAGACAGCCATTTTTAAGTCTTGCCATAGATTTTCAAGTAGATTTAAGTCAAAACTGTAACTCGGCCACTCAGGAACATTCAATGTGGTCTTGGTAAGCAACTCCAGTGTAGATTTGATCTTACATTTTAGGTTGTCATGCTGAAAGGGGAATTTGTGTCCCAGTGTCTGTTGGAAAGCAGACTGAACCAGGTTTTCCTCTAGTATTTTGCCTGTGCTTTGCTTTATTCCGTTTCTATTTATCCTAAAAAACTCCCTAGTCCTTGCCGATGACAAGCATACCCATAACATGATGCAGCCACCACCAATGTTCCCTCAAATGTTTTTTGCCATTGAGCAAATTTCAGGTCTGCTGAGTGCAAACTTGAACATTGTTAAAATTCTGTGCAAATTCCAGCTCATGTTTATTGTGAACACTGAGGCTGTACCTGCTTTAAGTTACAGTTTTAACAGTGGCCAAGTAGGCTACTGTGGCTTCTTGATCATAATGTAGGCCTACCAAAGTGACCTACCATCAAAAACCTATGGAGAAAATGCATCCCAGAACATTTTAACATGGAATAGCTGTTCTATCATTAAGCCGACAGTAGCAGCCAATGTGTGGTGTTCAATGTAGGTCTACATTAGGCCTAACTACCCCCTATATCTACTGCAGACCTCATCCTCCACATACAACACCCGTTTCTGCCACATTCTGTTAAAGGTCCACAAAGAACACACGTCCCTGGGTCGCTCATCTTTTCAGTTCACTGCAGCTCAAAAGCTTTAACGACGGCAAGGTATTGTGTTTCATTTGAAAACAGCTACTTATTTTGTAAAAGCACAATATTTCAGTCATCCCACCACCCCTAACTTTCTGTTTACTCAAAATAGCACATACACAGCACTGTTCTTGAGTCCATGCAACTTACTATGTGACTTGTTAAGTAAAGTTTTACTCCTGAACTTATTTAGGCTTGTCATAACAAAAGGGGGTTGAATATTTATTGACTCAAGACATTTCAGCATTTCATTTTTTTATTAATTTGTAAACATTTCTTAAAACATAATCCCACTTTGACATTTTGGAGCCAGTGACACGAAACCCATTTAAAATGTAACAGAACAAAAAGTCAAGGGTGTGTGAGTACTCTGAAGGCACTGTACATACAGTACTTAGGCTTACTAGTAAACATTAGATCGTCAAGAGCCAACCGCGTGTTGTAGCGAACGTTCAGTCAGTCCAACACCTTAACCATTACACCAAGAGGTACGAAGCTCTTGAGAAGGTCAGTACTGTAGTGTAGGTGTTGTAACAAGGACCTTACAATGTAATGTATTCACAAAGTAACAAGGACCTTACAATGTAATGTATTCACAAAGTTAATCATCCTGAGTAGTTAGTAGTTACAGTATTGTCAAAGTGCAGTGGAACTTTGCTTCAGCCCCAGAACCCCACACACACACACACACACACAGATACACACTCTTTGCCAGACAGAAACATTGACCTTGTCTTGGAGATGGGGGAGGAGAGAAACTGTGTGAAAGATGGTGGCCCTAATGGTGAATCTCTCATGTTTTAATGTTCTCTGCACATACATTGAATTGTAATTATTAGTTTAATTACTACGATGTCGTTATCATCAAGGGCAAATTGAACACACTGACTGTGTTCACATTGCTCACTTTGACTGATAGAGGGTACGGTGTGCCAAGGTCTAAGGCGTGAGTGGCAAAGCACACTCCAACGTCACCCGCTCTGGACTGGCACGTGATGTATCTGGATGATACCAATAATAATAAAAACTATCAGTCATCATATAAGTTATTAACCAAAAATGTTTATTTCATGAAACTAGGTGGTATTGGCATTGTAGCAAAGAAATTACCAGGAAGCAAACCAAAGGAAGTAGACCAGTGAAATAAACCAAGAAAGTAAACCAAGATTCACCATAGTGAATACTTTATCCACCTATAGACACATCCAGTTCTTGTACAGGGTGATCAAGTTCATACAGTATCTATCCTAAGGAATTGTCTCGACTCAAGTTCAATTTAGTTTCAAAGACAATGTGGTTGTCTTTCATCTATCTGAAAGCATCGGTCTGAACACATTCTGCTGACTCGTGCTATGCTCAGTCAGCAACACACTGCAGAGTTTTACCACATGTTGTGATACAATGTGTTATCAGTACAGTCACTACCACTAGCTACAGTGAGGGGGAAAAAAGTATTTGATCCCCTGCTGATTTTGTACGTTTGCCCACTGACGAAGAAATGATCAGTCTATAATTTTAATGGTAGGTTTATTTGAACAGTGAGAGACAGAATAACAACAAAAAAATCCAGAAAAACGCACGTGAACAATGTTATAAATTGATTTGCATTTTAATGAGGGAAATAAGTATTTGACCCCTCTGCAAAGCATGACTTAGTACTTGGTGGCAAAACCCTTGTTGGCAATCACAGAGGTCAGAAGTTTCTTGTAGTTGGCCACCAGGTTTGCACACATCTCAGGAGGGATTTTGTCCCACTCCTCTTTGCAGATCTTCTCCAAGTCATTAAGGTTTCGAGGCTGATGTTTGTCAACTCGAACCTTCAACTCCCTCTACAGATTTTCTATGGGATTAAGGTCTGGAGACTGGCTAGGCCACTCTAGGACCTTAATGTGCTTCTTCTTGAGCCACTCCTTTGTTGTCTTGGCCGTGTGTTTTGGGTCATTGTCATGCTGGAATACCCATCCACGACCCATTTTCAATGCCCTGGCTGAGGGAAGGAGGTTCTCACCCAAGATTTGACGGTACATGGCCCCGTCCATCATCCCTTTGATGCGGTGAAGTTGTCCTGTCCCCTTAGCAGAAAAACACCCCCAAAGCATAATGTTTCCACCTCCATGTTTGACGGTGGGGATGGTGTTCTTGGGGTCATAGGCAGCATTCCCCTCCTCCAAACAAGGCGAGTTGAGTTGATGCCAAAGAGCTCAATTTTGGTCTCATCTGACGACAACACTTTCACCCAGTTGTCCTCTGAATCATTCAGATGTTCATTGGCAAACTTCAGACGGACATGTATATGTGCTTTCTTGAGCAGGGGGACCTTGCGGGGGCTGCAGGATTTCAGTCCTTCACGGTGTAGTGTGTTACCAATTGTTTTCTTGGTGACTATGGTCCCAGCTGCCTTGAGATCATTGACAAGATCCTCCCGTGTAGTTCTGGGCTGATTCCTCACCGTTCTCATGATCATTGCAACTCCACGAGGTGAGATCTTTCATGGAGCCCCAGGCCGAGGGAGATTGACAGTTCTTTTATGTTTCCCCCATTTGCGAATAATCTCAACAACTGTTGTCACCTTCTCACCAAGCTGCTTGGCGATGGTCCTGTAGCCCATTCCAGCCGTGTGTAGGTCTACAATCTTGTCCCTGACATCCTTGGAGAGCTCTTTGGTCTTGGCCATGGTGGAGAGTTTGGAATCTGATTGATATATTGCTTCTGTGGACAGGTGTCTTTTATACAGGTAACAAACTGAGATTAGGAGCACTCCCTTTAAGAGTGTGCTCCTAATCTCAGCTCGTTACCTGTATAAAAGACACCTGGGAACCAGAAATCTTTCTGATTGAGAGGGGGTCAACTACTTATTCCCCTCATTAAAATGCTAATCAATTTACAACATTTTTCACATGCGTTTTTCAGGATTTTTTTGTTGTTGTTATTTCTTCTCTCACTGTTCACTGTTCAAATAAACCTACCATTAAAATTATAGACTGATAATTTCTTTGTCAGTGGGCAAACGTACAAAATCAGCAGGGGATCAAATACTTTTTTCCCCCTCACTGTATAACAGCAAGCCAAGTCATCATGTCTAACTGTAGCACAACGAAGGTGTGCTGTGACACTGCACTAGTAAATCGTCGCAATTGCAGGTTAAGGTGCTCTTTGGTGAAAGGGGTTATTGGTCAACAAAAAAACAACAACAACAACAAAAAACAAGGAGGATCAAGGCAATCTTCATGATATTAAAATGCCTTTATTGTTGTGGACACGTTCAATGGAACAGAATTCTGCAAGTCAACTGTGTTTTTCTCATTTTCAGGTCGGGAAGTGTTTCTAACGACTGGGGTGAGATTTATGCCTTTGTGAAGAATCTGACAGACCGATTTGTGAGGTAAGCATTTTTGTTGTATTCTTTACAAATTACTTGTGGTCTGGCAAAGGGACAAGGACTGAGTGTTAATGGAGACGTAACGAATGCTCCCTGAAAAGCGTTGGGTAAGTGAAGGAACAAGGGTGGACTGGATGTGTTTGTTAAAATGGAATCTTGAAGATTTCAATAAGTCAACAAATACCACTTTTATCTATGACAGCTTTATGTCACATCTGAGTGTCTATTTGGGGTGACAGGGTAGCCTAGTGGTTGAGTGTTGGACTAGTAACCGAAAGGTTGCAAGTTCAATTCCCTGAGCCGACAAGGTACAAATCTGTTGTTCTGCCCCTGAACAGGCAGTTAACCCATTGTTCCTAGGCCGTCATTGAAAATAAGAATTTGTTCTTAACCGACTTGCGTGGTAAAATAAAAACATTTATCTTCTACTTGTTTTTTAAACGTTCTTCTGACCAACCAACTGACCACTAATTCAATGTTTTCCCAGTCCATTAACCAATATAGCCAAACGTACCAAACTAGCATAGTAAAGAAAAGTCCTCATGTCCAACCTGGGATTAAATTAGAGGATGAAAAGGATCATGAAAAAGGATCACGAAATGAAAATTGCAAGCAGAATTATTTTTGTTGTTGTCGTTGTAGCAATGTTGGTTGACTCAACGCTATGTGCCAGTCCAGACGGTATCGACCCAGCCAAACTGAAATGAAGGAAACGGATGGTTGAAGAACATAGCAAGCAGGGCCGGTGGGAGTGGGTGGCAGCGAGGATCAGTCTTCTGGGCTGTGAGAATGACCATTTGTACCGGGGTGGTCCAGATCCACACATAGATATCTATCTCCCCTTCCTACCACAGGAGGGGGCAGAAGACCTGGGTCCAAGTACTATTTGATATCTTTCAAATAGTTGAAGCGTTTGTTCTAGCCTTCCAAGAGGGCCAGATGGGCGGGGTTTACATTACTTGAACCCAGGTGGTCTGGACTGAATGGGCCACGGTGAGGCAAGGAATGTGTACAGTAAGGCAACAAAACACAGAGAGGCGATGACAATCTCCTACACAATTCTCCTTTTACCAGGAACGCTTCTGTTCTGCCATGTGGAGCATGCAAGCTGGAGAGATTTCTCTCTTCTGTTTTTTTTTTTCTCCAGATTTTTTGGATTTCTCCCTGGCACCTCAAAGCAAAGCTCTTGATTTATTAATTGTGTTTTGTTTGAAGACAAAACTGAAAAAAAGCCTGAGATGTTCTGCTAAACATCTTTAGATATATAAGATCAGTAAAGTATGAATGGGGAATAGATGTGATTCGAGCCAGTCCATCACCTGTCTACAGTTACAAATAATACAACATCTTCTGACTCACACAATTTCTCATTTATGACTAAACAAACAAACAAATGACTCAGTCAGGCTCTAAAAAGCCTACTTTGGAAAGGACGTGATCCATAGGTCTGCTGTGTTTTCTTGACAGACCTGTCCGTGTGGCTAAAACATGCTATGTGGTCTGACTGTGGGAAAGTACTAGCTGTGACTAGCTGAGACTAGCTGAGATTAGCTTAGACTAGCTGAGACTAGTTGAGACTAGCTGAGTCTAGCTGAGACTAGCTGAGACTAGTTGAGACTAGCTGAGTCTAGCTGAGACTAGCTGAGACTAGTTGAGACTAGCTGAGACTAGCTGAGACTAGCTGAGATTAGTTGAGACTAGTTGAGACTATCTGAGAAAAGTTGAGACTAGCTGAAACTAGCTGAGACTAGCTGAGACTAGCTGAAACTAGCTGAGACTAGCTGAGACTAGCTGAGACAAGCTGAGACTAGCTGAGACTAGCTGAGACTAGGCCATGTGTCATGTGGGTGAGAGAAAGCAGCACCTCTCCTTATGCTCTGAAGAACGCTCGCGTCTCAGAGGACTCTACTGGTCCTGGAAATACTATATATATATAGACATATTTATTTAGCAAAATCTTTTTCAGAATTTCGAAAGGTATTTTTTTTTTTTAGCTAAATATTTATATCCATGCACAGCTGTGTTTGCACCGTTGCTGAAAAATGAATACGTATCAGTCAAGGCAAAGCTAATGGACAGGTGGAACGGCTACATATAGACTGTGTGGGTTTGGTCTGGATGCAAGCTCATGACTGTCCATTACCCATTCACACCCTCATAAATTGACAGGCATAAAAATATATTGCAAAACATCCTGTGTGTGTGTGTGTGTGTGTGTGGGGTGGGGGGGGTGAGTCATTGTCATGACAACCTGTTTCCTGTCTGTTAACCACTTCCTGGTACTAGAATCAGGTGATACGAAACTAGTGTATTGGTATCTTGCCGTTAGTTTTCTTTTCGTCGCACTGCATAAGTAATGTTTTTACACTTAACAGTCTATTCACTAACTATCTATCACATGCTGTTGTTTGATTTCAATGACAACATAATGGTCACACCTTCACAGATTGTTAAGTGTTACATCACTGTGCAGTCTCAAAGGAAAAAGGATGTCTAGAATAGGCTACAATAATACTAATGATAATACTGTATATTAACCTGATATATATTCTACTGTATATTGACCTGATATATATTCTACTGTATATTAACCTGATATATATTCTACTGTATATTAACCTGATATATATTCTACTGTATATTGACCTGATATATATTCTACTGTATATTAACCTGATATATATTCTACTGTGTATTAACCTGATATATATTCTACTGTATATTAACCTGATATATATTTGACTGTATATTAACCTGATATATATTCTACTGTATATTAACCTGATATATATTCTACTGTATGTTAACCTGATATATATTCTACTGTATATTAACCTGATATATATTCTACTGTATATTAACCTGATATATATTCTACTGTATATTAAACTGATATATATTATACTGTATATTGAACTGATATATATTCTACTGTATATTGACCTGATATATATTCTACTGTATATTAACCTGATATATATTGTACTGTATATTAACCTGATATATATTCTACTGTATATTAACCTGATATATATTCTACTGTATATTAACCTTATATATATTCTACTGTATATTAACCTGATATATATTCTACTGTATTTTAACCTGATATATATTCTACTGTATATTGAACTGATATATATTCTACTGTATATTAACCTGATATATATTCTACTGTATATTAACCTGATATATATTTGACCCTATATTAACCTGATATATATTCTACTGTATATTAACCTTATATATATTCTACTGTATATTGAACTGATATATATTCTACTGTATATTAACCTGATATATATTCTACTGTATATTAACCTGATATATATTCTACTGTATATTAACCTGATATATATTCTACTGTATATTAACCTGATATATATTCTACTGTATATTAACCTTATATATATTCTACTGTATATTAACCTGATATATATTCTACTGTATTTTAACCTGATATATATTCTACTGTATATTGAACTGATATATATTCTACTGTATATTAACCTGATATATATTCTACTGTATATTAACCTGATATATATTTGACCCTATATTAACCTGATATATATTCTACTGTATATTAACCTTATATATATTCTACTGTATATTGAACTGATATATATTCTACTGTATATTAACCTGATATATATTCTACTGTATATTAACCTGATATATATTCTACTGTATATTAACCTTATATATATTCTACTGTATATTGAACTGATATATATTCTACTGTATATTGACCTGATATATATTCTACTGTATATTAACCTGATATATATTCTATTGTATATTAACCTTATATATATTCTACTGTATATTGAACTGATATATATTCTACTGTATATTGACCTGATATATATTCTACTGTATATTAACCTGATATATATTCTATTGTATATTAACCTTATATATATTCTACTGTATATTAACCTGATATATTTTCTACTGTATATTGAACTGATATATATTCTACTGTATATTGACCTGATATATATTCTACTGTATATTAAACTGATATATATTCTACTGTATATTAAACTGATATATATTCTACTGTATATTGAACCGATATATATTCTACTTTTGTTTCATTCCAGCCCCAGCATGAGGGTTTCCTTCATAGTGTTCTCATCTTCAGCCAAAGTGATGTTACCTCTCACTGGAGACAGGTATGGTATTCCTCCTATTGAGAATGACATAAAATGTTATACGCCTTGTAATGACACATTATAAGCGTTCATATTTCATGCTTTATAACAGTCATAACATGAACAAAAAAATGCCCATTATGGCATTTTTTTATATGTATCCACTGGCAAAAACACCAACTAGAAAATGTTGGATGGTGAGTTGCTGTCTTTTTGTTTGAAGATATGAAATCCAGGAAGGCCTGGAGAGACTGAGAGAGGTGAAGCCAGCAGGGGAAACCTACATGCATGAAGGGATTAAAGAGGTGCAGTATGGGTAACATGTTAATTGGATAGTCCCCAATACATACTTTACAGATGTTCAACTAACTATCCATTAACCCTTAACCTAAACCTAACCCTAAACCTAACCTTAACCCTAAACCTAAACCTAACCCTAAACCTAACCTTAACCCTAAACCTAAACCTAAACCTAAACCTAAACCTAACCTTAACCCTAAACCCAAACCTAAACCTAAACCTAAACCTAAACCTAAACCTAAACCTTACCCTAAACCTAACCCTAAACCTAATCCTAAACCTTACCCTAAACCTTACCCTAAACCTAATCCTAATCCTAAACCGAATCCTAAACCTTACCCTAAACCTAGTCGAAACCACTCTACTATTGACCTGACCACGTCTGAAAATGACTTCACCTTACTAGAGAAGCCTTTAGTACTGTACAGAATATCCCCCACGTTATAGTCATTACAGTAAGATACTGTGTTAGCCTTGTCAGTCTGCCATTGACCCTGTCTGTGCTAGCCTTGTCAGTCTGCCATTGACCCTGTCTGTGCTAGCATTGTCAGTCTGCCATTGACCCTATCTGTGCTAGCCTAATAGCTAGGCTTTGCTGTGTTTGATCTGTTTGGCACTAAACCCGGTTTAGATAGGGAGCAATTCAAAAGCCTTCCATGCTGGAAATGCTCCAGGTGACCTAACCAATACATTCTGACTCCTCTATAACAGTTAGCTTTGAATGTCTTCTCCTTCTGTAGACATATCAGGTGTATTGGGGTTGGGGTCACTGCCATTTCAATTATAGTCAGCTCAGCCAGGAAGTAAACTGAAAAAATGTCATTCCAATTCCAATTTTCCTAATTGGAAAGCATGAAGCAAAACTGTAATTGGAGTTAAAATGTCCGTTAATTTCCTAGGCTGAGTTGACTGAACTGTAGGCCTACTGGAACTGACACCAACCCTCTGCTGTATATTGTTATTCACTCATAAGCTCATATCTCTGTTTATTCCTCCATTCCCACCCCTTGTGTTTGAACCAAAAGGCAAACCTTCAAATCAAAGCCCAAGCGACCAAATCCTCCAGCATCATTGTGGCTTTGACGGACGGAAAGCTGGAGGTCTATGTACATGAACTAACAGTTGAAGCGGTGAGCTTGATTTCATCCAAACTGAATTATTCATGTTTACAAGTTGAAGGGATGGGTTTCTATACACAGACTATGCCTAGTCTTAGACTAAAAAAGCGTGCTCAATGGAGAATTTCCATTAAAAACTAAAAAAACACTTGGCGTTTGATTAGGCTTAATCTGGGTCCAAGAATTCCGGTCTTAATGTCCAATGCAGAGAGTTACTTGTGGGTTCAAAGTTAAAGTTATTCTGATTTTTTTTTCTCTCTAATGCAGGCCAACAATGCAAGGTACTACGGTGCTCGGGTGTACTGTGTTGGTATCAAGGACTTTGACGAGCAACAGCTAGCCGAGGTCGCTGACACCAAAGATCAAGTGTTCCCTGTTAAAGATGGATTCCATGCACTCAAAGGCATCGTCAACTCAGTAAGACATGTTCATTCATTCACTCTTTCACTGTAAATAAATGTGCAGTAGGGGTTGAGATCTCAAGGCGCTTCGGTGCAACCTTCTTGTGGGGAGAAAAATAACATTATGTTTGGAAAGACAGACTCTCCCATTTACAGTTGAAGTCGGAAGTTTACATACACTCAGGTTGGAGTCATTGAAACTCCACAAATTTCTTGTTTACAAACTATCGTTTTGGCAAGTCGGGTTAGGACATCTACTTTGCCCATGACACGAGTCATTTTTCCAACAATTGTTTACAGACAGATTATTTCACTTATAACTCACTGTATGACAATTCCAGTGGGTCAGATGTTTACATACACTAAGTTGACTGTGCCTTTAAACAGCTTGGAATATTCCAGAAAATTATGTCATGGCTTTAGAAGCTTCTGACATCATTTGAGTCAATTGGACGTGTACCTGTGAATGTATTTCAAGGCCTACCTTCAAGCTCAGTGCCTCATTATTTGACATCATGGGAAAATCAAAAGAAATCAGCCAAGACCTCAGCAAAGAAATTGTAGACCTCCACAAGTCTGGTTCATCCACAGGGGTGGCAGCGTCATGTTGTGGGGGTGCTTTGCGCTGCAGGAGGGACTGGTGCACTTCAAAAAATAGATGGCATCATGAGGAAGGAAACTTTTGTGGATATATTGAAGCAACATCTCAAGACATCAGTCAGGAAGTTAAAGCTTGGTCGCAAATGGGTCTTCCAAATGGACAATGACTCCAAGCATACTTCCAAAGTTGTGGCAAAATGGATTAAGGACAACAAAGTCAAGGTATTGGAGTGGCCATCACAAAGCCCTGACCTCAATCCTATAGACAATTTGTGGGCAGAACTGAAAAAGCGTGTGCGAGCAAGGAGGCCTACAAACCTGACTAAGTTACATCAGCTCTGTCAGGAGGAATGGGACAGAATTCACCCAATTTATTGTGGGAAGGTTGTGGAAGGCTACCCGAAACATTTGACCCATGTTAAACAATTTAAAGACAATGCTATCAAATACTAATTCAGTGTATGTAAACTTCTGACCCACTGGGAATGTGATGAATGAAATAAAAGCTGAAATATATCATTCTCTTTTAAAATAAAGTGGTGATCCTAACTGACCTAATACAGGGAATTGCTACTAGGACTAAATGTCAGGAATTGTGAAAAACTGAGTTTAAATGTATTTGGCTAAGGTGTATGTAAACTTCCGACTTCAACTGTAGGTACTTGGAATTAGAGTAGGTACATGGAAAGAGAGTAGGTACATTACGAGCCCATAGAAATAACTGCTTGTGGCTCTCTGTGTTTCAACATGTAGGCAGTCAGTGTAGGTAGGAAACGCTGTGTTTTACCACATACAGTAACAGAACCCACAGGAGAACAGCGCTGAGTAACAGCCTGACAGTTAGTCATTGACGGTGTTGGGGAAGCTACTCTGAAAATATAGTTTTCCAAGCTACCAATTACTTCACCCCGGAAGAAGTTACACAATAGCTACCCTTAAGAAAAATAGATTTGACTAAAGTTACTTTGAAAAAGTCCAAACTACATCCAAACTAATTCATGAAAAATGATCATATGTAAATCTGAAGTCATACACTACAACTTGCAAGAACATGTGACTTTGGAGTCATATGTTAACAGAATGTGTAATTTAGCCTACTAAACACAAATAAAACAAAGTTCAAGTGAGAATTAGACATGTCTGATTCCCGAAATTTGAAAGAAAGTTTTTGTCTACTACACCCATATTTTATTTTTGCAAAGAAAATAGTGTGTAGTTCCAGTAGTTAGCTACACTTCTACATGGTAAAACAGTAGTGTGTAGTTCCAGTAGTTAGCTACACCGCTACATGGTAAAACAGTAGTGTGTAGTTCCAGTAGTTAGCTACACCGCTACATGGTAAAACAGTAGTGTGTAGTTCCAGTAGTTAGCTACACCGCTACATGGTAAAACAGTAGTGTGTAGTTCCAGTAGTTAGCTACACCGCTACATGGTATAACAGTAGTGTGTAGTTCCAGTAGTTAGCTACACCGCTACATGGTAAAACAGTAGTGTGTAGTTCCAGTAGTTAGCTACACCGCTACATGGTAAAACAGTAGTGTGTAGTTCCAGTAGTTAGCTACACCGCTACATGTTATAACAGTAGTGTGTAGTTCCAGTAGTTAGCTACACCGCTACATGGTAAAACAGTAGTGTGTAGTTCCAGTAGTTAGCTACACCGCTACATGGTAAAACAGTAGTGTGTAGTTCCAGTAGTTAGCTACGCCGCTACATGGTAAAACAGTAGTGTGTAGTTCCAGTAGTTAGCTACACCTCTACATGGTAAAACAGTAGTGTGTAGTTCCAGTAGTTAGCTACACCGCTACATGTTATAACAGTAGTGTGTAGTTCCAGTAGTTAGCTACACCTCTACATGGTAAAACAGTAGTGTGTAGTTCCAGTAGTTAGCTACACCGCCACATGTTATAACAGTAGTGTGTAGTTCCAGTAGTTAGCTACATGGTAAAACAGTAGTGTGTAGTTCCAGTAGTTAGCTACACCGCTACATGTTATAACAGTAGTGTGTAGTTCCAGTAGTTAGCTACACCGCTACATGGTAAAACAGTAGTGTGTAGTTCCAGTAGTTAGCTACGCCGCTACATGGTAAAACAGTAGTGTGTAGTTCCAGTAGTTAGCTACATGTTATAACAGTAGTGTGTAGTTCCAGTAGTTAGCTACACCGCTACATGGTAAAACAGTAGTGTGTAGTTCCAGTAGTTAGCTACACCTCTACATGGTAAAACAGTAGTGTGTAGTTCCAGTAGTTAGCTACACCGCTACATGGTAAAACAGTAGTGTGTAGTTCCAGTAGTTAGCTACACCTCTACATGGTAAAACAGTAGTGTGTAGTTCCAGTAGTTAGCTACACCTCTACATGGTTAAACAGTAGTGTGTAGTTCCAGTAGTTAGCTACACCGCTACATGTTATAACAGTAGTGTGTAGTTCCAGTAGTTAGCTACACCGCTACATGTTATAACAGTAGTGTGTAGTTCCAGTAGTTAGCTACACCTCTACATGGTTAAACAGTAGTGTGTAGTTCCAGTAGTTAGCTACACCGCTACATGTTATAACAGTAGTGTGTAGTTCCAGTAGTTAGCTACACCGCTACATGGTATAACAGTAGTGTGTAGTTCCAGTAGTTAGCTACAACGCTACATGGTTAAACAGTAGTGTGTAGTTCCAGTAGTTAGCTACACCTCTACATGGTTAAACAGTAGTGTGTAGTTCCAGTAGTTAGCTACACCGCTACATGGTAAAACAGTAGAGTGTAGTTCCAGTAGTTAGCTACACCTCTACATGGTAAAACAGTAGTGTGTAGTTCCAGTAGTTAGCTACACCTCTACATGGTAAAACAGTAGTGAGTAGTTCCAGTAGTTAGCTACACCGCTACATGGTAAAACAGTAGTGTGTAGTTCCAGTAGTTAGCTACACCTCTACATGGTAAAACAGTAGTGTGTAGTTCCAGTAGTTAGCTACGCCGCTACATGGTAAAACAGTAGTGTGTAGTTCCAGTAGTTAGCTACATGGTAAAACAGTAGTGTGTAGTTCCAGTAGTTAGCTACATGGTAAAACAGTAGTGTGTAGTTCCAGTAGTTAGCTACACCGCTACATGGTATAACAGTAGTGTGTAGTTCCAGTAGTTAGCTACACCTCTACATGGTAAAACAGTAGCGTGTAGTTCCAGTAGTTAGCTACACAGCTACATGGTAAAACAGTAGAGTGTAGTTCCAGTAGTTAGCTACACCTCTACATTGTAAAACAGTAGCGTGTAGTTCCAGTAGTTAGCTACACCTCTACATGGTTAAACAGTAGTGTGTAGTTCCAGTAGTTAGCTACACCGCCACATGTTATAACAGTAGTGTGTAGTTCCAGTAGTTAGCTACACCGCTACATGGTTAAACAGTAGTGTGTAGTTCCAGTAGTTAGCTACACCGCTACATGGTAAAACAGTAGTGTGTAGTTCCAGTAGTTAGCTACACCGCTACATGGTAAAACAGTAGAGTGTAGTTCCAGTAGTTAGCTACACCTCTACATGGTAAAACAGTAGTGTGTAGTTCCAGTAGTTAGCTACACCTCTACATGGTAAAACAGTAGTGAGTAGTTCCAGTAGTTAGCTACACCGCTACATGGTAAAACAGTAGTGTGTAGTTCCAGTAGTTAGCTACACCTCTACATGGTAAAACAGTAGTGTGTAGTTCCAGTAGTTAGCTACGCCGCTACATGGTAAAACAGTAGTGTGTAGTTCCAGTAGTTAGCTACATGGTGAAACAGTAGTGTGTAGTTCCAGTAGTTAGCTACATGGTAAAACAGTAGTGTGTAGTTCCAGTAGTTAGCTACACTGCTACATGTTATAACAGTAGTGTGTAGTTCCAGTAGTTAGCTACACCGCTACATGGTATAACAGTAGTGTGTAGTTCCAGTAGTTAGCTACAACGCTACATGGTTAAACAGTAGTGTGTAGTTCCAGTAGTTAGCTACACCTCTACATGGTTAAACAGTAGTGTGTAGTTCCAGTAGTTAGCTACACCTCTACATGGTATAACGTGTGTTAACTACTGGAAACACTACATTACTAAGAATTTTGTTAAACTACCACCAAGCTACTGCAACATGTAGTTACAGTGGGGAAAAAAAGTATTTAGTCAGCCACCAATTGTGCAAGTTCTCTCACTTAAAAAGATGATTTTCATCATAGGTACACTTCAACTATGACAGACAAAATGAGGAAAAAAAATCCAGAAAATCACATTGTAGGATTTTTAATGAATTTATTTGCAAATTATGGTGGAAAATAAGTATTCGGTCAATAACAAAAGTTTATCTCAATACTTTGTTATATACCCTTTGTTGGGAATGACAGAGGTCAAACGTTTTCTGTAAGTCTTCACAAGGTTTTCACACTGTTGCTGGTATTTTGGCCCATTCCTCCATGCAGATCTCCTCTAGAGCAGTGATGTTTTGAGGCTGTCGCTGGGCAACACGGACTTTCAACTCCCTCCAAAGATTTTCTATGGGGTTGAGATCTGGAGACTGGCTAGGCCACTCCAGGACCTTGAAATGCTTCTTACAAAGCCACTCCTTCGTTGCCGGCGGTGTGTTTGGGATCATTGTCATGCTGAAAGACCCAGCCACGTTTCATCTTCAATGCCCTTGCTGATGGAAGGAGGTTTTCACTCAAAATCTCACGATACATGGCCCCATTCATTCTTTCCTTTACACGGATCAGTCGTCCTGGTCCCTTTGCAGAAAAACAGCCCCAAAGCATGATGTTTCCACCCCCATGCTTCACAGTAGGTATGGTGTTCTTTGGATGCAACTCAGCATTCTTTGTCCTCCAAACACGACGAGTTGAGTTTTTACCAAAAAGTTCTATTTTGGTTTCATCTGACCATATGACATTCTCCCAATCCTCATCTGGATCATCCAAATGCTCTCTAGCAAACTTCAGACGGGCCTGAACATGTACTGGCTTAAGCAGGGGGACACGTCTGGCACTGCAGGATTTGAGTCCTGGCGGCGTAGTGTGTTACTGATGGTAGGCTTTGTTACTTTGGTCCCAGCTCTCTGCAGGTCATTCACTAGGCCCCCACGTGTGGTTCTGGGATTTTGCTCACCGTTCTTGTGATCATTTTGACCCCACGGGTGAGATCTTGCGTGGAGCCCCAGATCGAGGAAGATTATCAGTGGTCTTGTATGTCTTCCATTTCCTAATAATTGCTCCCACAGTTGATTTCTTCAAACCAAGCTGCTTACCTATTGCAGATTCAGTCTTCCCAACCTGGTGCAGGTCTACAATTTTGTTTCTGGTGTCCTTTGACAGCTCTTTGGTCTTGGCCATAGTGGAGTTTGGAGTGTGACTGTTTGAGGTTGTGGACAGGTGTCTTTATACTGATAACAAGTTCAAACAGGTGCCATTAATACAGGTAATGAGTGGAGGACAGAGGAGCCTCATAAAGAAGAAGTTACAGGTCTGTGAGAGCCAGAAATCTTGCTTGTTTGTATGTGACCAAATACTTATTTTCCACCATAATCTGCAAATAAATTCATAAAAATCCTACAATGTGATTTTCTGGATTTTTTTCCCTCATTTTGTCTGTCATAGTTGAAGTGTACCTATGATGAAAATTACAGGCCTCTCTCATCTTTTTAAGTGAGAGAACTTGCACAATTGGTGGCTGACTAAATACTTTTTTCCCCCACTGTACATTACTAAAACTACAGGGTTTGACCAAAATCGAAAAAACAGCTTTCTCACGCACGCAACCCCTAATTGCTGCAAAGCTCCAAAGCAGCACAGCTTTGACCATCTGAATTACTGTTTGGGTTCCAAAGGAAACACAGAGAGAAAAACACACACACAGAGAGAAACAGAGCATTCTCCAGTGATTAGTAATCTTGGATGCTGCTGGCCTCGTCAGTCCTCGCCTGAATTTCTACTGATTTGAAATCATTTGTGCAGCTTTCAGCTTTTCTGGGACCACTCTCTTGCCGGTGACTTCATGACAAATGTTACAGAAATTTGCCTGAAGTGAGAGAAGTCAGAGCCAGTTCTAATTGTTTTGATTCCCGTGGAGCGTTTTTTTTGTTAGCTAGTGACAGTTTTGAAAGCCGACTATTAGTGACTTCATATTCTAATGAAGGATACGAAGTACTACGCAAACACTGTTGTAGTCATATCCTGTTATTCAGAAGTTATCCTGTTATTCAGAAGTTATTCACATGTTTAGCGTGTAGCAGTGGAAGGTCCCCCAAAATGATCAGAGACTCCAGCCACCTTAGTCAGAGACTGTTCTCTCTGCTACCGCACGGCAAGCGGTACCGGAGCGCCAAGTCTAGGACCAAAATGGTCCATAACAGCTTCTACCCCCCCAAGCCATAAGACAGCTGAACAATTAATCAAATGGCCACCCGGACTATTTACATTGACCCCTCCACTTTGTTTTTACACTGCTGCTACTCGCTGTTTAATATCTTTGCATAGTCACTTTACCCTTACCTACATATACAAATTACTTCGACTAACCTGTACCCCCACACATTGACTTGGTACTGTGTACCCCCCTGTATATAGTCTCGTTATTGTTATGTAATTTTATTTTGTTACTTTTAATTTTTTACTTTTGTTTATTTAGTAAATATTTTCTTAAATCTATATCAAATCAAATCCAATTTTATTTGTCACATGCGTCGAATACAACAGGTGTAGATCTTACCGTGAAATGCTGACTTACGAGCCCTTAACCGACAATGCAGTTCAAGAAATAGAGTTAAGAAAATATTTACTAAATAAAGTAAAGTAAAACATTTTATGAAATCAAAAAGTAACACAATAAAATCAATTGTTGCATCAATAGCCCTAGTAAGTGAGTTCTCCACTTCGGATTCAAGTTTTTTGAGGGTCCAAGTGCCATATATTTTCAGTTAATATGCACATTTTTACCCATTGTGTATAATGAAGTTGCATAGTTTGTCCTTTGTTGATTTATTGGTATAGTAGGAGATAGGCTGTCTGACAGTGGGTTCACATGGAAGGTCTTTCTATACGATGATGTCAGCTGTATGACAGTGGGCTCACATAGATGTCAGCTCTGGGTTTTTAATAGAACAGAGGATGTAATATTCTTGCATAATTTATCCATAAATGATATCTCCCCTCTCTCCCCTACTCCTCCCTCCCATAGGTCCCTCTCTCCTCCACATAGCCCCTTCTCTCTCCCCTCTCTCAACTACTCCTCCCTCCCATAGGTCCCTCTCTCCTCCACATAGCCCCCTCTCTCTCCCCTCTCTCCCCTACTCCTCCCTCCCATAGGTCCCTCTCTCCTCCACATAGCCCCCTCTCTCTCCTCTCTCTCCCTACTCCTCCCTCCCATAGGTCCCTCTCTCCTCCACATAGCCCCTCTCTCTCCCCTCTCTCCCCTACTCCTCCCTCCCATAGGTCCCTCTCTCCTCCACATAGCCCCTCTCTCTCCCTCTCTCCCTACTCCTCCCTCCCATAGGTCCCTCTCTCCTCCACATAGCCCCCTCTCTCTCCCCTCTCTCCCCTACTCCTCCCTCCCATAGGTCCCTCTCTCCTCCACATAGCCCCCTCTCTCTCCCCTCTCTCCCCTACTCCTCCCTCCCATAGGTCCCTCTCTCCCTCACTAATCTTTGTCTCTCCCATTCTTCCTCGTCTTTC
>CM059819.1:85528190-85660690 GCA_030435695.1 Brachymystax lenok tsinlingensis
CCTAATCTAGATGGCTGCTACTTCTCCTAATCTAGATGGCTGTTACTCCTCCTAATTTAGATGGCCGCTACTCCTCCTAATCTAGATGGCTGCTACTCCTCCTAATCTAGATGGCTGTTACTCTTCCTTTTCCTCCTCCCTCTCTACCGCTCTCTCTTCTCCCCTTCTCCCTCTCTCTCTGCCCCTCTACCTGTATTAATTCCCCTCTTTCTCCTCTCCTCTACCCCTCTCAACCCCTCTCTATCCCTCTCATCTCCACTCTACCCCTCTCTCCTCTCATCTTCCTCTCTCTACCCCTCTCATCTCCATTCTACCCCTCTAATCCCCTCTCTACCCCTCTCTACCCCTCTCAACCCCCTCTCTATCCCTCTCATCTCCTCTCTACCCCTTTCTCCTCTCCTCTTCCTCTCTCTACCCCTCTCATCTCCATTCTACCCCTCTAATCCCCTCTCTACCCCCCTCTAACCCTCTCAACCCCTCTCTATCCCTCTCATCTCCTCTCTACCCCTCTCTATCCCTCTCATCTCCTCTCTACCCCTCTCTCCTCTCCGCTTCCTCTCTCTACCCCTCTCATCTCCATTCTACCCCTCTAATCCCCTCTCTACCCCTCTCTACCCCTCTCAACCCCTCTCTATCCCTCTCATCTCCTCTCTACCCCTCTCTACCCCTCTCTACCCCTCTTTTATCCTCTCCTCCCCTCTCTACCCCTCTCTCCTCTCTTCTACCCCTCTACCCCATCTCCTCTCTTCTACCCCTCTACCCCTCTCTTCCCCTCTCTACCCCTCTTTCATTTTCCCCTCTCGTCCCCTCTCTACCCTTCTCTACCCCTCGCTTCCTCTTCTCTCCTCTCCTTTTCCCCTCTCTACCCCCCCGCTTCCCCTCTCTCCTCTCCTTTTCCCCTTTCTACCCCTCTCTACACCTCTCTCCTCTTCTTCTCCCATCTCTACCACTCTCTACCCCTCTCTCTTCTCATTTTCCACTCTCTACCCCTCTCTCCTCTCCTTTCCCCTCTCTACTCTCTTTCACTCACTTCCCATCTCTACCCTCCTCTCCCCTCCCTCGCTCTCTGCCCCTCTACCTCTATCACTTCTCCTGGTTACCCCTCTCTCCTTTCCTCTACCCCTCTACCCCTCTCTACCCCTCTCATAACTATACCCCTCTCTACCCCTCTCATCTCCTCTCTTACCCCTCTCTACCCTTCTCATCCCCTCTACCCCTCTCATCTCATCTCTTCCCCTCTCTGCCCCTCTCTACCCCTCTCTACCCCTCTCTCATCTTCTCTTCCCCTCTCTACCCCTCGCTTCCCCTCTCTCCTCTCCTTTTCCCCTCTCTACTCTCTACTCCTCTCTCATCTTCTCTACCCCTCTCTCATCTCCTTTTCCCCTCTCTCCTCTCTTCCCTTCTCGACCCCTCTCTCCTTTTCCCCTCTCACCCCCTTTTCTCCTGATGACAAATGTCTGCCTTTTATACATCTTTAGAAATGGGGCCTGCCTGTGTGTGTGTGTCTGTGTGAGGTAGTGTACAGGGGGCTCATTCATTTCTCTTTTCCAGATCACAAGCCAAGCATTGTGCAGAACAATTATCTCCTGTGTCCTGCGCCGGTGCTGTATGAAGTCGGACAGTAAGTAGTCAATGGGAAGGTGGTTCGATAAAGTGTGTGTGCATGTGTGTGTGTGAGTGTGTGTGTGTGTGTGTGTGTCTGTGTGTGTGTATTTGACCCATAATCTGACCCAAAAAACAGGCAGGCACAGCAGAGCTAATATAGGCTGTTCCTCTCTCATGCCATAGGTTTAATCCTCAGCAACAACCCCTGATACTGATGTTCTCTCTAATCCAATCTAAAAGAGTGCAATTACAGTAGGAGTGGGAAAACGATTTGGTCCTGAAGGTATCGCAAGAATCAACTCAGAAAGATTATTTGCGTTCAGTAAGATTGATAGATTTATAGCAAGCTGATCTTCTCACAATCCGACAGTAACACCGTCATCCAATCATCCACTCAGATTATAATCCAAACTGCTGGTGATAACATGTTTTGCAACATTGTCCTGTGGTATTAAAGTTTCAGTGTAGATGTACCTTAATTATAGAGTACACTGGACCATGGACCCATATTCACAAAGCATGCTAATCTCTGATCAGTTGTGCCTGTTCGCTAATTTCTGAAAATGTAACTTGGCAAGTCAGTTAAGAACAAATTCTTATTTACAATGACGGCCTACCGGGGAACAGCGGGTTAACTGCCTTGTTCAGGGGGGGCAGAACGACAGATTTCTACCTTGTCAGCTCGGCGATTCATTCTAACATCCTTTCGGGTTACTGGCCCAACGCTCTAACCACTAGGCTACCTGCCACGATGACTAGGAGGGATCCTAGATCCAGCGCTCCTACTCTGAGACTCTTTGAGAAACACCCGACAGAACCTGAACTCCTCCTGCTCCTGTCATCGTCTGAAGAGTCTTGCTTAATGAACTCTTGGCATGGCCACGGTGACCCGTTAAGTAGTTAGCTGCTAGACCTGGTACAACGGGCTGGGGGTGGGCAAGGGGTAAACACATCGGGTTAGGGGGCTTTAAAGGGATGTGCGACAGATGCAGCAATTCACTTCTCCACACTCTCTCCGTTTAAATTATTCAGCTTGCTACTGTGACAATCCCCTTTCCTGCCCCCCCCCTCCCCGGACCACCTGCATCATGGAATCATGGAACGTCTGGAAGTTCTGTCTCCGACTCCGTCCATCTGTTTTCCCCTCCGCTTCGTCAGAAGCACCAATGTCACTGTTGAGACGACGCTAGCCAGGGGGGGCAATCGGCTGGTTAGAACGCTAGCCGGGGGAAAAACTGGTAAACAGTTGAAGAAAGACTATAGAGTATAGATCTTTTCGTGTTCTCTGGTTTGGTCTACAGCGTGTGTATTGTGGTCCCTATATATCTCTTTGTGTTCTCTGGTTTGGTCTACAGTGTGTGTAATGTGGTCCCTATATATCTCTTTGTGTTCTCTGGTTTGGTCTACAGCGTGTGTAATGTGGTCCCTATATATCTCTTTGTGTTCTCTGGTTTGGTCTACAGCGTGTGTATTGTGGTCCCTATATATCTCTTTGTGTTCTCTGGTTTGGTCTACAGCGTGTGTAATGTGGTCCCTATATATCTCTTTGTGTTCTCTGGTTTGGTCTACAGCGTGTGTAATGTGGTCCCTATATATCTCTTTGTGTTCTCTGGTTTGGTCTACAGCGTGTGTAATGTGGTCCCTATATATCTCTTTGTGTTCTCTGGTTTGGTCTACAGCGTGTGTAATGTGGTCCCTATATATCTCTTTGTGTTCTCTGGTTTGGTCTACAGCGTGTGTATTGTGGTCCCTATATATCTCTTTGTGTTCTCTGGTTTGGTCTACAGCGTGTGTAATGTGGTCCCTATATATCTCTTTGTGTTCTCTGGTTTGGTCTACAGCGTGTGTAATGTGGTCCCTATAAATCTCTTTGTGTTCTCTGGTTTGGTCTACAGCGTGTGTAATGTGGTCCCTATATATCTCTTTGTGTTCTCTGGTTTGGTCTACAGCGTGTGTAATGTGGTCCCTATAAATCTCTTTGTGTTCTCTGGTTTGGTCTACAGCGTGTGTAATGTGGTCCCTATATATCTCTTTGTGTTCTCTGGTTTGGTCTACAGCGTGTGTAATGTGGTCCCTATATATCTCTTTGTGTTCTCTGGTTTGGTCTACAGCGTGTGTAATGTCGTCCCTATAGATGGTTTTGTGTTATGCATGTCAGAGCATTGGCATGTTTCAAGCCTGGAACGAGGGCACCTCTTCACCATAACACCCCATCAGAATTTTTTTTACAAAAATGCCATCTTGTTCTCATCGACTAACTAGCTAATTAGCTTGGTTACACATATGTAAAAGTTGTTTTTCGCTCGGTCCAAACAATGAAATTATGCATCAAAAATGACCCGAAAACTCAACACAGTTGAGTTAATGTTATCTCTAGATTTTGAAAAACGTAACCACGCGTACAAACCAGAAAACAGAAGAATAAATATGGAGACACGGAGAGCTAGTTTCTCCGTTCATTTCACTGGGCTCCTTCCAACGGTCACCGATCAACGTACGAAGAGGAGAGGGGCGTGCCTGCAGCACTACCGGTCTGAATGCCTCCCCCTAGTGGCAGCACTAAGTATATATGTATAGCGTTGCAACACCGTGGAGGAATATAACAATGGAGTGGATGGCTCAGAAATTATCTGGGAAAAAATAATGCACTTGAATTACACAAAAGTTTCTATGGAATTTACAGTCACATATTGTACTTACATTTTTCACATATGATTGTTTTTCACATGTGAACTTGCAATTATACATGTGAAAGTGAGATTTACACGTGGAGTTTTCTTACACGTGAAACTGCAAATGCAACATTTTCACATGATAACTTGAAATTCACATGTGAGGTGAAAACATGTTATTGCCCTAATTTGAAAGGTGTTAGCATGTGAAAACACAATTTTCACATGTCGAACTGCAAATTTCATAGATGGGGGATGAAAGGGTTGAGGTTAGTGACAGGCCTCCTCGCAATATATTCAAACCTGAATAATTCACTTGTAAATTTCTCCCCGTTTTTTTTGGTGCGGGGAGTGACATTTGAAAACAGGGCTCCAGCTGTTAAATTGAGCCAGGGTTATGTCTGTATAGATGAGAGGGTTGAGTTGGGGTTATGTCTGTATAGATGGGAGGGTTGAGTTGAGGTTATGTCTGTATAGATGGGAGATGAGAGGGTTGAGTTGAGGTTATGTCTGTATAGGTGGGAGATGAGAGGGTTGAGTTGAGGTTATGTCTGTATAGATGAGAGAGGGTTGAGTTGGGGTTATGTCTGTATAGATGGGAGATGAGAGGGTTGAGGTTATGTCTGTATAGATGGGAGATGAGAGGGTTGAGTTGAGGTTATGTCTGTATAGATGGGAGATGAGAGGGTTGAGTTGTGGTTATGTCTGTATAGGTGGGAGATGAGAGGGTTGAGCCAGGGTTATGTCTGTATAGATGGGAGATGAGAGGGTTGAGTTGAGGTTATGTCTGTATAGATGGGAGATGAGAGGGTTGAGTTGAGGTTATGTCTGTATAGTTGGGAGATGAGAGGGTTGAGTTGAGGTTATGTCTGTATAGATGGGAGATGAGAGGGTTGAGTTGAGGTTATGTCTGTATAGATGGGAGATGAGAGGTGGAATGTAATGCTAGAGGTAGAATGAGCAGGCGATCGTTCAGGGATCACTCTAAACTGGAATGTAGAGCAAGACCTGGGGATTCAACTACTATTTGAAATCATTATTTTTCTGGGCTTGATTTAGCTTGCCTGTCTTAATGGACCAATAGAATAGTCCCAAAATTGTAAACCCTGCCCATTTGGCACTCCAGGCTCGCTAAAGTAAACACTCAAAGTATTTGAAAGATTTCAAGTAGTATTTGAACCCAGGTCTAGTCATTGGAGATCTCTGAACTGGGATGTGGAAACTTCTCTTTTCCTTCCACTCTAGTGGTCTCCTTGTCTCGCGGCTTCTGTCAGAGTGCCTCAAGCATTCGACGTGACGCTAAGCGCTAGTGATGCGATGCAGCTGGACTAGCTGACACCGGAGCCACTAATGGCTTTCCAACTTTTTCTTAAAGATGGGGAAATTTAGGAGGGTGAATTATTCAGCGTTAAACATATTGCGAGGAGGCCTGTCACTAAGTTGTGGAGCTGTCACTCTGCAGAAGGACGAGTCACAGATACAGCCCCTCCTAAATGTGTTCTACAATACCAGTAAAAGTCACAGATACAGCCCCTCCTAAATGTGTTCTACAATACCAGTAAAAGTCACAGATACAGCCCCTCCTAAATGTGTTCTACAATACCAGTAAAAGTCACAGATACAGCCCCTCCTTAATCAAATCAAATCAAATTCTACAACAGGTGTAGACCTTACAGTGAAATGCTTACTTACGAGCCCTTAACTAACAATGCAGTTTCAAAAAATACAGATAAGAAATAAGAGATAAAAGTAACAAGTAATTAAGAGCAGCGGTAAAATAACAATAGTGAGACTATATACAGGGGGGTACCGGTACAGAGTCAATGTGTGGGAGCACTGGTTAGTTGAGGTAGTAGGTAGAGTTATTAAAGTGACTGTGCATAGATGACAACAGAGTAGCAGTGGTGTAAAGGGGGTAATGCAAATAGTCTGGGTGGCCATTTGATTAGATGTTCACTAGTCTTATGGCTTGGGGGGTAGAAGCTGTTTAGAAGCCTCTTGGACCTAGACTTGGCGCTCTGGTACCGCTTGCCGTGCGGTAGCAGATAGAACAGTCTATGACTGGGATGGCTGGAGTCTTTGACAATTTTTAGGGCCTTCCTCTGACACCGCCTGGTGTAGAGGTCCTGGATGGCAGGCAGCTTGGCCCCAGTGATGTACTGGGCTGTTCGCACTACCCTCTGTAGTGCCTTGCGGTCGGAGGCCGAGCAGTTGCTGTACCAGGCAGTGATGCAACCCGTTAGGATGCTCTCGATGGTGCAGCTGTAGAACCTTTTGAGAATCTGAGGACCCATGCCAAATCTTTTCAGGAATAATGTATTCCACAATACCAGTAAAAAACCAAGTCACAGACACAGCCCCTCCTTAATGTATTCCACAATTACCAGTCAACGCCAAGTGGACAGAAACAAAATCATGTGGCGTACTCATTTTTAAATTGACATAAACATTTAGGTATTCACCCTTTTACGTGGGATCCCATTGGTAGTTACAGTATTGTCCCATTGCTGCACCTCCCCTACGGACTCGGGAGAGGCGAAGGTCGAGAGCCGTGCGTCCCCCGAAACACCACCACAATGTGTCAGAGGAAACACCGTGCAACTGGCGACCAAATTCAGCGTACATGCGCCCGGCCCGGCCTTACACAAGGAGTCGTTAGAGCGCGATGGGACAAGGACATCCCCGCCGACCAAACCCTCCCCTAACCCTCCCCTAACCCGGATGACGCTGGGCCAATGGGGTCTCCCGGTTGCGGCTTGCTTTGACACAGCCTGAGCTCGAACTCGGGTCTGTAGTGACGACTCAAGTACTGCGATGCAGTCCCTTAGACCTCTGGTATTAACCCTTTACAGTCATGGGAGGCTGGTATTAACCCTTTACGGCCGTGGGAGGCTGGTATTAACCCTCTACGGCCGTGGGAGGCTGGTATTAACCCTTTACGGTCGTGGGAGGCTGGTATTAACCCTTTACGGTCGTGGGAGGCTGGTATTAACCCTTTACGGTCGTGGGAGGCTGGTATTAACCCTTTACAGTCGTGGGAGGCTGGTATTAACCCTTTACGGTCGTGGGAGGCTGGTATTAACCCTTTACGGTCGTGGGAGGCTGGTATTAACCCTTTACGATCGTGGGAGGCTGGTATTAACCCTTTACGGTCGTGGGAGGCTGGTATTAACCCTTTACAGTCGTGGGAGGCTGAGATGAGTAATGTAGGATATGTAAACATTATATAAAGTGGCATTGTTTAAAGTGACTAGTGATACATTTATTACATCCAATTATTAATTATTAAAGTGGCTAGAGATTTGAGTCAGTATGTTGGCAGCAGCCACTCAATGTTAGTGATGGCTGTTTAACAGTCTGATGTCCTTGAGATAGAAGCTGTTTTTCAGTCTCTCGGTCCCAGCTTTGATGCACCTGTACTGACCTCGCCTTCTGGATGATAGCGGGGTGAACAGGCAGTGACTCAGGTGGTTGTTGTCCTTGATGATCTTTTTGGCCTTCCTGTGACATCGGGTGGTGTAGGTGTCCTGGAGGGTAGGTAGTTTTCCCCTGGTGATGCGCTGTGCAGACCTCAATACCCTCTGGAGAGCCTTACGGTAGTAGGCGGTGCAGTTGGCGTACCAGTCGGTGATCCAGCCTGACAGTATGCTCTCGATTGTGCATCTGTAAAAGTTTGTGAGTGTTTCTGGTGACAAGCCAAATTTCTTCAGCTTCCTGAGGTTGAAGAGACGCTGTTGTGCCTTCTTCACCACGCTGTCTGTGTGGGTGGACCATTTCAGTTTGTCCGTGATGTGTACGCCGAGGAACTTAAAACTTTTCACCTTCTCCATTAGACCAAAGGTGAGGACATACTGTAACAGTTCACCTGATACAAGACTGAATTTAATTCACAATAAACAAATGTAGTGTCATTCCGTTCAGATCAACCCAGGGTGTGACGCCATGTCATCTCGTAACTGTACATCTAACATAGTGATCATAAACGTTGACATTATATGATATGGAAATGTGAAGCGCACATTTGGGAATGGGTGTTTTAGCTTTTATTCCATCAAAAACGTCTCATCTTTCAAAATAGACAGTCCTCATAATTTCCCTCAATCAGACAACAAAAAAAACCAGAGCAAATGTTGACTAATTAGTGGGAGGGATGGGGACCACTTCTTGTCTGTCTCGTACGGTGCTGAAGTTCAGAACGTCTGTCAGTCAAAACCCATACAGAGCTGTGAAGCACAGATCCTGAGCTCTGATGTCATGTATAGCATGTTACTGTACAGACCCTGAGCTCTGATGTCATGTATAGCATGTTACTGTACAGCCACTGAGCTCTGATGTCATGTATAGCATGTTACTGTACAGCCACTGAGCTCTGATGTCATGTATAGCGTGTTACTGCTTGTCAGTGCGAGTGTAAAGGGCTTCTTGTGGAAATAGGAAAGATGACATGAAGAGTGAATTTGAGGTCAGGCTATTTAAAATCCAGTGCCATAGCAGCGGACAGTAGGACAGATGGTCAGGTGGCAGCTCATCTGTCAGAGTTACAGGAGGATAGATGGCCCAAGGCAGAGCCCAGGGCTAAACCCACAGCACAGAGCACAGAGCCCAGAGCTAAACCCACAGCACAGAGCCCAGAGCCCAGAGCTAAACCCACAGCCCAGAGCCCAGAGCCCAGAGCTAAACCCAGAGCCCAGAGCCCAGAGCCCAGAGCCCAGAGCCCAGAGCCCAGAGCCCAGAGCCCAGAGCCCAGAGCTAAACCCACAGCCCACAGCCCAGAGCCCAGAGCCCAGAGCCCAGAGCACAGAGCCCAGAGCACAGAGCTCAGAGCACAGAGCCCAGAGCCCAGAGCTAAACCCAGAGCCCAGAGCCCAGAGCCCAGAGCCCAGAGCCCAGAGCTAAACCCACAGCCCAGAGCCCAGAGCACAGAGCCCAGAGCACAGATCCCAGAGCACATAGCCCAGAGCACAGACCACACACATACACACAAGCAGGCACGCAAATAAGCAGGCACACAGGCGCACACGCACGCACACACACACACACACACACACACACACACACACACACACACACACACACACACACACACACACACACACACACACACACACACACCTTCCACTCCCATACACACTTTCATCTTCCACACACACGTTCAACCCACACACACACACACAGCCAGGCGAACACTCAAACCAGCCAATAGACAGTGTTTTACATATTTCTTCATTTTTGGGTGGGTGATTTCAGGCGTTTAAGTCGTTCCGTTTCTTGCTACAGGGTTGTCATTAAAGACAATGGGTAATGGGATGTGGTGTAGTAGACATATGGAAATAGCTCTGCCGTTCATCATTAGGCTTTTAATTGCGCCGTTTTGGCCTCCACCTCTTGTTAAATAAGTCATAGGGTCTCAAACGGCATCTTATTCCCCATATAGTGCACTGCGTTGGACCGGGGCCCTGCCAAGCGGCACCTTATTCCCCATATAGTGCACTGCGTTGGACCGGGGCCCTGCCAAGCGGCACCTTATTCCCCATATAGTGCACTGCGTTGGACCGGGGCCCAGCCAAACGCCACCTTATTCCCCATATAGTGCACTGCGTTGGACCGGGGCCCAGCCAAGCGGCACCTTATTCCCCATATAGTGCACTGCGTTGGACCGGGGCCCAGCCAAGCGGCACCTTATTCCCCATATAGTGCACTGCGTTGGACCGGGCCCAGCCAAGCGGCACCTTATTCCCCATATAGTGCACTGCGTTGGACCGGGGCCCTGCCAAACGGCACCTTATTCCCCATATAGTGCACTGCGTTGGACCGGGGCCCTGCCAAGCGGCACCTTATTCCCCATATAGTGCACTGCGTTGGACCGGGCCCTGCCAAGCGGCACCTTATTCCCCATATAGTGCACTGCGTTGGACCGGGCCCTGCCAAGCGGCACCTTATTCCCCATATAGTGCACTGCGTTGGACCGGGCCCAGCCAAACGCCACCTTATTCCCCATATAGTGCACTGCGTTGGACCGGGCCCAGCCAAACGGCACCTTATTCCCCATATAGTGCACTGCGTTGGACCGGGGCCCTGCCAAGCGGCACCTTATTCCCCATATAGTGCACTGCGTTGGACCGGGGCCCTGCCAAACGCCACCTTATTCCCCATATAGTGCACTGCGTTGGACCGGGGCCCAGCCAAACGCCACCTTATTCCCCATATTGTGCACTGCGTTGGACCGGGGCCCAGTCAAACGCCACCTTATTCCCCATATAGTGCACTGCGTTGGACCGGGCCCAGCCAAGCGGCCACCTTATTCCCCATATAGTGCACTGCGTTGGACCGGGGCCCTGCCAAGCGGCACCTTATTCCCCATATAGTGCACTGCGTTGGACCGGGCCCAGCCAAGCGGCACCTTATTCCCCATATAGTGCACTGCGTTGGACCGGGCCCAGCCAAAGCGCCACCTTATTCCCCATATAGTGCACTGCGTTGGACCGGGGCCCAGCCAAACGCCACCTTATTCCCCATATAGTGCACTGCGTTGGACCGGGGCCCTGCCAAGCGGCACCTTATTCCCCATATAGTGCACTGCGTTGGACCGGGGCCCAGCCAAACGCCACCTTATTCCCCATATAGTGCACTGCGTTGGACCGGGGCCCAGCCAAACGCCACCTTATTCCCCATATTGTGCACTGCGTTGGACCGGGGCCCAGTCAAACGCCACCTTATTCCCCATATAGTGCACTGCGTTGGACCGGGGCCCAGCCAAACGGCACCTTATTCCCCATATAGTGCACTGCGTTGGACCGGGGCCCAGTCAGCGCCACCTTATTCCCCATATAGTGCACTGCGTTGGACCGGGGCCCAGCCAAGCGGCACCTTATTCCCCATATAGTTGCACTGCGTTGGACCGGGCCCAGCCAAGCGGCACCTTATTCCCCATATAGTGCACTGCGTTGGACCGGGGCCCAGCCAAACGCCACCTTATTCCCCATATAGTGCACTGCGTTGGACCGGGGCCCAGCCAAGCGGCACCTTATTCCCCATATAGTGCACTGCGTTGGACCGGGGCCCAGTCAAACGCCACCTTATTCCCCATATAGTGCACTGCGTTGGACCGGGGCCCAGCCAAGCGGCACCTTATTCCCCATATAGTGCACTGCGTTGGACCGGGGCCCAGCCAAGCGGCACCTTATTCCCCATATAGTGCACTGCGTTGGACCGGGGCCCAGCCAGACGCCACCTTATTCCCCATATAGTGCACTGCGTTGGACCGGGGCCCTGCCAGCGGCACCTTATTCCCCATATAGTGCACTGCGTTGGACCGGGGCCCAGCCAAACGCCACCTTATTCCCCATATAGTGCACTGCGTTGGACCGGGGCCCAGCCAAGCGCCACCTTATTCCCCATATAGTGCACTGCGTTGGACGGGGCCCAGTCAAGCGCCACCTTATTCCCCATATAGTGCACTGCGTTGGACCGGGCCCAGTCAAACGCCACCTTATTCCCCATATAGTGCACTGCGTTGGACCGGGGCCCAGTCAAACGCCACCTTATTCCCCATATAGTGCACTGCGTTGGACCGGGGCCCAGCCAAACGCCACCTTATTCCCCATATAGTGCACTGCGTTGGACCGGGGCCCAGCCAAACGCCACCTTATTCCCCATATAGTGCACTGCGTTGGACCGGGGCCCAGTCAGCGCCACCTTATTCCCCATATAGTGCACTGCGTTGGACCGGGGGCCCAGCCAACGCCACCTTATTCCCCATATAGTGCACTGCGTTGGACCGGGGCCCAGCCAAACGGCACCTTATTCCCCATATAGTGCACTGCGTTGGACCGGGGCCCAGCTCTTTTTGTTTTGTGGTGTTGACGTTGTGTGTGTTTCCAGGTCGATGGATGTGCTGATCAGTCTCAACCACGGGAAATCCTTCATCTCCAGTGCCTTCACCATCCACTCCTCCACATGTGTGAGTTTTACGTTCTGCTTCTGGTACGCTTACAACCTTTCTTATTTTCATTGTGTGCAAAGCCTAAAAGTCTCTGTATCTACCACTCGTGTGTACGTTGAATGTTTGTGTGTTTATCTACTGTGTATGATGTGTGTGTGTGTGTATATCTAACGTGTATCTAACGTGTTTGTGTATGTATCTAGCATGTGTCTAACGTGTGTGTGTATATCTAACGTGTATCTAATGTGTTTGTGTATGTATCTAGCATGTGTCTAACGTGTGTGTGTATATCTAACGTGTGTATATCTAACATGTGTCTAACGTGTGTGTGTATATCTAACGTGTGTGTATCTAATGTGTGTCTAACGTGTGTGTGTATATCTAACGTGTGTGTATCTAATGTGTGTCTAACGTGTGTGTGTATATCTAACATGTGTCTAACGTGTGTGTATATCTAACATGTGTCTAACGTGTTTGTGTATATCTAACATGTGTCTAACGTGTTTGTGTATATCTAACGTGTGTCTAACGTGTTTGTGTATATCTAACGTGTGTCTAACGTGTGTGTATATCTAACGTGTGTCTAACGTGTTTGTGTATATCTAACATGTGTCTAACGTGTTTGTGTATATCTAACGTGTGTCTAACGTGTGTGTATATCTAACGTGTGTCTAACGTGTTTGTGTATATCTAAGTGTCTAACGTGTTTGTGTATATCTAACATGTGTCTAACGTGTTTGTGTATATCTAACGTGTGTCTAACGTGTGTGTATATCTAACGTGTGTCTAACGTGTTTGTGTATATCTAACGTGTCTAACGTGTTTGTGTATATCTAACGTGTGTCTAACGTGTTTGTGTATATCTAACGTGTGGCTAACGTGTGTGTGTATCTAACATGTATCTAACGTGTTTTTGTATGTATCTAACATGTATTTAACGTGTTTGTGTATGTATCTAACATGTATTTAACATGTTTGTGTATATATCTAACATGTATCTAACGTGTTTGTGTATGTATCTAACATGTGTCTAACGTGTGTGTGTATATCTAACGTGTGTATATCTAACATGTGTCTAACGTGTGTGTATATCTAACGTGTGTATATCTAACATGTGTCTAACGTGTGTGTGTATATCTAACGTGTGTATATCTAACATGTGTCTAACGTGTGTGTGTATATCTAGCGTGTGTATATCTAACATGTGTATATCTAACGTGTGTATATCTAACATGTGTCTAACGTGTGTGTGTGTATATCTAACGTGTGTATATCTAACATGTGTCTAATGTGTGTATATCTAACATGTGTCTAACGTGTGTGTGTATATCTAACATGTGTCTAATGTGTGTATATCTAACATGTGTCTAACGTGTGTGTGTATATCTAACGTGTGTATATCTAACATGTGTCTAACGTGTGTGTGTATATCTAACGTGTGTATATCTAACATGTGTATATCTAACGTGTGTATATCTAACATGTGTCTAACGTGTGTGTGTGTATATCTAACGTGTGTATATCTAATGTGTCTAACGTGTGTATATCTAACATGTGTCTAACGTGTGTGTGTATATCTAACATGTGTCTAATGTGTATATCTAACATGTGTCTAACGTGGTGTGTGTATATTCAACGTGTGTATATCTAACATGTGTCTATGTGTGTATATCTAACGCAGGTATATTCAACATGTGTATATCTAACGTGGTGTATATCTAACATGTGTCTAACGGTGTGTGTGTATATCTAACGTGTATATCTAATGTGTCTAACGTGTGTATATCTAACATGTGTCTAACGTGTGTGTGTATATCTAACATGTGTCTAACGTGTGTGTTTGTATATCTAACATGTGTCTAACGTGTGTGTGTGTATATCTAACATGTGTCTAACGTGTGTGTTATTCTCTCCCTCTGTCAGTCGGACGGCTTCGCTGTAGCCATAGTCTTCCTGGTGCTGTTGTTACTGGCAGCCTTAGTAGCTGCTTGGTGGTTCTGGCCTCTCTGCTGCACCGTGGTGAGTGTTACAGCACCGTTTATAGCATAGGTAATAACATAAAACACCTTAATAACATACAGATATGGTCCTGTCCTCTGGGTTAATCTGGATGGAAAAGGCAGAACATTATTGAAATGTTTTGTCATGAGCCATTTGTTGAGTAAGTATGACACTACGAAAGAAACGCTGCTTCTTCACTCGGGAAGTTGTCTTTGTGTATTTTTGTAGTAATCTCCTAAATGTGTCCTTTCCTGAAAACCAGAATGTCCCTCTTAACTAAAAGTCTGTTGCAGACAGAGATTTGTTTTTTTTTTTATCTCAATGAGCATAAACTGTATAAATAAAGGTTTACATGACAGCTTGAACACGAACCCTGAGTTTTCCTGGAGACCGAAAAGTGCAAGTAATAACAGTCAAAAACCCAGAGAGAAAATATATGACTAACTGTAACCCAGCAGCAGCGTCTCTCTCTTGTTCGAGAGCTCAGCTGAGGTGAGGTTGTGGGCATTGGCAGGCTGGCAGCTCTATTGTTAAACTTTTCCTCACCTCCCTGTTTTACCTCGTACGCCCTGCCTGCTGCCTGCCAGAAAAGCGCCACATAGGGAGAGCCTCAAACAGGAAACAAGAAGTAAGAAAGAACCTCAAAGAGGAAGTGAACAGGAAGTAGTAACCATAGCAATAGATATGTTTTTTTTTTTTTAACTCTGTGGTCAGTACCACGTTCCGTATCTGGAAACATCAGAGACGGTTTAGTGTAGTGTGGCTCTGCTCTTGCAGTATACAAAGTTCTCTTCATTGCTTTATTTTTTTTTTGTTATCAGATTTTTCTATTCTCCTTCTCGTGTTTCTTGTTTTTTTTTTTCATATCATGTCGTGTTTTCATCCTTCAGTATATATATATCTGAGGAGTTTCAATATGTTTGTAATGGAAGCTCATGGATTCTCAGGGCTTTATCGTCACCATAGCAACCCCCTCCCCCTCTCCATAACCCAGTTCACATCTTTCCCTCTCTCCACTTAACCAGGCCCACAATGACCAGATGACAGTTTCAGGACGTGTGTAGAAGGCCTTGCGGTTAAGAGCGCTGGGCCAGTAACTGAAAGGTCACTGGTACGAATCCACAAATCTGTCCATGTGCCCTTGACAAAGGCACAACACTTACTGGTCCTGTATTGTGTCTCTGGGTAAGAGAGTCTGCTAAATGACTCACTGCTGTAGTGGCTCTGGATACGAGAGTCTGCTAAATGACTCACTGCTGTAGTGGGTCTGGGTAAGAGAGTCTGCTAAATGACTCACTTCTGTAGTGGCTCTGGGTAAGAGAGTCTGCTAAATGACTCACTGCTGTAGTGGGTCTGGGTAAGAGAGTCTGCTAAATGACTCACTGCTGTAGTGGGTCTGGGTAAGAGAGTCTGCTAAATGACTCACTGCTGTAGTTGCTCTGGGTAAGAGAGTCTGCTAAATGACTCACTGCTGTAGTGGCTCTGGATAAGAGAGTCTGCTAAATGACTCACTGCTGTAGTGTCTCTGGATAAGAGAGTCTGCTAAATGACTCACTGCTGTAGTGGCTCTGGATAAGAGAGTCTGCTAAATGATTCACTACTGTAGTGGCTCTGGATAAGAGAGTCTGCTAAATGACTCACTGCTGTAGTGGCTCTGGATAAGAGAGTCTGCTAAATGACTCACTGCTGTAGTGGCTCTGGATAAGAGAGTCTGCTAAATGACTCACTGCTGTAGTGGCTCTGGATAAGAGAGTCTGCTAAATGACTCACTGCTGTAGTGGCTCTGGATAAGAGAGTCTGCTAAATGACTCACTGCTGTAGTGGCTCTGGATAAGAGAGTCTGCTAAATGACTCACTACTGTAGTGGCTCTGGATCAGAGAGTCTGCTAAATGACTCAAAGTCAAAGTCAAAGTCACCATTATTAGTCAGTTGTACAACCGAAGGCCTTCAAACTGAAATGTGTCTTCCGCATTTAATCCAACCCCTCTGAATCAGAGAGGTGCGGGGTGCTGCCTTAATCGACATCCACGTCTTCAGCGCCCGGGGAACAGTAGGTTAACTGCCTTGTTCAGGGGCAGGCTGTAGTGGCTCTGGATCAGAGAGTCTGCTAAATGACTCACTGCTGTAGTGGCTCTGGATAAGAGTATGCTAAATGACTCACTGCTGTAGTGGCTCTGGATAAGAGAGTCTGTTCCCGTCTTCTGACATATGGAAATATACCATTATGCCATCACCAATACGAAAATATACCATTATACCATCACCAATATGAAAATATACCATTATACCATCACCAATATGGAAAAATACCATTATACCATCACCAATATGGAAAAATACCATTATACCATCACCAATATGGAAATATACCATTATACCATCACCAATACGGAAATATACCATTATACCATCACCAATATGGAAATATACCATTATACCATCACCAATACGGAAATATACCATTATACCATCACCAATAAGGAAATATACTATTATACCATCAAAAATACAGAAATATACTATTATACCATCACAAATACCGAAATATACCATTATGCCATCACCAAAACATACAAATACCATTATACCATCACCAATATGGAAATATACCATTATACCATCACAATACGGAAATATACCATTATACCTTCACCAATATGGAAAAATACCATTATACCATCATAAATACGGAAATATACTATTATACCATCACCAATACGGAAATATACCATTATACCATCACCAATATACCATTATACCTTCACCAATACGGAAATATACCATTATGCCATCACCAAAATGTAAAAATACCATTATACCATCACCAATACGGAAAAATACCATTATACCATCACCAATACGGAAATATACCATTATACCATCACCAATACGGAAAAATACCATTATACCATCACCAATATGGAAATATACCATTATACTTTCACCAATTTGGAAATATACCATTATACCATCACCAATATAGAAATATACCATTGTACCATCACTAATACAGAAATATACCATTATACCATCACTGATATGGAAATATACCATTATACCATCACTGATATGGAAATATACCATATACCATAACAAAGACGTAAATATACCATTATACCATCACCAAAACATAAATATAATATTATACCAACACCAATATGGAAATATACCATTATACTATCACCAATACAGAAATATACCATTATACCATCACCAATACAGAAATATACCATTATACCATCACTGATATGGAAATATACCATATACCATTATACCATCACCAATACGGAAATATACCATTATGCCATCACCAAAACGTAAAAATACCATTATGCCATCACCAATACGGAAATATACCATTATGCCATCAACAATACGGAAATATCCCAATATACCATCACCAATATGGAAATATACCATTATACCATCACCATAATGTAAAAATACCATTATACCATCACTGATATGGAAATATACCATTATACCATCACCAATACAGAAATATACCATTATACCATCACCAATATGGAAATATACCATTGTACCATCACTGATATGGAAATATACCATTATGCCATCACCAATACGGAAATATACCATTATACCATCACCAATATGGAAATATACCATTATACCATCACCAATATGGAAATATACCATTGTACCATCACTAATACGGAAATATACCATTATACCATCACCGATATGGAAATATACCATTATACCATCACCAATATGTAAATATACCATTATACCATCACCAATATGGAAATATACCATTATACCATCACCAATATGGAAATATACCATTGTACCATCACTAATACGGAAATATAACATTATACCATCACCAATATGGAAATATACCATTATACCATCACCAATATGGAAATATACCATTATGCCATCACCAATATGGAAATATACCATTATACCATCACCAATATGGAAATATACCATTATACCATCACCAATATGGAAATATACCATTATACCATCACCAATATGGAAATATACCATTATACCGTCACCAATATGGAAATATACCATATACCATTGCCAACAGCCTCCAAATAATACATATTACTACCAATATTAATATGCCTCACCTCTGTTTGAGACCCTGACGAGAACACTGGGAGCCCGTCCAGGATGAGATGGAAGCATATTTTGGAAAACCAACAAAGGCATTAGAATGTAAAGCCCTTGCAGCATGTCTGGCCGGCGCTGTGTTTGTCTTGGTGCTGAGTCTACTGCTGGTCTCCTTCAGGGACCTGGGGAGAGAGGGAGAGGAGGAGAGGAGGATAGGAGGAGGAGAGGAGGAGTGGGCCATGTGTTGGTTGTTAATATTTCAACCCCCAGTCTGCCAGGTTTCAGCTGGGTTTCAGGGCTTCAGCAGTCAGGATGAGCCCCATACACACTCAGATACACAAATTGGAACGCACACACTTATAACATGCACACACACACGCACACACACAATCTCTCTCTCCTTCCCACGTGGAACCCTGCCAGGCACGAGGTCATACAGGCGATGCAGAGAATTAAACCTTTATTTATGTTTATAGGAACGCAGAACTAAACCCACCCTGATATGAACTACACCCCACCCTGATATGAACTACACCCCACCCTGATATGAACTACACCCCACCCTGATATGAACTACACTCCACCCTGATATGAACTACACTCCACCCTGATATGAACTACACTCCACCCTGATATGAACTACACTCCACCCTGATATGAACTACACCCCACCCTGATATGAACTACACCCCACCCTGATATGAACTACACCCCACCCTGATATGAACTACACCCCACCCTGATATGAACTACACTCCACCCTGATATGAACTACACCCCACCCTGATATGAACTACACCCCACCCTGATATGAACTACACCCCACCCTGATATGAACTACACCCCACCCTGATATGAACTACACCCCACCCTGATATGAACTACACTCCACCCTGATATGAACTACACCCCACCCTGATATGAACTACACTCCACCCTGATATGAACTACACCCCACCCTGATATGAACTACACCCCACCCTGATATGAACTACACCCCACCCTGATATGAACTACACCCCACCCTGATATGAACTACACCCCACCCTGATATGAACTACACCCCACCCTGATATGAACTACACCCCACCCTGATATGAACTACACCCCACCCTGATATGAACTACACCCCACCCTGATATGAACTACACCCCACCTTGATATGAACTACACTCCACCCTGATATGAACTACACCCCACCCTGATATGAACTACACCCCACCCTGATATGAACTACACCCCACACCTGATATGAACTACACCCCACCCTGATATGAACTACACCCCACCCTGATATGAACTACACCCCACCCTGATATGAACTACACCCCACCCTGATATGAACTACACCCCACCCTGATATGAACTACACCCCACCCTGATATGAACTACACCCCACCCTGATATGAACTACACCCCACCCTGATATGAACTACACCCCACCCTGATATGAACTAAACCCACCCTGATATGAACTACACCCCACCCTGATATGAACTACACCCCACCCTGATATGAACTACACCCCACCCTGATATGAACTACACCCCACCCTGATATGAACTACACCCCACCCTGATATGAACTACACCCCACCCTGATATGAACTACACCCCACCCTGACACACCAGTGTTTCATGGCGTATTAAAGGGAATCTGTGGGTTTTAAAGTCCTACAGGAATGTATGTGCGGTGGGGTGGTGGGCTTAGAGAAACGGAGGACGAGATATCTTTCTATTTTCATTTAATTGATTGAGAGTGCGATAGTATCACTGATGCTGCCACTCAGACTGCAGGGTCTACTGGGTGAGAGGCTTGAATTAGTTTCTCCCCTGCTGTGACCTCAACTTGTCTTTCGCCTTTTCTTATCATGAAATGTGTCACAGTTCCTCTCCGATAACGTCAACATGTACGGTATTTACAAAGCGGAATTACATTCTCTGTAATCACTGTGGCCACCCCCCCTTATGGGGATTACCTTCAGCATTCCTCTCAAATGGGTTCATTTTTATTTTCTCCAATAATGAAAGTGCGTCATTTCATTTTGACTATATGCTACCTGCCACAGACACACGATTATGATAATACGCAGAAACAGCTTGACTCAACATAAAGGTTTTAAAAAAAAAAAATGCAGAGTTTTAAAGTGAATGGGATTAGCATTAGCTACTCTAATTGGACAATTACCAAAAAAAGGGGCCGTATGGGGGGATGATGCCATGAGTGGCTATGATTGGTTGGTGGAACATGGTGTTGGTGTTGCAGCTTTGGTTCTGCTCAGGCTGTATGGCAGATGGTTAAGTATCCAGTGACACACACACACACACACACGTACGCATGCATGCACGCACGCACGCACAGACACACACACACACACACACACACACACATACACACACACACACACACACTCCAGTGTGTAAATACATTTGCTGTGTATGTAAACAGTGTAACTAAAATGTTCTACAGTATAAATATTAGAATGAGCTATGTGGAGAATACAGTATACAGTATAAATACACAGTATACAGTATACATACACAGTACCAAACCCCATAGCAAAATGGAAAGAACTACAGGAAATTTGCTTCTGGACCAGAGACCTGAGTCTGTAATATAAATAATGTAGACTGAATGTACAAAACAATAGGAACACCTGCTCTTTCCGGGACATAGACTGACTAGGTGAATTTCGGGTGAAAGCTACGATCCCTTATTGATGTCACTTGTTAAATCCACTTCAATCAGTGTAGATGAAAGGGAGGAGACGGGTTAAAGAAGGATTTTTAAGCCTTGAGACAATTGAGACATGGATTGTGTATGTGTGCCATTCAGAGGGTGAATGGGCAAGACAAAAGATTTAAGTGCCTTTAATGTGTCAAGAACTTCAACGCTTCTGGGTTTTTCGCGCTCAACAGTTTCCTGTGTGTATCAAGAATGGTCCACCAACCAAACAACATACAACCAACTTGACACAAGCATTGGAGTCAACATGGGCCAGCAACATCTTGTATAGTCCATGCCTCAACAAATTGAGTCTGTCCTGAGGGCAAAGGGGCTCAATATTAGGAAGGTGTTCCTAATGTTTGGTGTACTCAGTAGCAGCAGCGTAAAAAAGGGCGTCAATGAAAATAGTCTGGGTACCTATTTGATGAACTGTTTGGCAGTCTTACGGCTTGGGGAAGGAGCCTTTTGTACCTAGACTTGGCGCTCCGGTACCGCTTCCCTTCCGGTAGCAGAGAGACCAGTCTATGACTTGGGTGGCTGGAGTCTTTGACATTTTTTAGGGCCTTCCTCAGACACCGCCTGGTATAGAGGTCCTGGATGTCAGGAAGCTTGGCCCCAGTGATTTACTGGGCCGGTACACACTACCCTCTGTAGCGCCTTGCGGTTGGATGCCCGAGCAGTTGTCATATCAAGCAGTGAGGCAACCAGTCAGGATGCTCTCGATGGTGCAGCTGTAGAACTTATTGAGGATCTGAGGACCCATGCCAAATCTTTTCAGTCTCCTGAGGGAGAATAGGCATTGTCGTGCCCTCTTCACGTCTGTCTTGGTGTGTTAGGACCATGATAGTTTGCTAGTGATGCGGCCCGTCAGGAAGTCCCTGATCCAGTTGCAGAGGGAGGTGTTTAGTCCCAGGGTCCTTAGCTTAGTGATGAGCTTGGTGGGCACTATGGTGTTGAACGCTGAGCTGTAGTCAATGAACAGCGTTCTCACGTAGGTGTTCCTTTTAACCTCATAGTCACTGTATCATTTCAAATTCAAAGTGGTGGAATACAGAACCCCCAAAAAAACCAAGATAAATCACTGTCCCAGTACTTTTGGAGCACCACTGTATGTCCAGGAAATCAGGTTTGTATAATGCTTTATTTATCCCACAATATGTCCACCAAGTCTGCTGCATAATTACTTAATAAAATGAGTTAATCCACCAGCTTACAGTCTGCCTACGATGATATAAATCATGCTTCGATCATGCTACACGGCAGAGAGAGCAGAGGCCACCAGTAGACAGACAGATAGACAAACAGACATTATTACTGGATTTATACTGCGGAGAGGGAAGGTTGGGCCAACTGACAGACAAACATACATTATTACCGGATTTAACAGCAGTGGTATACTGGTGTCGTAGTAGTTCACTGTGAATGTATCAACAGCAGTGGTACATTATACTGGTGTCGTAGTAGTTCACTGTGAATGTATCAACAGCAGTGGTACATTATACTGGTGTCGTAGTAGTTCACTGTGAATGTATCAACAGCAGTGGTACATTATACTGGTGTCGTAGTAGTTCACTGTGAATGTATCAACAGCAGTGGTACATTATACTGGTGTCGTAGTAGTTCACTGTGAATGTATCAACAGCAGTGGTACATTATACTGGTGTCGTAGTAGTTCACTGTGAATGTATCAACAGCAGTGGTACATTATACTGGTGTCGTAGTAGTTCACTGTGAATGTATCAACAGCAGTGGTACATTATACTGGTGTCGTAGTAGTTCACTGTGAATGTATCAACAGCAGTGGTACATTATACTGGTGTCGTAGTAGTTCACTGTGAATGTATCAACAGCAGTGGTACATTATACTGGTGTCGTAGTAGTTCACTGTGAATGTATCAACAGCAGTGGTACATTATACTGGTGTCGTAGTAGTTCACTGTGAATGTATCAACAGCAGTGGTACATTATACTGGTGTCGTAGTAGTTCACTGTAAATGTATCAACAGCTGTGGTACATTATACTGGTGTCGTAGTAGTTCACTGTGAATGTATCAACAGCAGTGGTACATTATACTGGTGTCGTAGTAGTTCACTGTGAATGTATCAACAGCAGTGGTACATTATACTGGTGTCGTAGTAGTTCACTGTGAATGTATCAACAGCAGTGGTACATTATACTGGTGTCGTAGTAGTTCACTGTGAATGTATCAACAGCAGTGGTACATTATACTGGTGTCGTAGTAGTTCACTGTGAATGTATCAACAGCTGTGGTACATTATACTGGTGTCGTAGTAGTTCACTGTGAATGAAACGGCTGTTCAACCTACGATATGCCATAATTACTCTGCATTTTGTGAAGAACAAAAAACGAATATTTAGTAAATGCACAGCTAACCTGCGACGATTCGTCTTTCGATGAATAATCAACGTATTGTTGTCTGGTTTTGGAGTTCTCTTCCGGAGGAAGAGGAAGAGGAAGATGAAGAGGAGGAATGAGAAGAGATACTGAATGCTGGCAGTTATACATGTACAACCTGCTAGCCAGGCACTGGTGCAGGTTATAGTAGTCTGCTATTGTGTAAGTCATAGAGGTTTAGGTGTACTGAGCTTTTCAAACCGGTAATATACTTTGACTCTTTAAATCAATTCACTGAACTGTGGTTGGGGCCTAAAGAAAGGAATGGAGGGTGGATGCGCACGCTCATCATCAAAATAATGTCTCAGAGTAGAAGTGCTCTAAGTGATTGAGGATCTGGTCCTTCCTGTCCATATAGTCCTTAAAGCCTAAACGGATCCTAGATCAGCCCTCCTACGCTGAGTATCTGTCAGTACGGGACCGGATCTGACCCCTTTCACTGCGTTCATTTCTTTGGTCCTGTCTTTCTTACATATCAATGTCAGTGCTGTTCTAAGCCAATGTCTTATCTGAAGTGACTAAATGTTCTCTGCTGACTGACACCTGCCAAGCGTCCCTGTCCAGGGGAATGCTTTGTATGCAGATATAAAACAGTTGAAGGCATCTTGTCTTTGAGTGGAATCACATTGTGGACAACCTGCTAGTCAGTCAGTAGCCATGTCACAACCACTGGCACAGACAGGACAGGCCTGCTAGGCACATCACTCTGGAATGGGAGAGATGTGTGTTTTTGTGTGTGTTTGTGTGTGTGCATATGCACATTTGTTTGCGCCCATGTACAGTGTATGTAGAGTTGAAGTCGGAAGTGTACGTACACTTATGTTGGGGTCATTAAAACTCGTTTTTCAACCACTCCACAAATGTCTTGTTAACAAACTATCGTTTTGGCAAGTCGGGTTAGGACATCTACTTTGCGCATGACACAAGTCATTTTTCCAACAATTGTTTACAGATAGATTATTTCACTTATAAATCACTGCATCACAATTCCAGTGGGTCAGAAGTTTACATACACTAAGTTGACCGTGCCTTTAAACAGCTTGGAAAATTCCAGAAAATGATGTCATGGCCTTAGAAGTTTCTGATTGGCTGATTGACATCATTTGAGTCAAAACAATATTTATTTTTTTAACCTTTATTTAACCAGGCAAGTCAGTTAAGAACAAATTCTTATTTTCAATGACGGCCCAGGAACAGTGGGTTAACTGCCTTGTTCAGGGGCAGAACGACAGATTTGTACCTTGTCAGCTCGGGGAACCTTTCGGTTACTAGTCCAACGCTCTAACCACTAGGTGTACCTGTGGATGTATATCAAGGCCTACCTTAAAACTCAGCGCCTCTTTTGCTCGACATCATGGGAAAATCAAAGTAAATCATCCAAGACCTCAGAAAAAAAATTGTAGACCTCCACAAGTCTGGTTCATCCTTTGGAGGCAATTTCCAAGCACCTAAAGGTACCAGCAATGAAGAAGCCACTGCTCCAAAACCGCCATAAAAAGCCAGACTACTGATTGCAACTGTACATGGGGACAAAGATAGTACTTTTTGGAGAAATGTCCTCTTGTCTGATGAAACAAAAATATAATCGTTTGGCCATAATGACCATCATTATGTTTGGAGGAAAAAGGGGGAGGCTTGCAAGCCGAAGAACACCATCCCAACCGTGAAGCACGGGGGTGGCAGCATCATGTTGTGGGGGTGCTTTGCAGGAGGGACTGGTGCACTTCACAAAATAGATGGCATCATGAGGGAGTTAAATTATGTGGATATATTGAAGCAACATCTCAAGACATCAGTCAGGAAGTTAAAGCTTGGTTGCAAATGGGTCTTCCAAATGGACAATGACCCAACGCATACTTCCAAAGTTGTGGCAAAATGGATTAAGGACAACAAAGTCAAGATATTGGAGTGGCCATCACTAAGCACTGACCTCAATCCCATAGAAAATTTGTGGGCAGAACTGAAAAAGCGTGTGCGAGCAAGGAGGCCTACAAACCTGACTAAGTTACACCAGCTCTGTCAGGAGGAATGGGCCAACATTCACCCAACTTATTGTGGGAAGCTTGTGGAAGGCTACCAGAAACATTTGACCCAAGTTAAACAATTTAAAGGCAATGCTACCAAATACTAATTGAGTGTATGTAAACTTCTGACCCGCTGGGAATGTGATAAAAGAAATAAAATCTGAAATAAATCATTCTCTCTACTATTATTCTGACATTTCACATTCTTAAAATAAAGTGGTGATCCTAACTGACCTAAGGCAGGGAATTTTTACTAGGATTAAATGTCAGGAATTGTGAAAACTGAGTTTAAATGTATTTGGCTAAGGTGTATGTAAACTTCTGACTTCAACTGTATGTTTGTGTTAATGTGTCTGTGTGCATACAGGCATTTGTGAATACATGCATGTGTGTGTGTGTTAATTATCTCTTCAGAACTCTGATAGGGGGAATTGCTGCTTGGGACCACTGAACCCCATCTAATTAATTACCAGCCTAAGACTCTCTCCGGTCTGTCACTAGTTGATTTGGAGTGTCTCTTTATTGTGTTATTTTGCACCAGGGGGCCCTTTGTTAGTTCTCAGGTAGGATCTTGTAATCAGTAGTCCACAGAGTGTTGAGCTGCCAGTAGATTCCTATCCAGGCCCGCAACATTCAGGCCCCACCCTATCCAGGCCCTCAACGTTCAGGCCCCACCCTACCCAGGCCCGCAATGTTCAGGCCCCACCCTATCCAGGCCCGCAACGTTCAGGCCCCACCCTACCCAGGCCCGCAACGTTCAGGCCCCACCCTATCCAGGCCCGCAACGTTCAGGCCCCACCCTATCCAGGCCCGCAACATTCAGGCCCCACCCTATCCAGGCCCGCAACGTTCAGGCCCCACCCTATCCAGGCCCGCAACATTCAGGCCCCACCCTACCCAGGCCCGCAACGTTCAGGCCCTACCCTACCCAGGCCCGCAACGTTCAGGCCCCACCCTATCCAGGCCCGCAACGTTCAGGCCCCACCCTACCCAGGCCCCTATAATCTATGACACATAAAAAGCTGAGACACACACACAGCACAGGTACAATGCTGACAGAGACAGTATCACCTGCCATGCATCATCAGCCCTCTGTTTGTCTGTCTGACGAGCTTTCCTGACCGATCACTGTCTGTTGTTCTGTTTTTTGTGTTTCAGGTCATTAAACCCCCTCCTCCTCCTGCTCCCGTCCGGCCTCCACCACCCGTGAGTGCAGCACGCACACACACACGCGCACGAGCACATGCACGCACACACACACACACACATGCACACACACATGCACGTGCACACGCACATGCACACACACACACACACACACAGGTCCGTGTCAGATCCTCAGATGGATACTCTTAAGAGAATAACAATTAAATCAGTGAAAAAAGGCAGCCATGGCTCGCATGTTTCTCATAACCTAGCATTACATCATTACATCATTACAACACTACATCATTACATCATTACAACACTACATCATTACATCATTACAACACTACATCATTACATCACTACAACACTACATCATTACATCATTACAACACTACATCATTACATCACTACAACACTACAACATTACATCATTACAACACTACATCATTACATCATTACATCATTACAACACTACATCATTACAACATTACATCATTACATCATTACAACACTACATCATTACATCATTACAACACTACATCATTACATAACTACAACACTACCACACTACATCACTACAACACTACAACATTACATCATTACATCATTACAACATTACATCATTACATAATTACATCATTACAACACTACATCATTACAACATTACATCATTACAACATTACAACACTACATAATTACATCATTACATCATTACATCATTACAACACTACCACACTACATCACTACAACACTACATCATTACATCATTACATCATTACAACATTACAACACTACATCATTACATCATTACATCATTACATCATTACAACATCACATCATTACATCATTACATCATTACAACATTACATCATTACAACATTACAACACTACATCATTACAACATTGCAACATTGCATCATTACATCATTACAACATTACTACATTACATCATTACATCATTACATCATTACATCATCACATCATTACATCATTACATCTTTACAGCATTACAACATTACATCATTACATCATTACAACATTACATCATTACATCATTACAACATACATCATTACATTGCATCATTACATCATTACAACATTACTACATTACTTACAACACTACATTTACGTCATCACATCTTCACATCATCATCATTACATCATTACATCATTAACATTAGTACAACATTACATCATTACAACATTACATTCACACTACATCATTAAAACACTTCATCATTACATTATTACATCATTCAACATCATTACATCATTACAAGATTGCAGCATTATATCATTACAACATTACATCATTACAACACTACAACATCATACATTATTACATCATCACATCATCCCATCATTACAACATTACAGCATTACATCATTACAACATTACATCATTACATCATTACAACATTACATTACATCATTACAACATTACAACCATTACAACATTACTTCCATCATTACATCATACATCATCACATTAGTACAACATTACATCATTACAACATTACAACACTACATCATTAAAACACTTCATCATTACATTATTACATCATCACATCATTACATCATTACAAGATTACAGCATTATATCATTACAACATTACATCATTACAACACTACAACAATACATTATTACATCATCACATCATCACATCATTACAACATTACAACACTACATCATTACATCATTACAACATTACATTATTACAACATTCCAACATTACTACATTACATCATTACAACACTACATCATTACATAATTACATCATTAAATCAGTACAACATTACATCATTACAACACTACATCATTACATCATTACAACATTACATAATTACATCATCACATCATTACATCATTACAACATTAGAACATTGCATCATTACAACATTACATCATTACAACACTACATCATTACAACATTACATAATTACATCATCACATCATTACATCATTACAACACTAGAACATTACAACATTACATCATTACATCATTACAACATTACAACACTACATCATTACATCATTACAACATTACATTATTACAACATTCCAACATTACTACATTACATCATTACAACACTACATCATTACATCATCACATCATTAAATCAGTACAACATTACTACATTACATCATTACATCATTACAACATTACATAATTACATCATCACATCATTACATCATTACAACATTACAACACTACATCATTACAACATTGCAACATTGCATCATTACATCATTACAACATTAGAACATTGCATCATTACAACATTACATCATTACAACACTACATCATTACAACATTACATAATTACATCATCACATCATTACATCATTACAACACTAGAACATTACAACATTACATCATTACATCATTACAACATTACAACACTACATCATTACATCATTACAACATTACATTATTACAACATTCCAACATTACTACATTACATCATTACAACACTACATCATTACATCATCACATCATTAAATCAGTACAACATTACTACATTACATCATTACATCATTACAACATTACATAATTACATCATCACATCATTACATCATTACAACATTACAACACTACATCATTACAACATTGCAACATTGCATCATTACATCATTACAACATTACTACATTACATCATTACATCATTACATCATTACATCATCACATCATTACATCATTACATCTTTACAGCATTACAACATTACATCATTACAACATTACATCATTACATCATTACAACATTGCATCATTACATCATTACAACATTACTACATTACTACACTACATTACGTCATCACATCTTCACATCATCACATCATTACATCATCACATTAGTACAACATTACATCATTACAACATTACAACACTACATCATTACAACACTTCATCATTACATTATTACATCATCACATCATTACATCATTACAAGATTACAGCATTATATCATTACAACATTACATCATTACAACACTACAACAATACATTATTACATCATCACATCATCACATCATTACAACATTACAACACTACATCATTACATCATTACAACATTACATTATTACAACATTCCAACATTATTACATTACATGGCATCATTACAACATAATTACATCATTAAATCAGTACAACATTCCAACATCATTACATACATTACATCATTACAACACTACATCATTACATAATTACATCATTAAATCAGTACAACATTACATCATTACAACACTACATCATTACATCATTACAACATTACATAATTACATCATCACATCATTACATCATTACAACATTAGAACATTGCATCATTACAACATTACATCATTACAACACTACATCATTACAACATTACATAATTACATCATCACATCATTACATCATTACAACACTACAACATTACAACATTACATCATTACATCATTACAACATTACAACACTACATCATTACATCATTACAACATTACATTATTACAACATTCCAACATTACTACATTACATCATTACAACACTACATCATTACATCATCACATCATTAAATCAGTACAACATTACTACATTACATCATTACATCATTACAACATTACATAATTACATCATCACATCATTACATCATTACAACATTACAACATTACATCATTACATCATTACAACATTACTACATTACATCTTTACACCATTACTACATTACATCATTACGCTATCACATCTTCACATCATCACATCATTACATCATCACATCAGTACAACATTACATCATCACATCATCACATCATTACATCATTACATCTTTACATCATTACAACATTACATCATTACAGCATTACATCATTACATCATTACATCATTACATAATTTCATCATTACAACATTACAGCATTACAGCATTACAACATTACATCATTACATCATTACAACATTGCATCATTACATCATTACATCATTACAACATTACATCATTACAACATTACTACATTACATCATTACGTCATCACATCTTCACATCATCACATCATTACATCATCACATTAGTACAACATTACATCATCACATCATCACATCATTACATCATTACATCTTTACAGCATTACAACATTACATCATTACATCATTACAACATTACATCATTACATCATTACATCATTACAACATTACAACACTACATCATTACAACACTACATCATTACATCATTACATCATTACAACATTACATCATTACAACATTACAACACTACATCATTACAACACTACATCATTACATCATTACATCATTACAACATTACAACACTACATCATTACATCATTACATCATTACACATTACATCATTCATCATTACATCATTATCATTACATCATTACATCATTACATCATTACATCATTACATCATTACATCATCACATCATTACATCATCACATCATTACATCATTACATCATTACAACATTACATCATTACATCATTACATCATTACAACATTGCATCATTACATCATTACATCATTACAACATTACATCATTTCATCATTACAACATTACTACATTACATCATTACGTCATCACATCTTCACATCATCACATCATTACATCATCACATTAGTACAACATTACATAATCACCTCATCACATCATTACATCATTGCATCTTTACAGCATTACAACATTACATCATTACATCATTACAACATTACATCATTACAACATTACATCATTGCAACACTTCATCATTACATTATTACATCATCACATCATTACATCATTACAAGATTACAGCATTATATCATTACAACATTACATCATTACAACACTACAACAATACATTATTACATCATCACATCATTACATCATTACATCATTACAATATTACAGCATTACATCATTACAACACTACAACACTACATAATTACATCATCACATCATTACAACATTACATCATTACAACATTACAACATTACATCATTACAACTCTACATCATTACATCATTACAACACTACATCATTACATAACTACAACACTACCACACTACATCACTACAACACTACAACATTACATCATTACATCATTACAACATTACATCATTACATAATTACATCATTACAACACTACATCATTACAACATTACATCATTACAACATTACAACACTACATAATTACATCATTACATCATTACATCATTACAACACTACCACACTACATCACTACAACACTACATCATTACATCATTACATCATTACAACATTACAACACTACATCATTACATCATTACATCATTACATCATTACAACATCACACATCATTACATCATTACATCATTACATCATTACAACATTACATCATTATATCATTACAACATTACAACACTACATCATTACAACATTGCAACATTGCATCATTACATCATTACAACATTACTACATTACATCATTACATCATTACATCATTACATCATCACATCATTACATCATTACATCTTTACAGCATTACAACATTACATCATTACATCATTACAACATTACATCATTACATCATTACAACATTGCATCATTACATCATTACAACATTACTACATTACTACACTACATTACGTCATCACATCTTCACATCATCACATCATTACATCATCACATTAGTACAACATTACATCATTACAACATTACAACACTACATCATTACAACACTTCATCATTACATTATTACATCATCACATCATTACATCATTACAAGATTACAGCATTATATCATTACAACATTACATCATTACAACACTACAACAATACATTATTACATCATCACATCATCACATCATTACAACATTACAACACTACATCATTACATCATTACAACATTACATTATTACAACATTCCAACATTACTACATTACATCATTACAACACTACATCATTACATAATTACATCATTAAATCAGTACAACATTACATCATTACAACACTACATCATTACATCATTACAACATTACATAATTACATCATCACATCATTACATCATTACAACATTAGAACATTGCATCATTACAACATTACATCATTACAACACTACATCATTACAACATTACATAATTACATCATCACATCATTACATCATTACAACACTACAACATTACAACATTACATCATTACATCATTACAACATTACAACACTACATCATTACATCATTACAACATTACATTATTACAACATTCCAACATTACTACATTACATCATTACAACACTACATCATTACATCATCACATCATTAAATCAGTACAACATTACTACATTACATCATTACATCATTACAACATTACATAATTACATCATCACATCATTACATCATTACAACATTACAACACTACATCATTACAACATTGCAACATTGCATCATTACATCATTACAACATTACTACATTACATCATTACATCATTACATCATTACATCATCACATCATTACATCATTACATCTTTACAGCATTACAACATTACATCATTACATCATTACAACATTACATCATTACATCATTACAACATTGCAATCTATACATCATTACAACATTAGTACATTACTACACTACATTACGTCATCACATCTTCACATCATCACATCATTACATCATCACATTAGTACAACATTACATCATTACAACATTACAACACTACATCATTACAACACTTCATCATTACATTATTACATCATCACATCATTACATCATTACAAGATTACAGCATTATATCATTACAACATTACATCATTACAACACTACAACAATACATTATTACATCATCACATCATCACATCATTACAACATTACAACACTACATCATTACATCATTACATCATTACAACATTACATTATTACAACATTCCAACATTACTACATTACATCATTACAACACTACATCATTACATAATTACATCATTAAATCAGTACAACATTACATCATTACAACACTACATCATTACATCATTACAACATTACATAATTACATCATCACATCATTACATCATTACAACATTAGAACATTGCATCATTACAACATTACATCATTACAACACTACATCATTACAACATTACATAATTACATCATCACATCATTACATCATTACAACACTACAACATTACAACATTACATCATTACATCATTACAACATTACAACACTACATCATTACATCATTACAACATTACATTATTACAACATTCCAACATTACTACATTACATCATTACAACACTACATCATTACATCATCACATCATTAAATCAGTACAACATTACTACATTACATCATTACATCATTACAACATTACATAATTACATCATCACATCATTACATCATTACAACATTACAACATTACATCATTACATCATTACAACATTACTACATTACATCTTTACACCATTACTACATTACATCATTACGTCATCACATCTTCACATCATCACATCATTACATCATCACATCAGTACAACATTACATCATCACATCATCACATCATTACATCATTACATCTTTACATCATTACAACATTACATCATTACAGCATTACATCATTACATCATTACATCATTACATAATTTCATCATTACAACATTACAGCATTACAGCATTACAACATTACATCATTACATCATTACAACATTGCATCATTACATCATTACATCATTACAACATTACATCATTACAACATTACTACATTACATCATTACGTCATCACATCTTCACATCATCACATCATTACATCATCACATTAGTACAACATTACATCATCACATCATCACATCATTACATCATTACATCTTTACAGCATTACAACATTACATCATTACATCATTACAACATTACATCATTACATCATTACAACATTACATCATTACATCATTACATCATTACAACATTACAACACTACATCATTACAACACTACATCATTACATCATTACATCATTACAACATTACATCATTACAACATTACAACACTACATCATTACAACACTACATCATTACATCATTACATCATTACAACATTACAACACTACATCATTACATCATTACATCATTACACCATTACGACATTACATCATTACATCATTACATCATCACATCATTACATCATCACATCATTACATCATTACATCATTACAACATTACATCATTACATCATTACATCATTACAACATTGCATCATTACATCATTACATCATTACAACATTACATCATTTCATCATTACAACATTACTACATTACATCATTACGTCATCACATCTTCACATCATCACATCATTACATCATCACATTAGTACAACATTACATAATCACCTCATCACATCATTACATCATTGCATCTTTACAGCATTACAACATTACATCATTACATCATTACAACATTACATCATTACAACATTACATCATTGCAACACTTCATCATTACATTATTACATCATCACATCATTACATCATTACAAGATTACAGCATTATATCATTACAACATTACATCATTACAACACTACAACAATACATTATTACATCATCACATCATTACATCATTACATCATTACAATATTACAGCATTACATCATTACAACACTACAACACTACATAATTACATCATCACATCATTACAACATTACATCATTACAACATTACAACATTACATCATTACAACACTACAACATTACATCATTACAACATTACAACATTACAACATTACACCATTACAACATTACAACACTACATCATCACATCATTACAACATTACAACACTACATCATTACATCATTACAACATTACATTATTACAACATTCCAACATTACTACATTACATCATTACAACACTACATCATTACATCATCACATCATTAAATCAGTTCAACATTACATCATTACAACACTACATCATTACATCATTACAACATTACATAATTACATCATCACATCATTACATCATTACAACATTAGAACATTGCATCATTACAACATTACATCATTACAACACTTCATCATTACAACATTACATAATTACATCATCACATCATTCCATCATTACAACATTACAACATTACATCATTACATCATTACAACATTACATTATTACAACATTCCAACATTAATACATTACATCATTACAACACTACATCATTACATCATCACATCATTACAACATTACAACACTACATCATTACATCATTACAACATTACATTATTACAACATTCCAACATTACTACATTACATCATTACAACACTACATCATTACATCATCACATCATTAAATCAGTACAACATTACTACATTACATCATTACATCATTACAACATTACATAATTACATCATCACATCATTACATCATTACAACATTACAACATTACATCATTACATCATTACAACATTACTACATTACATCTTTACACCATTACTACATTACATCATTACGTCATCACATCTTCACATCATCACATCATTACATCATCACATCAGTACAACATTACATCATCACATCATCACAGCATTACATCATTACATCATTACATCATTTCATCATTACAACATTACAGCATTACATCATTACATCATTACAGCATTACATCATTACATCATTACATCATTACATCATCACATCATCACATCATTACATCATTACAATATTACAGCATTACATCATTACATCATTACATCATTACAACACTACATTATTACATCATTACAACATTACAGCATTACAACATTACATCATTACATCATTACAACACTACATCATTACATCATTGCATACATCATTACATCATTACATCATTACAACATTACAACACTACATCATTACATCATTACAACATTACATCATTACATCACATTACATCATTACATCATTACATCATTACATCATTACAACATTACATCATTACATCATTACATCATTACAGCATTACATCATTACATCATTACAGCATTACATCATTACATCATTACATCATTACAGCATTACATCATTACAACATCATTACATCATTACATCATTACAGCATTACATCATTACATCATTACATCATTACATCATCATTACATCATTACACATTACATCATTACATCATTACATCATTACATATTACAGCATTACATCATTACATCATTACATCATTACATCATTACATCATTACATCATTACAGCATCATTACATCATTACATCATTACATCATTACAACATTACATCATTGCACATCATTACATCATTACATCATTACATCATTACACATTACAGCATTACATCATTACATCATTACATCATTACATCATTACAGCATTACATCATTACATCATTACATCATTACATCATCACATCATTACATCATTACATCATTACAATATTACAGCATTACATCATTACATCATTACATCATTACAACATCATTAATACATCATTACAACATTACAGCATTACATCATTACAACACTAGATCATTACATCATTACATCATTACAACATTACATCATTACAACATTACATCATTACATCATTACATCATTACATCATCACATCATTACAACATTGCATCATTACATTATTACATCATTACAACATTACTACATTACATCATTACATCATTACATCATCACATCATTACATCATCACATCATTACATTTTACATCTTTACACCATTACTACATTACATCATTACGTCATCACATCTTCACATCATCACATTGTACATCATCACATCAGTACAACATTACATCATCACATCATCACATCATCACATCATTACATCTTTACATCATTACATCATTACATCATTACATCATCACATCATTACAACATTGCATCATTACATTATTACATCATTACATTACATTACATCATTACAACATCATTACATCATTACATCATTACATCATTACATCATCAACATTACATCATTACATCATTACATCATTACATCACATTACATCATACTTACATCATTACATCATTCATCATCACATCATTACATCATCACATCATTACATCATCATCATCATTACATTTTACATCATTTACACCATTACTACATTACATCATTACGTCATCACATCTTCACATCATCACATCATTACATCATCACATCAGTACAACATTACATCATCACATCATCACATCATCACATCATTACATCTTTACATCATTACATCATTACATCATTACATCATCACATCATTACAACATTGCATCATTACATTATTACATCATTACAACATTACTACATTACATCATTACATCATTACATCATCACATCATTACATCATCACATCATTACATCATTACATCTTTACACCATTACTACATTACATCATTACGTCATCACATCTTCACATCATCACATCATTACATCATCACATCAGTACAACATTACATCATCACATCATCACATCATTACATCATTACATCATTACAACATTACATCATTACAGCATTACATCATTACATCATTACATCATTACATCATTTCATCATTACAACATTACAGCATTACAGCATTACAACATTACATCATTACATCATTACATCATTACAACATTGCATCATTACATCATTACATCATTACAACATTACATCATTACATCATTACAACATTACTACATTACATCATTACGTCATCACATCTTCACATCATCACATCATTACATCATCACATTAGTACAACATTACATCATCACATCATCACATCATTACATCATTACAACATTACATCATTACAGCATTACATCATTACATCATTACATCATTACATCATTTCATCATTACAACATTACAGCATTACATCATTACATCATTACAGCATTACATCATTACATCATTACATCATTACAGCATCACATCATCACATCATTACATCATTACAATATTACAGCATTACATCATTACATCATTACAATATTACAGCATTACATCATTACATCATTACATCATTACAACACTACATTATTACATCATTACAACATTACAGCATTACAACATTACATCATTACATCATTACAACACTACATCATTACATCATTGCAACACTACATCATTACATCATTACATCATTACAACATTACAACACTAGATCATTACATCATTACAACATGTCATCATTACAGCATTACATCATTACATCATTACATCATTACATCATTACATCATTACATCATTTCATCATTACAACATTACAGCATTACATCATTACATCATTACAGCATTACATCATTACATCATCACATCATCACATCATTACATCATTACAATATTACAGCATTACATCATTACATCATTACATCATTACAACACTACATTATTACATCATTACAACATTACAGCATTACAAAATTACATCATTACATCATTACAACACTAGATCATTACATCATTACATCATTACAACATTACATCATTACAACATTACATCATTACATCATTACATCATTACATCATTACATCATCACATCATTACAACATTGCATCATTACATTATTACATCATTACAACATTACTACATTACATCATTACATCATTACATCATCACATCATTACATCATCACATCATTACATCATTACATCTTTACCGCATTACAACATTACATCATTACATCATTCCAACATTACATCATTACAACATTGCATCATTACATCATTACATCATTACAACATTACTACATTACATCATTACGTCATCACATCTTCACATCATCACATCATTACATCATCACATTAATACAACATTACATCATCACCTCATCACATCATTACATCTTTACAGCATTACAACATTACATCATTACATCATTACAACACTTCATCATTACATTATTACATCATCACATCATTACAACATTACAAGATTACAGCATTATATCATTACAACATTACATCATTACATCACTACAACAATACATTATTACATCATCACATCATTACATCGTTACATCATTACAATATTACAGCATTACATCATTACAACACTACAACACTACATAATTACATCATCACATCATTACAACATTACAACATTACATCATTACATCATTACAACATTACATCATCACATCATCACATCATCACATCATTACATCTTTACAACATTACTACATTACATCATTACGTCATCACATCTTCACATCATCACATCATTACATCATCACATCAGTACAACATTACATCATTACAACATTACATCATTACATCATTAAATCAGTAGAACATTACATCATTACATCATTAAAACATTGCATCATTACATCATTACATCATTACAACATTACATCACTACAACAATACATTATTACATCATCACATCATTACATCGTTACATCATTACAATATTACAGCATTACATCATTACAACACTACAACACTACATAATTACATCATCACATCATTACAACATTACAACATTACATAATTACATCATTACAACATTACATCATCACATCATCACATCATTACATCATTACATCTTTACAACATTACTACATTACATCATTACGTCATCACATCTTCACATCATCACATCATTACATCATCACATCAGTACAACATTACATCATTACAACATTACAACATTACATCATTACATCATTAATTCAGTAGAACATTACATCATTACATCATTAAAACATTGCATCATTACATCATTACATCATTACAACATTACATCATTACATCATTACAACATTGCATCATTACATCATTACATCATTACAACATTACATCATTACAACATTACATCATTACAACATTACAACATTGCATCATTACATCATTACAACATTACATCATTACATCATTACATCATTAAATCATTAAATCAGTACAACATTACATCATTACATCATTAAATCAGTACAACATTACAACATTACATCATTATATCATTACAACATTACAACATTACATCATTACATCATTACAACATTACAACATTACATCATTACAGCATTGCAACATTGTGGCATTACATCATTACAGCATCCAGCTGCTTCCATTTGTAAATCTGGTTGTATTTGTGCGCGGTCATACATTCCTGACCTGTTTGTTAATCCTTTTAGGAGCCAGAGGAGGATGACCACCTGCCCAAGAAGAAGTGGGCGACTGTGGACGCCTCGTACTACGGAGGGAGAGGAGCTGGAGGGATCAAACGCATGGAGGTTTGACTATAAACTACAGTCATTGTTTAGTGTGGTTTGTACTGTGTGGCTCAGTTGATAAAGCATGGTGCTTGCAAAGACATGAGTTGTGGGCTTGATTCCTGCCGGGGCCACCCATATGTAAATTGTATGCACGAGTGACATTAAGTTCCTTTGGATAAAAACATCTATATTATGATATATTATACCAGTCTATACATGACACAGACTGACCAGGTGAATCCAGGTGAAAGCTATGATCCCTTATTGATGTCACTTGTTAAATCCACTTCAGTCAGTGTAGATGAAGGGGAGCAGACGGGTTAAAGAAGGGCAAATGGGTAAGGCAACACGGTATGGTAGTAGGCGCCAGACGCACCGGTTTGTGTCAAGAACTGCAACGCTGCTGTTTTTTTTTCACCCTCAACAGTTTCCCGTGTGTTTCAAAAATGGTCCACCACCCAAAGGACACCCAGCCAATTTGACACAACTGTGTGAAGCATTGGAGTCAACATGGGCCAGCATCCCTGTGTAACGAATTGAGTCTCTTCTGAGGGCAAAAGGGGGTGCAACTCAATAGTAGGAAGGTGTTCTTAATGTTTTGTACACTCGGTGTACATTATCTCAAACATCATGGGCTGGTTTACTCACACAGAGCCTGAATCAAAACTGGATCTGCTGTCATCCGGTACTGAAATGCCATCTAGCAGTGTGCCCAGAACAGAACAGACCAGCCAGCCGCCAGATGAGAACAAACTCAAACTCCACACTATACTCTAGCCTTGCCCGGCCTGCCTGTGACTCCAGCAAGGTGCAAAGTAAAGCGAGCCTTCTTAGATTGTGTGTGTAGGCATTATGTCGTCTCTGTCAGCTGCTGACGGCTCTGACATGACAGGTGCTGCCTTCTCATCCTTCTCTCTCCTCTCAGCCTGGTTTTCTTAAGTCACAGGATGGATGAAGGATTGAGTACTGCTGTCGGCTTGATGTATTTATCCATATCTCCATCTCTCCCCATCTCTCTCCATATCTCCCTCTTCCAATCTCTCTCCATATCTCCATCTCTCCATCTCTCCATATCTCCATCTCTCCCCCCCTCTCCTTCTCTTCTCCTCTCCCCCACTCTTCTTCTCTCTCCATCTCTCCCCCTCTCTCCTTCTCTTCTCCTCTCCCCCACTCTTCTTCTCTCTCCATCTCTCCCCCTCTCTCCTTCTCTTCTCCTCTCCCCCACTCTTCTTCTCTCTCCATCTCTCCATCTCTCCCCTCACTCCTTCTCTTCTCCTCTCCCCCACTCTTCTTCTATCCATCTTTCCATCTCTCCTTTTCTCCATCTCTCCTTCTCCCCATCTCTCATCTCTCCTTCTCCATCTTTCCCCATCTCTCCCCTTCTCTCCTTCTCTTCTCCTCTCCGCCACTCTTCTTCTCTCCCCCTCTCCCCCTCTCTCCTTCTCTCTTTCTCTCCATCTCTCTCCATCTCTCCTTCTCTCCCCCTCTCTCCATCTCTTCTTCTCTTCTCCTCTCCCTCTCTCAATCTCCCCTTCTCTCCCCCTCTCTCCTTCTCTTCTCCTCTCTCCATCTCTCCTTCTCTCCCCTTCTCTCCCCTCTCTCCTTCTCTTCTCTTCTCCTCTCCCCCACTCTTCTCTTCTCCTCTCCCCCACTCTTCTTCTCTCCCGCTCTCTCCATCTCTCCATCTCTCTCACTATCTCCCTCTGTACACCTTTCCCTCCTTCCTTCCATCTCCAGCACCTTGGCAGGCCTTTGTTCAGCCCACTGCATACCTCACTGCTCTGTTGTTCGCTACCTCTCTCCAAAGGTAATAGATGTAGTGTAAAGCGAACACGCTCCCACTAACCTCTACCCATACTATCAAGCCCAGAGGAAGTTGGTGGGACAGCGGCCATCTCTGAGAGCCTTAGGGGTGGAAACGATCAAACCTCCAACTTTCCCCACGATTGCTGAGGCTTTGTTCAGGGAGCCACCGTCTCCGTACGGCCCCCTCTTCCTCTACCGTGTTGATGTGGAACCCTCGTACAGCCACCGTCTCCGTACGCCCCCCTCTTCCTCTACCGTGTTGATGTAGAACCCTCGTACAGCCACCGTCTCCGTACGGCCCCTTCTTCCTCTACCGTGTTGATGTGGAACCCTCGTACAGCCACCGTCTCCGTACGGCCCCCTCTTCCTCTACCGTGTTGATGTGGAACCCTCGTACAGCCACCGTCTCCGTACGGCCCCCTCTTCCTCTACCGTGTTGATGTAGAACTCTCGTACAACCTGCAGCGTGTTGACTCTCGTACAACCTGCAGCGTGTTGACTCTCGTACAACCTGCAGCGTGTTGACTCTCGTACAACCTGCAGCGTGTTGACTCTCGTACAACCTGCAGCGTGTTGACTCTCGTACAACCTGCAGGGTGTTGACTCTCGTACAACCTGCAGGGTGTTGACTCTCGTACAACCTGCAGCGCGTTGACTCTCGTACAACCTGCAGGGTGTTGACTCTCGTACAACCTGCAGCGCGTTGACTCTCGTACAACCTGCAGCGTGTTGACTCTCGTACAACCTGCAGCGTGTTGAATGTACAAGCAATCTTTTATTCATCAGGATAGATATATGATGTGTGTGTGGAGGTGTGTGTTATTCATCAGGATAGATATATGATGTGTGTGTGGAGGTGTGTATTATTCATCAGGATAGATAGATATATGATGTGTGTGTGGAGGTGTGTATTATTCATCAGGATAGATAGATGGTGTGTGTTATTCCATGGAGAATGGGGATCGTAGGAAGCGGTTCTGTAGTGTAGTGTAGGTTCTGTAGTGTAATGTAGGTTCTGTAGTGTAGTGTAGGTTCTGTAGTGTAGTGTAGGTTCTGTAGTGTAGTGTAGGCTCTGTAGTTTAGTGTAGGTTCTGTAGTGTAGCAGCTAAACCTACAGCTTGAAGGAGCGTGTCAATAATGAACCAATCACCTGTCTTCTGCCGTTGCCGGTGGGTTCTACCCGGCAACAGATGTGATGGATTTAATTAAAACAGGATCAGCTTCAGAAAACAAAAGAAAGACGATGATGTAAATGAAAACAGTAAAAAACAACACGTAACCTGGTTATTGATCAGGGGTTATACGAAAGGGACAATGTATGTTTCCTTTTCAGAAACAGTGCAATGTGACAGAACGTTAACGACAAGATGACGTTAAACCTAAATTGACCCCTGACCCCTGTGTGTCCTATCCAGGTGCGTTGGGGAGAGAAGGGCTCTACAGAGGAAGGGGCAAGGCTAGAGAAGGCTAAGAATGCTGTAGTGTCTGTTCCCGAGGAGGTGGAAGAGCCCATGATGGCCAGACGGCCACCCAAACCCACCCCTACATACCACCAGCGCCAGGAGTCCAAATGGTATACCCCTATAAAGGTACGTTCAAGATTACGTCTGGAAATGGCACCCTATTCCCTTAACTCTCTTGTTTTGGTCAGAGCCTGATGAGGCCTAGTCAGTTGGAGATTCCGGAAGCTTGGTTTCACTATAGTTTTCACTTCCCAGATTCTATACAGTAAATGACATTGGAATCGCGAACGTTTTTGGATTCCATACAATTGTTAATGACAGTATCTTTATTTTTTTCTTAAATATATACATTACCTTCAGAAAGTATTCACACCCATTGACTTTTTCCACATTTTGTTGTGTTACAGCCTGAATATAAACTGGATAAAATTGACAACATCCCATAATGTCAAAGTAGAATTATGTTTTTAGACATTTCTTTAAAGCTGAAATGTCTTGATTCAATAAATATTCAAGTTGCATGGACTCACTCTGTGTGTAATAATAGTGTTTAACATGATTTAATTACTACTCATCTCTGTACCCCAACACATACAATTATCTGTAAGGTCCCTCAGTCGAGCAGTGAATTTCAAACACAGATTCAACCACAAAAACCAGGGGAGGTTTTCCAAGCAGCATACCACCCTGCATCCCACTGCTGGCTTACTCCTGAAGCTAAGCAGGGTTGGTCCTGGTCAATCCCTGGATGGGAGACCAGATGCTGCTGGAAGTGGTGTTGCAGGGCCAGTAGGAGGCACTCTTTCCTAAGGTGTAAAAAAAAAAAAAATCCCCGTTCCCCGGGGCAGTGATTGGGGACATTGCCCTGTGTAGGGTGCCGTCTTTCGGATGGGATGTTAAATGGGTGTCCTGACTCTCTGAGGTCATTAAAGATCCCATGGTGCTTATTTTAAGAGTAGGGGTGTTAACCCCGGTGTCCTGGCTAAATTCCCAAGCTGTCCCTCATACGGTCACCTAATCATCCCCAGCTTACAATCTGCTCATTCATCCCCCCTCCTCTCCCCTGTAACTATTCCCCCAGGTCGTTGCTGTAAATGAGAATGTGTTCTCAGTCAACTTACCTGGTCAGATAATTTAAAAAAGGGCACCTATTGGTTGATGGGTAAACAGACATTGACTATCCCTCTGAGCATGGTGAAGTAATTAATTACACTTTGGATAGTGTATCAATGCACCCAGTCACTATAAAAATACAGGTATCCTAACTCAGTTGTCGGAGAGGAAGGAAACCGCTCAGGGATTTCACCATGAGGCCAATGGTGACTTTAAAACAGTTACAGAGTTTAATGGCTGTGATAGGAGAAAATTAAGGATGAATCAACAACATTGTAGTCACTCCACAATACTAACCTAAATGACAGAGTGAAAAGAAGGAAGCCTGTACAGAATAAAAATATTCCAAAACATGCATCCTGTTTGCAAACAAGGCACTAAAGTAACACTGGATAAAATGTGGCAAAGAAATTAACTGTAAATCCTGAATACAAAGTGTTATGTTTGGGGCAAATCCAACACAACACTTCACCGAGTACCACTCATTCATATTTTCAAGCGTGGTGGCGGCTGCATCATGTTATGGGTATGTTTGTTATCGGCAAGGACTAAGGAGTTTTTTGTTTAGTTTTTTGGGGACAAAAAGAAACAGAATAGAGCTAAGCGCAGGCAAAATCCTAGAGGAAAACCTGGTTCAGTCAGCTTTCCAACAGACACTGGGACACAAATTCACCTTTCAGCAGGACGATAACCTACAACGTAAGGACAAATATACACTGGAGTTGCTTACCAAGACGACATTGAATGTTCCTGAGTGTCTAGTTACAGTTTTGACTTAAATCGGCTTGAAACCCTATGGGAAGATCTGTAAATGGCTGTCTAGCAATGAATCAACAATCAGCTTGACAGAGCTTGAAGAATAATGTGCAAATATTGTACAATCCAGGTGTGAGGAATACGTCGAGGGGTATGAATACTTTCTGAAGGCACTGTACAGATGCCATGAGTCAATGTTCAAGCGAAGCATTTTCTCTTCCTGTTTTCAGGGTCGACTGGATGCTCTGTGGGCATTGCTGCGGCAACAGTACCACAGAGTTTCTCTCATAAGACCGACCACTGAGGACAAGGTAAGAAACAACCGCTGATATTCAACCCGAACACATAACCCACAACCACATGAAACCAGCTAGGAGGAACAAAACTAAGTGATGTATCATAGCCATCAGTAGCAGGGGTATCGTGGCGTTTCAAGTCCTTAAACCACTTTAGGGGCCCGTTTGCTTATGACAATCTCCATTGTGTGTTTTTCTTTGTCCAGGATTAGGTTTAATCTTTGTCTGTGAAGCCGGCCCTAGATGTACGACACAGCCAGGGTAGCGAGAATCAGTTGTGTTAGTTTGCTAGTGCTGTGGAGGCAGGAAGTTGACTGTAACGTATTGTTAGCCAATGGGGTGGGTGAACAGCATGACAAAGACTCACAGCAGCAGGATGTGTGATAGGTATGGCCCTACAGAATTTGATTGTGACTATATTGAACTACTCTCTCTCTCTCTCTCTCTCTCTCTCTCTCTCTCTCTCTCTCTCTCTCTCTCTCTCTCTCTCTCTCTCATAAGACCATGGTTTTGCAATGGTGTTTGATAAACATAGTTTAATGTTTAAGACAAGGTGGTGATGTCACTTAGGTAGATAAATATAAACACGTTGCCTTAGGGTTTACTGGCAATAGTGATTGTGTGTGTGTGTGTGTGTGTGTGTGTGGTGTGTGTGTGTGAGTGTGTGTATGTGTGTGGTGTGGTGTGAGTTTATGTGTGTACTGTGTCGAAAAAAGAAAGAATGAAAATATCTCCTGTATATGTGATCTGTCCTCTTCCTGGTTTTATGACTAAATGGAACAAAGTGGTTGCTAACCAAGCCACATCCTGGTGACGAGTTTCCATTAGTAACCAGACGGGCAGAAAGGCAGGCAGGCAGGCAGACAGACATGAGAGGACTGCAGCCGCTCTCTGTCCCTCCCTCGTGTCCTTTCAGACGCCAAAACCCCAGGGCTGTTTTTTTAATTCCTTGGATCAAGTTTGTGGCAAGGTGCGACCATTAGTTATCAAAGCCTAAGGAGGGAGTCCCTGGCCAACCGGTGCCAGGCAGGGGAGAGAGGGAGGAGGGCAGGCAGCCGGACTGTATCAAGGTGGTGGGCCACCACGGAGCACAGAGGAGAGGAGTAGAGCAAAGATGGGAGGTAGGGGATGGAAGGAGAGGAGAAGGAAGGCAGGACGAGAGGGCGGTGGTATTTGATGTGGACAGGAAGCCCCCGGGGTCATGAATGTTTTAGCAGGCTGATTCGGCAGCGGCGAGTTACAAGGACTCCTACAGGTGTAAGGAAGCAGGTTGTCACCGACGTCTGTTCGGGCATTGGGGACCCCAGGGTCTCTCCCTACATCCCTCCTTCCCTGAGCCCCGCGAGCCAGGCTGCGGGATCATCAGCAGATGTAGGGGAGAGAGAGGGGTAGAGGGGAAGAGAAAGAGAGACAGAGAGAAAGAGAGAATGTGGGTTGTGGGGAACTGAGGTAGAGAGGGAGGGAGAAACGGAACAGCTAGTTTTTTGGTCTCACATTTAGCGCCCGAGGGCGTGCAACACCAAAGGTAGAGCGGGGGGTTGGCCACAGCTGTGGTGCGGCTCTCGCCCCGAGGCAGGGGCGCAGAGATCTGATGTGGTTTGACTGTGTTGTCGTGGAGACCGGGGAGACAGGGAGCCACTTCAGAGCCAAGTTAGCAACCCAACATCTGCCGCTAAGTTTTAGCCCCAGCTAGGGATCCACTGGGGACAACAGGTAGAGAAAGAGAGAGATGGGGGGAAGGATGGAGGGAGGAAGAGGAAAGGATGGAGGGAGGAAGAGGGAGAGGGAAGGCTGGCCTTGTTATGCTGGTGGATGGGCTGAATATAGGCACACATTGGTTGAGTCAACGTTGTTTCCACGCTATATGTATAAACACTGTGACTAGCAGCAGGCCTCAACATGTATAAACACTGTGACTGGCAGCAGGCCTCAACATGTATAAACACTGTGACTGGCAGCAGGCCTCAACATGTATAAACACTGTGACTAGCAGCAGGCCTCAACATGTATAAACACTGTGACTAGCAGCAGGCCTCAACATGTATAAACACTGTGACTAGCAGCAGGCCTCAACATGTATAAACACTGTGACTGGCAGCAGGCCTCAACATGTATAAACACTGTGACTAGCAGCAGGCCTCAACATGTATAAACACTGTGACTAGCAGCAGGCCTCAACATGTATAAACACTGTGACTAGCAGCAGGCCTCAACATGTATAAACACTGTGACTGGCAGCAGGCCTCAACATGTATAAACACTGTGACTGGCAGCAGGCCTCAACATGTATAAACACTGTGACTAGCAGCAGGCCTCAACATGTATAAACACTGTGACCGGCAGCAGGCCTCAACATGTATAAACACTGTGACTGGCAGCAGGCCTCAACATGTATAAACACTGTGACTAGCAGCAGGCCTCAACATGTATAAACACTGTGACTGGCAGCAGGCCTCAACATGTATAAACACTGTGACTGGCAGCAGGCCTCAACATGTATAAACACTGTGACTGGCAGCAGGCCTCAACATGTATAAACACTGTGACTGGCAGCAGGCCTCAACATGTATAAACACTGTGACTGGCAGCAGGCCTCAACATGTATAAACACTGTGACTGGCAGCAGGCCTCAACATGTATAAACACTGTGACTGGCAGCAGGCCTCAACATGTATAAACACTGTGACTGGCAGCAGGCCTCAACATGTATAAACACTGTGACTGGCAGCAGGCCTCAACATGTATAAACACTGTGACTGGCAGCAGGCCTCAACATGTATAAACACTGTGACTGGCAGCAGGCCTCAACATGTATAAACACTGTGACTGGCAGCAGGCCTCAACATGTATAAACACTGTGACTGGCAGCAGGCCTCAACATGTATAAACACTGTGACTAGCAGCAGGCCTCAACATGTATAAACACTGTGACTGGCAGCAGGCCTCAACATGTATAAACACTGTGACTAGCAGCAGGCCTCAACATGTATAAACACTGTGACTGGCAGCAGGCCTCAACATGTATAAACACTGTGACTGGCAGCAGGCCTCAACATGTATAAACACTGTGACCGGCAGCAGGCCTCTACATGTATAAACACTGTGACCGGCAGCAGGCCTCAACATGTATAAACACTGTGACCGGCAGCAGGCCTCTACATGTATAAACACTGTGACCGGCAGCAGGCCTCAACATGTATAAACACTGTGACCGGCAGCAGGCCTCAACATGTATAAACACTGTGACCGGCAGCAGGCCTCAACATGTATAAACACTGTGACCGGCAGCAGGCCTCAACATGTATAAACACTGTGACCGGCAGCAGGCCTTAACATGTATAAACACTGTGACCGGCAGCAGGCCTCAACATGTATAAACACTGTGACCGGCAGCAGGCCTCAACATGTATAAACACTGTGACCGGCAGCAGGCCTCAACATGTATAAACACTGTGACCGGAAGCAGGCCTCAACATGTATAAACACTGTGACCGGCAGCAGGCCTCAACATGTATAAACACTGTGACCGGCAGCAGGCCTCAACATGTATAAACACTGTGACCGGCAGCAGGCCTCAACATGTATAAACACTGTGACCGCAGCAGGCCTCAACATGTATAAACACTGTGACCGGCAGCAGGCCTCAACATGTATAAACACTGTGACCGGCAGCAGGCCTCAACATGTATAAACACTGTGACTGGCAGCAGGCCTCAACATGTATAAACACTGTGACTGGCAGCAGGCCTCAACATGTATAAACACTGTGACTGGCAGCAGGCCTCAACATGTATAAACACTGTGACTGGCAGCAGGCCTCAACATGTATAAACACTGTGACTGGCAGCAGGCCTCAACATGTATAAACACTGTGACTGGCAGCAGGCCTCAACATGTATAAACACTGTGACTGGCAGCAGGCCTCAACATGTATAAACACTGTGACTGGCAGCAGGCCTCAACATGTATAAACACTGTGACTGGCAGCAGGCCTCAACATGTATAAACACTGTGACCGCAGCAGGCCTCTACATGTATAAACACTGTGACCGCAGCAGGCCTCAACATGTATAAACACTGTGACCGGCAGCAGGCCTCTACATGTATAAACACTGTGACCGGCAGCAGGCCTCTACATGTATAAACACTGTGACCGGCAGCAGGCCTCAACATGTATAAACACTGTGACCGGCAGCAGGCCTCAACATGTATAAACACTGTGACCGCAGCAGGCCTCTACATGTATAAACACTGTGACCGGCAGCAGGCCTCAACATGTATAAACACTGTGACCGGCAGCAGGCCTCAACATGTATAAACACTGTGACCCGGCAGCAGGCCTCAACATGTATAAACACTGTGACCGGCAGCAGGCCTCAACATGTATAAACACTGTGACCGGCAGCAGGCCTCAACATGTATAAACACTGTGACCGCAGCAGGCCTCAACATGTATAAACACTGTGACCGGCAGCAGGCCTCAACATGTATAAACACTGTGACCGGCAGCAGGCCTCAACATGTATAAACACTGTGACCGGCAGCAGGCCTCAACATGTATAAACACTGTGACCGCAGCAGGCCTCAACATGTATAAACACTGTGACCGGCAGCAGGCCTCAACATGTATAAACACTGTGACCGGCAGCAGGCCTCAACATGTATAAACACTGTGACTGCAGCAGGCCTCAACATGTATAAACACTGTGACTGGCAGCAGGCCTCAACATGTATAAACACTGTGACTGGCAGCAGGCCTCAACATGTATAAACACTGTGACTGGCAGCAGGCCTCAACATGTATAAACACTGTGACTGGCAGCAGGCCTCAACATGTATAAACACTGTGACTGGCAGCAGGCCTCAACATGTATAAACACTGTGACTGGCAGCAGGCCTCAACATGTATAAACACTGTGACTGGCAGCAGGCCTCAACATGTATAAACACTGTGACTGGCAGCAGGCCTCAACATGTATAAACACTGTGACTGGCAGCAGGCCTCAACATGTATAAACACTGTGACTGGCAGCAGGCCTCAACATGTATAAACACTGTGACTGGCAGCAGGCCTCAACATGTATAAACACTGTGACCGGCAGCAGGCCTCAACATGTATAAACACTGTGACCGGCAGCAGGCCTCAACATGTATAAACACTGTGACTGGCAGCAGGCCTCAACATGTATAAACACTGTGACTGGCAGCAGGCCTCAACATGTATAAACACTGTGACCGGCAGCAGGCCTCAACATGTATAAACACTGTGACCGCAGCAGGCCTCAACATGTATAAACACTGTGACCCGGCAGCAGGCCTCAACATGTATAAACACTGTGACCGGCAGCAGGCCTCAACATGTATAAACACTGTGACCGGCAGCAGGCCTCAACATGTATAAACACTGTGACCGGCAGCAGGCCTCAACATGTATAAACACTGTGACCGGCAGCAGGCCTCAACATGTATAAACACTGTGACCGGCAGCAGGCCTCAACATGTATAAACACTGTGACCGGCAGCAGGCCTCAACATGTATAAACACTGTGACCGCAGCAGGCCTCAGCATGTATAAACACTGTGACCGCAGCAGGCCTCAACATGTATAAACACTGTGACCGGCAGCAGGCCTCAACATGTATAAACACTGTGACCGGCAGCAGGCCTCAACATGTATAAACACTGTGACCGGCAGCAGGCCTCAACATGTATAAACACTGTGACCGGCAGCAGGCCTCAACATGTATAAACACTGTGACCGGCAGCAGGCCTCAACATGTATAAACACTGTGACCGGCAGCAGGCCTCAACATGTATAAACACTGTGACCGCAGCAGGCCTCAACATGTATAAACACTGTGACCGGCAGCAGGCCTCAACATGTATAAACACTGTGACCGGCAGCAGGCCTCAACATGTATAAACACTGTGACTGGCAGCAGGCCTCAACATGTATAAACACTGTGACTGGCAGCAGGCCTCAACATGTATAAACACTGTGACTGGCAGCAGGCCTCAACATGTATAAACACTGTGACTGGCAGCAGGCCTCAACATGTATAAACACTGTGACTGGCAGCAGGCCTCAACATGTATAAACACTGTGACTGGCAGCAGGCCTCAACATGTATAAACACTGTGACTAGCAGCAGGCCTCAACATGTATAAACACTGTGACTAGCAGCAGGCCTCAACATGTATAAACACTGTGACTAGCAGCAGGCCTCAACATGTATAAACACTGTGACCGCAGCAGGCCTCAACATGTATAAACACTGTGACTAGCAGCAGGCCTCAACATGTATAAACACTGTGACTGGCAGCAGGCCTCAACATGTATAAACACTGTGACTGGCAGCAGGCCTCAACATGTATAAACACTGTGACCGCAGCAGGCCTCAACATGTATAAACACTGTGACCGCAGCAGGCCTCAACATGTATAAACACTGTGACCCGGCAGCAGGCCTCAACATGTATAAACACTGTGACTGGCAGCAGGCCTCAACATGTATAAACACTGTGACTGGCAGCAGGCCTCAACATGTATAAACACTGTGACTGGCAGCAGGCCTCAACATGTATAAACACTGTGACTGGCAGCAGGCCTCAACATGTATAAACACTGTGACCGGCAGCAGGCCTCAACATGTATAAACACTGTGACCGGCAGCAGGCCTCAACATGTATAAACACTGTGACCGGCAGCAGGCCTCAACATGTATAAACACTGTGACTAGCAGCAGGCCTCAACATGTATAAACACTGTGACCGCAGCAGGCCTCAACATGTATAAACACTGTGACCGCAGCAGGCCTCAACATGTATAAACACTGTGACCGCAGCAGGCCTCAACATGTATAAACACTGTGACCGGCAGCAGGCCTCAACATGTATAAACACTGTGACCGCAGCAGGCCTCAACATGTATAAACACTGTGACTGCAGCAGGCCTCAACATGTATAAACACTGTGACCGCAGCAGGCCTCAACATGTATAAACACTGTGACCGCAGCAGGCCTCAACATGTATAAACACTGTGACCGGCAGCAGGCCTCAACATGTATAAACACTGTGACAGCAGCATACATGTGCAAACACTGTGACTGGCAGCAGGCCTCAACATGTATAAACACTGTGACTGGCAGCAGCAGGCCTCAACATGTATAAACACTGTGACTAGCAGCAGGCCTCAACATGTATAAACACTGTGACTCAGCAGCAGGCCTCAACATGTATAAACACTGTGACTAGCAGCAGGCCTCAACATGTATAAACACTGTGACTAGCAGCAGGCCTCAACATGTATAAACACTGTGACTGGCAGCAGGCCTCAACATGTATAAACACTGTGACTGGCAGCAGGCCTCAACATGTATAAACACTGTGACTCAGCAGCAGGCCTCAACATGTATAAACACTGTGACTGCAGCAGGCCTCAACATGTATAAACACTGTGACTGGCAGCAGGCCTCAACATGTATAAACACTGTGACTAGCAGCAGGCCTCAACATGTATAAACACTGTGACTAGCAGCAGGCCTCAACATGTATAAACACTGTGACTGGCAGCAGGCCTCAACATGTATAAACACTGTGACTGGCAGCAGGCCTCAACATGTATAAACACTGTGACTGGCAGCAGGCCTCAACATGTATAAACACTGTGACTGGCAGCAGGCCTCAACATGTATAAACACTGTGACTAGCAGCAGGCCTCAACATGTATAAACACTGTGACTAGCAGCAGGCCTCAACATGTATAAACACTGTGACTGGCAGCAGGCCTCAACATGTATAAACACTGTGACTGGCAGCAGGCCTCAACATGTATAAACACTGTGACTAGCAGCAGGCCTCAACATGTATAAACACTGTGACTAGCAGCAGGCCTCAACATGTATAAACACTGTGACTAGCAGCAGGCCTCAACATGTATAAACACTGTGACTGGCAGCAGGCCTCAACATGTATTAACACTGTGACCGCAGCAGGCCTCAACATGTATAAACACTGTGACCTGCACTGCAGGCTCTCAACATGTATAAACAGAGCACTCAGACCGGCAGCAGGCCTCAACATGTATAAACACTCGTGTATAAACTGTGACGGCAGCAGGCCTCAACATGTATAAACACTGTGACTGGCAGCAGGCCTCAACATGTATAAACACTGTGACTGGCAGCAGGCCTCAACATGTATAAACACTGTGACTTACAAGTATTTACAAGGTGTGTTAATAAAAGTTTGCATTACTGTACTTGAAGGGCTAGGATTAGGTTTATTTTTTTATTTTTTCACCTTTTATTTAACTAGGCAAGTCAGTTAAGAACAAATTCTTATTTTCAATGACGGCCCAGGAACTGGGTTAACTTTCTTGTTCAGGGGGCAGAATGGCAGATTTTTTACCTTGTCAGTTCCAACGCTCTAACCACTAGGCTAAGGTTGGGGTTAGGGTTAGGGGTTAGAGGTTACGGGTTAGAGGTTACGGGTTAGAGGTAAAGGGTTAGGGTTAGGGGTTACGGTAAGGGGTTATGGTTAGGGGTTAGGGTTAGGGGTTACGGTAAGGGCTTAGGGTTAGGGGTTACGGTAAGGGGTTAGGGTTAGGGGTTAGGGTTAAGGTTAGGGTTAGTGTTAGGGGTTACGGTAAAGGGTTAGGGTTAGGGGTTACGGTAAGGGGTTAGGGTTAGGGTAAGGGTTAGGGGTTACGGTAAGGGGTTAGGGTTAGCCGTTTAGGTTCCCAGAGACAAACAGTAGGGAACTGCTTTGAGGTCCTCGACGTCACGGTGGATTTCCGTTTGGATTTCAGTTGGTTCTTGTTATTCTGTGTTAGGGTTAAGGGTTAAGGGTTAAGGGTTAAGGTTAAGGGTTAGAGTTAGGGTTAGGGGTTACGGTAAGGGGCTATGGTTAGGGGTTAGAGGTTACGGGTTAGAGGTTACGGGTTAAGGGTTAGGGTTGCTAGGCTTAGGTTAGGGTTAAGGGTTAAGGGTTAAGGGTTAGCGGTTAAGGGTTAGGTCAGGCTTAGGTTAGCTAGTGTTAGGTTACGTTAGGTAAGGGTTAGAGGTTACGGTAAGGGTTAGTTAGGCGCTTAGGGTTCCCAGAGACAAACAGTAGAGAACTGCTTTGAGGTCCTCGACGTCACGGTGGATTTCCGTTCGTATTTCAGTTTGTACTTGTTATTCGTTGTTTCACAAGATGTGTGTTAGGTTAAGTGTTAGGCTAGTGTAAAGGTTGTGTTAGTTAGAGCAAGAAAAGTAGGCTAGTGTTAGTTAAAAAGTGTGCTAGCTGTGTAGGACAGGTTAGTGTGCTAGAGCAGTTAGTAGTTTAGGTGTGCAGGTTAGTGTTAGTGTGCAGGTTAGCAGTGTGTAGGCCAGTGCAAGCAGGCTAGGCCAGTGCAGGCTAGTGTGCATAGGCTAGTGCTAGCAGTGTGTAAGTGCAGGCCAAAGAAGCTAGTGCAGGCCAGTGCTAGGTTAAAGAAAAGCAGAGCAGGGCAGAAAAGAAGAAGAAGAAGCAGTGTGGCCAGGCCAGTGTGGCCAGGGCCACGCAGGTGCAAGAGGCCATGGCCAGGATCAGGCCAGGCCAGGGCCTCGGCCAGCAGGCCAGGCCAGTGTGGCCAGGCCAGCCAGCTGCCAGGCTTAGTGCCAGGCCAGTTAGGTTACGGCCAGGTTAGGTGCAGGCTAGGTTACGGTTAGGTTAGGCCCACACCTGCTGTATTCAGCATTTCACTGTAAGGTCTACATCTGCTGTATTCAGCATTTCACTGTAAGGTCTACACCCTGTTGTATCTCAGCATTTCACTGTAAAGGGGTCTACACCTGTTGTATTCAGCATTTCACTGTAAGGTCTACACCTGTTGTATTCAGCATTTCACTGTAAGGTCTACACCTGTTGTATTCAGCATTTCACCAAGGTCTACACCTGTTGTATTCAGCATTTCACTGTAAGGTCTACCACCTGTTGTATTCAGCATTTCACTGTAAGGTCTACACCTGTTGTATTCAGCATTTCACTGTAAGGTCTACCACCTGTTGTATTCAGCATTTCACTGTAAGGTCTACACCTGTTGTATTCAGCATTTCACTGTAAGGTCTACACCTGTTGTATTCAGCATTTCACTGTAAGGTCTACCACCTGTTGTATTCAGCATTTCACTGTAAGGTCTACACCTGTTGTATTCAGCATTTCACTGTAAGGTCTACACCTGTTGTATTCAGCATTTCACTGTAAGGTCTACCACCTGTTGTATTCAGCATTTCACTGTAAGGTCTACACCTGTTGTATTCAGCATTTCACTGTAAGGTCTACCACCTGTTGTATTCAGCATTTCACTGTAAGGTCTACACCTGTTGTATTCAGCATTTCACTGTAAGGTCTACACCTGTTGTATTCAGCATTTCACTGTAAGGTCTACCACCTGTTGTATTCAGCATTTCACTGTAAGGTCTACCACCTGTTGTAGTCAGCATTTCACTGTAAGGTCTACACCTGTTGTATTCAGCATTTCACTGTAAGGTCTACCACCTGTTGTATTCAGCATTTCACTGTAAGGTCTACCACCTGTTGTAGTCAGCATTTCACTGTAAGGTCTACACCGGCACATGTGATGTATAACATTTGATTTGATTTGAGATTAATGCTAAAGTATGTTTTGAATAAACTCAGGGAAGATGAGGAACATTTTCATATTTTGGTTTGATGGTTTTCTTTATTAGTCATTCATACATTTATTAGTTATTCATACATATCTGGAAACTAAATCAGACGGAAGGAAACAGGAAGTGAGCTTTACAGCACATCTCTCGCCTACTATGAGCTAGAGATTTGGCCATTGTTCAAGACGTATAATGTCACTTTAGTGTTTCCCCTTAATACATTAAAGCCTATTAAATCATGGCACTCATACCTTATTAGCTGCAGTGCTACAGACGGACAGCCGGTCTGCTTAGGGCAGGCTTGTAATGAGGTGGAAGCACAGACCAATGTTGAACAGTAGTGGACCAATGTTGAACAGTAGTTCTCTCTCTCTCCTCTTTCTCTCTGTGTGTGTCTCTCTCTCCTCTTTCTCTCTCCTTCCTCTTTCTCTCTCTCTCTCTCTCTCTCCTCTCTCTCTCTCCTCTTTCTCTCTGTGTCTCTGTGCCCTCTCTCTCTCTCTCTCTCTCTCTCTCTCTCTCTCTCTCTCTCTCTCTCTCTCTCTCTCTCTCTCTCTCTCTCTCACTTCATCCCCCCTCTCTCTCTCTCTCTCCTCTTTCTCTCTGTGTCTCTCTCTCTCTTTCTCTCTCTCTCTCTCTCTCTCTCTCTCTCTCTCTCTCTCTCTCTCTCTCTCTCTCTCTCTCTCACTCCATCCCCCCTCTCTCTCTCTCTCCTCTCTCTCTCTCCTCTTTCTCTCTGTGTCTCTGTGCCTCTCTCTCTCTCTCTCTCTCTCTCTCTCTCTCTCTCTCTCTCTCTCTCTCTCTCTCTCTCACTCCATCCCCTCTCTCTCTCTCTCTCCTCTCGTCTGCCCTGCTGTGACAGTGTCTTAATTTAACAGCCATCGGTCACGTCGTGAACACTGCTCTGGGGCCTGTTTAGTTAAGTGACTGAGATCCACAGGAACAAGAGGGGGTGAAACTGAGGAGTAGGAGGAGGGAGGACTGGGACTCTTCAAGAAAGCATGAGCCGGGTGGATGGATGGAGGGAGCGAGGGAGCGAGGGAGCGAGGGAGCGAGGGAGGGAGGGAGGGGGAGGAGGGAAATTTGGTATGCCGGCTTAGGAACTCCTTTTGCCAAACTCTTCAGGAAAGAATGCCAGACAGAGGGAGGGAGGGAGGGAGGGAGGAGAAGGAACGAGACATGAGACAGGGTGGTAATCTATGTTGACTCAGGGCAGGCTAAGTAGAACCAGGGTTATTAAGCATGGCATACTGTAGCCTGGCTTGGCATGGCTTGGTGTTCCCCGAAGTCCCAGTCATGGACATGGCCAGGCGTATGGCCCTGTATCCCTCTGTCTGCAGCCCAGACTAGTGCTGTGACTCTCTCTTACCAGACAGGACTGGATCAGGCTTGAGAGAGCCAGCCGCCGAGTTGTCTGTTTCACTGTTTGTTTGTGTACAGAGATGCCAAGTGAGTCGCTATAGCAGACTGGCTGATGGACTGGAGTGTCAACACAGGGCATTAGAAGTCCAACAGGGGCACGTTCAGCAGGACTGATGGAGAATGGCATGGAATTTAATGGATTCCAATCAATTCAATTGCATTTAAAGCTACTTGTGTTATACAGAATATTCTGATCAGGTCTTTGTTTCCACCTGTAAATATTGCATTAATATTGGCCTGGACCTTGGTACACCACCGACATGTCCTGTTACATCAAATGTACTACAGTTTTATACCAAAAGGCCTACATAAGAGGGTAAACAATCTTTGCAGTAGAGATGAGGTTGAAAGGAGATCTGAGAGCATGACATTAACTCGTTAACAGGCTAATTGGAATTCAACCAAAGCATCAGGAACAATGAAGCACATCCATTGAAACAGGCTTAGAGGGTGAACAACAACACAAATAACCCCCCCATGTACAATAATCACTTTACAAACTCATGATATTTTCCCTCCGTCCCCTCACTCTTGGAGAGGGGTGGTGACAGTCTTGGGATGCCACAGCTGACGGGGGATGGGGATGGGGTGGGGGTGGTGGGGGGACAATAGAGTGGGTGTGTTGCTTGCAAGCTAGCGTGGACCAGCGGTTTTGCCGGGTGCGACAGGCGGGCGGTCGCTCTCCTTTCCTCTCACTCCGGCTCCCTCATTAGTGCTATCAGTGGACAGGGTTTGTTAAGCCTAACGAGCCTAACGAGCCTAACGAGCCTAACGAGCGGTAAGTAGCCGTGGCGCCATTCAGCCACTGCTCCACCACTAGAGAAGTGACAACCACTTTAAACCCACCACCCCATGCTGTCACCACGGCCCAGATCCACAGACTGATAGCCGATCGGCCCACCCGGCCCGGCCCATCTCCGGCTCTCTCTCTCTCTCTCTCTCTCTCTCTCTCTCTCTCTCTCTCTCCTAACCAGATTAGTTGCTGCTATATTAACCGGGGGGGAAAGTAGGGCAGATGTCTGTTGGTCCGTGCATAAAGCTGGTTGTAAATGTGATAATGGTGCACTGTGTTAGTTAATCTGGCGGGGCTGAGATACCCCTTAAACAGCCCCCCCACCCCCCACCCCCACGCAGGCAGACACACACACACAGCAGGCAGGGCCCCGGCTGGTAACAGGATTAACAACGGGGGGGCTCTGTCTGTATGTTAGAGCTGGCCTGGACAGGGTGGCGATAGGGTGGGAGGTTGCCTGTCTGTATGTTAGAGCTGGCCTGGACAGGGTGGCGATGGGGTGGGAGGTTGCCTGTCTGTATGTTAGAGCTGGCCTGGACAGGGTGGCGATGGAGTGGGAGGTTGCCTGTCTGTATGTTACAGCTGGCCTGGACAGGGTGGCGATGGGGTGGGAGGTTGCCTGTCTGTATGTTAGAGCTGGCCTGGACAGGGTGGCGATGGAGTGGGATGTTGCCTGTCTGTATGTTAGAACTGGCCTGGACAGGGTGGCGATGGGGTGGGAGGTTGCCTGTCTGTATGTTAGAGCTGGCCTGGACAGGGTGGCGATAGGGTGGGAGGTTGCCTGTCTGTATGTTAGAACTGGCCTGGACAGGGTGGCGATGGAGTGGGAGGTTGCCTGTCTGTATGTTAGAGCTAGCCTGGACAGGGTGGCGATGGAGTGGGAGGTTGCCTGTCTGTATGTTAGAGCTGGCCTGGACAGGGTGGCGATGGAGTGGGAGGTTGCCTGTCTGTATGTTAGAGCTGGCCTGGACAGGGTGGCGATGGAGTGGGATGTTGCCTGTCTGTATGTTAGAACTGGCCTGGACAGGGTGGCGATGGGGTGGGAGGTTGCCTGTCTGTATGTTAGAGCTGGCCTGGACAGGGTGGCGATAGGGTGGGAGGTTGCCTGTCTGTATGTTAGAACTGGCCTGGACAGGGTGGCGATGGAGTGGGAGGTTGCCTGTCTGTATGTTAGAGCTGGCCTGGACAGGGTGGCGATGGAGTGGGAGGTTGCCTGTCTGTATGTTAGAGCTGGCCTGGACAGGGTGGCGATGGAGTGGGAGGTTGCCTGTCTGTATGTTAGAGCTGGCCTGGACAGGGTGGCGATGGGGTGGGAGGTTGCCTGTCTGTATGTTAGAGCTGGCCTGGACAGGGTGGCGATGGAGTGGGAAGGTTGCCTGTCTGTATGTTAGAGCTGGCCTGGACAGGGTGGCGATAGGGTGGGAGGTTGCCTGTCTGTATGTTAGAACTGGCCTGGACAGGGTGGCGATGGAGTGGGAGGTTGCCTGTCTGTATGTTAGAGCTGGCCTGGACAGGGTGGCGATGGGGTGGGAGGTTGCCTGTCTGTATGTTAGAACTGGCCTGGACAGGGTGGCGATAGGGTGGGAGGTTGCCTGTCTGTATGTTAGAACTGGCCTGGACAGGGTGGCGATGGAGTGGGAGGTTGCCTGTCTGTATGTTAGAGCTGGCCTGGACAGGGTGGCGATGGAGTGGGAGGTTGCCTGTCTGTATGTTAGAGCTGGCCTGGACAGGGTGGCGATAGGGTGGGAGGTTGCCTGTCTGTATGTTAGAACTGGCCTGGACAGGGTGGCGATGGGGTGGGAGGTTGCCTGTCTGTATGTTAGAGCTGGCCTGGACAGGGTGGCGATGGGGTGGGAGGTTGCCTGTCTGTATGTTAGAACTGGCCTGGACAGGGTGGCGATAGGGTGGGAGGTTGCCTGTCTGTATGTTAGAACTGGCCTGGACAGGGTGGCGATGGAGTGGGAGGTTGCCTGTCTGTATGTTAGAGCTGGCCTGGACAGGGTGGCGATAGGGTGGGAGGTTGCCTGTCTGTATGTTAGAACTGGCCTGGACAGGGTGGCGATGGGGTGGGAGGTTGCCTGTCTGTATGTTAGAGCTGGACTGGACAGGGTGGCGATAGGGTGGGAGGTTGCCTGTCTGTATGTTAGAACTGGCCTGGACAGGGTGGCGATGGGGTGGGAGGTTGCCTGTCTGTATGTTAGAGCTGGCCTGGACAGGGTGGCGATGGGGTGGGAGGTTGCCTGTGTGTGGGTGTTTGGTCTGGTCTTGGTTTTAGGCTGGGTTTCTGTATAAGCACTTTGTGACATCTGCTGATGTAAACAGGGCTTTATAAATACATTTTATTGATTGATTGATTGATAGGAGAGAGAGGAAATAAGAAGAGAGAATGTGACGGACTGAGAGAGAGATAAGAGACAAAGATGTGGCCCATAATTCTTAATTACATTTCTAGAGTCATTAGATTTCCACAAAATGTTTTATTATCTTTATAAAACCCTTATGATTTTATGAGAATAAATAAAATATTTGGTCACAATATTTTGCAGGAAAGAAATCTTTCTAGTTGATTGTGCTTGTATTGTGTGAAGAGTCAAACATGGCATGTAATGGGCATTAAATAGAGGACAATATGCTGTTTATCAGATGTGGATTTCAGCTCAGGACAATATGCTGTTTATCAGATGTGGATTTCAGCTCAGGATAATAAGATGTTTATCAGATGTGGATTTCAGCTCAGGACAATAAGATGTTTATCAGATGTGGATTTCAGCTCAGGACAATAAGATGTTTATCAGATGTGGATTTCAGCTCAGGACAATAAGATGTTTATCAGATGTGGATTTCAGCTCAGGACAATAAGATGTTTATCAGATTAATATCATGTAATGTCTGGTATCTGCTTTTGATGATTCCAGCTTCTTTTCCAAATCAATTTCATACTCCAGATCAAAGCTGTATTTTTCTTTAACTTTGTCCTAAATCCAATCCATTACAAACGTACAGTATATTATCTTAATGTTCTTATGTATTGAATTATTTTCTTGTGTTTTTCTCAGAGGGAGTGTTGTCTTGTTCAGTCTTGTTCAGTCTTGCTCAGTCTTGTTCAGTCTTGTTCAGTCTTGCTCAGTCTTGTTCAGTCTTGCTCAGTCTTGTTCAGTCTTGTTCAGTCTTGTTCAGTCTTGTTCAGTCTTGCTCAGCTCTGCTCAGTCTTGTTCAGTCTTATTAAGGCTTGTTCAGTCTTGTTCAGTCTTGTTCAGTCTTGCTCAGTCTTGTTCAGTCTTGCTCAGTCTTGTTCAGTCTTGTTCAGGCTTGCTCAGTCTTGCTCAGTCTTGTTCAGTCTTGTTCAGTCTTGCTCAGTCTTGCTCAGTCTTGTTCAGTCTTGTTAAGGCTTGTACAGTCTTGTTCAGTCTTGCTCAGTCTTGTTCAGTCTTGTTAAGGCTTGTTCAGTCTTGCTCAGTCTTGTTCAGGCTTGTTCAGACTTGCTCAGTCTTGTTCAGTCTTGTTAAGGCTTGTTCAGTCTTGCTCAGTCTTGTTTAGTCTTGTTAAGGCTTGTTCAGTCTTGCTCAGTCTTGCTCAGTCTTGTTCAGTCTTGCTCAGTCTTGCTCAGTCTTGTTCAGTCTTGTTAAGGCTTGTTCAGTCTTGCTCAGTCTTGTTCAGTCTTGCTCAGTCTTGTTCAGTCTTGTTAAGGCTTGTTCAGTCTTGCTCAGTCTTGTTCAGTCTTGTTAAGGCTTGTTCAGTCTTGCTCAGTCTTGTTCAGTCTGGTGGTCCTCATGGTTTGGAAAGCCCTCTCGCCTCTTCTCTCCCTTCCTTTCTTTTCTTGTCCTTTTCTTTCCTCTCTATTTGTCTGTTTGTTTTTGTTGGGAATAGGCTGGTACCTGCAGTCTGAAAGAGGGGGCGTTTGACATCTTCGTTAGCTCGTCATCACTCCGTCCCCCTCTCTGCTGCCTGATCAGATGAGACCTGATGTACCCGCCGCTGCCTTTTGACCCACAACCCTTCAGACTGGCCGTGACACACACCGTTAAACACACACTGAGACACACACACACACACACACAATAACACACGCAGACCGACACACACACACACACAGAGACCGTTTCCCAAGCCTTCCTTTCTTCACTGCCTATTAAAATCAAAGCCCTGGTTGGGCGCTGAGCACTGGAACGCTGCTCTTAATGAAGTGCATTATTGTTAATGTCAGCGTTACGGGAGGAGAGCGCCTCTCTCTCTCTGTCTGTCTGTCTGTCTGTCTGTCGCGTGCATTAGGCTGCTCTCTGACAGACATATACAGGAATCACACGGAGACTCCAGTAATCTATTCTAATGCAACTCTCATCCAAGTCCCCTTTGGTTAAATTTAAAAAAAAGATGTAACCCGGTCTGGCTATTTGTGTTACGTGGCGAATATGTTCTGGGTGATTATTCAATTATGCTAAGTGTTTTGGGTAAATATGCAATGATGCCAGTGTTTTGGGTGAATATTCAATGATACCAGTGTTTTGTATACATGACAATAATGGTGTGTTGAGGGTAATGTTTTGAAGGTTTCTTGGAATTGCATTAGTACTTGTAAAGATTAATAAGCACTAGATGTACATTTAATCATGATAACAAATACTGTACATGAATAAACATATATTATGTCTCTTCTTCATCATTACCTTACAAAATATTTTATTTTCTATCGTTGTTTCCCAAAGGAGAGAGTCATTGTGGAGGATAGTTTGGTTGTGAGTACAGATTAATAAATGGTACTTTTGTGAGAGAAAATGTGTAAATATCATTCCAATATTTATCTCCTCAACATTAACTTGTAGTAATTATATTATCACAGAAGATCTACTCACATTATAGATTTCTTAATAAAACACGAATAATAAAAAATAAAAATAAAATAATAATAAATAAAACACGAATAATAATGAATAAAAAACGAATAATAATGAATAAAAAACGAATAATAATGAATAAAAAACTTCACTTTAAATTATATTCTTGAATTTGAATTAATTTCTTTTTTAAAATTTTATATTTCAGTATTGAATTTTCTGCTTTTGATCAATTTCACTTTAATATCTGAATTATTTTATTTAGTTTGTTGTCTGCTTCTCTTTAACTCTCATAAAGTAACAGCTGGGGTATATTTAGCAGACTTCTAGTCTACAGTATCGCTGACCTACAGATGTAGAATCTTCATTTGATCATTCTTTTATTGCTGAGAATCTTCCTCCACAACAGGAAATGCAAACTATTAAGTGTATTTGGGATTTAAAAAAGGCTTCAGAATGTTGCAATTTCTATTTTGAAACTTGATCTGAAATGTGTCATCCCCTACAAAAATGATAAACTAATTAATTATAATCTACATAATAATTCACATTTCTTGTTGCTGCATTTTCTTTGCTGTAGCAAACTGTCTCAAATTAAGATCCTACCTCTGTAAAAGAACATCCTGAACTAATAGGTACCCTACTGAGCCTCACTCCCGTTAACAATAGAATCGACAGCGTATTGAGCAGTGGAGTGACTCTATTCATCAGTTTGGTTGGACTTCTGAGTCAAATCAATATCAAAATCAACATCAAATCAAATTTATTGGTCACATACACATGATTAGCAGATGTTAATGTGAGTGTAGAAAAATGCTTGTACTTCTAGTTCCGACCATGCAGTAATATCTAATGCACACACACGCACACACACACACACATACATAGGGGGTTATGCAACTGACTATAAGCTGCCCACCCTAGTCCCAGAGAATAGAGGGAAACTGCTACAGTAACTGGTTGAGTATCAGCAGTATCAGCAGTATCAGCAGTAGTATCAGCAGTATCAGTAGTATCAGCAGTATCAGTAGTATCAGTAGTATCAGTATCAGCAGTATCAGTAGTATCAGTAGTAGTATCAGCAGTATCAGTAGTATCAGTAGTAGTATCAGCAGTATCAGCAGTATCAGCAGTATCAGTAGTATCAGTATCAGCAGTATCAGCAGTATCAGTAATATCAGTAGTATCAGCAGTATCAGCAGGATCAGTAGTATCAGTATCAGCAGTATCAGTATCAGTAGTATCAGTAGTATCAGCAGTATCAGCAGTATCAGTAGTATCAGTAGTATCAGCAGTATCAGCAGTATCAGTAGTATCAGTAGTAGTAGTATCAGCAGTATCAGCAGTATCAGTAGTATCAGTATCAGTAGTATCAGTAGTATCAGTAGTATCAGCAGTATCAGCAGTATCAGTAGTATCAGTAGTATCAGCAGTATCAGTAGTATCAGTATCAGTAGTATCAGTAGTAGTATCAGTAGTATCAGCAGTATCAGCAGTATCAATCTCTAGATTTTTCAGCAGTTTCAATATCTGCACACACACACACACACACACACACACACACACACACACACACACACACACACACACACACACACACACACACACACACACACACACACACACACACGCACACACACACACACTAGTCGTGGTCTGGTGGCGACCCGTCAAACCCGTCACTGACTAACTGCCAAGAGGTCACCCCTCACCCAATTACTGCCCTGCCTCTCATTAACTCTGTCCTGTCCGCCCGGCAACCACCCGGCCGCAGGCACTGATTAGTTTTTTTTTTTTAAATTAGCTTGATTATGCTAATGACCATTATCACCCAAATGAATGGTGCTAGACCCTCTTTTATCGTTATAAACTGTAGGCTCAACATCTATTAAAAGCAGTTTTTATTTATATATGACACTAATTAAATGTACTCGTTAAAGCATGACTGTTGCTGCTCGCTCTTTGGCTCTGCTGAAGAGATCTCAAGCGTGAAGTTAACCGTCTTCGATTACACAGAAGAGAAAATGGCACTGTAACCACGCCTTAGAGGGTGTTGTAACCCTCGCCCAGCTGATCTCAGACATGGGCATATATTTCAAAAACAAGTCCTGAGAGTTGGAGTGCTGATCTACCATCCGTTTTTTGTATTTTAAATCGTAACGAATTAGAGGAGGGAGACGGATAATCTAAAAGACCAAACTGATCCTAGGTTAGGGTTAGAGGTTAGGGGTTAGGGGTTAGGGGTTAGGGTTAGGGTTAGGGGTTAGGGTTAGGGTTAGGGGTTAGGGTTAGGGTTAGTGTTAGGGTTAGGGGTTAGGGTTAGGGTTAGGGGTTAGGGTTAGGGGTTAGGGTTTCCCTTCACTGGAACTAAGGGGGCCTAGCCTGAAACATGAAAAACATCCTCCTCCACCAAACTTTACAGTTGCCACTATGCGTTGGGTCAGGTAGCGTTCTCCTGGCATCCACCAAACCCAGATGATGCCAGATGATGAAGGATGATTCATCGCTCCAGAGAACCCATTTCCAGAAGTCCAATGAAGGCAAGCTTTACACCACTCCACCACTGCATGGTGATCTTAGGCTTGTGTGCGGCTGCTCGGGCCATGGAAACACATTTCATGAAGCTCCCGACGAACAGTTATTGTGCTGACGTTTCTTCCAGAGGCAGTTTGGAACTCGGTAGTGAGTGTTGCAACCGAGCACAGATGATTTTTACGGGCTACGCTCATCAGCACTCGGCGGTCCCGTGAGCTTGTGTGGCCTACCACTTTGCAGCTGAGCCGTTGTTACTCCTAGAAGTTTCCACTTCACAATAACAGCATTTACAGTTGACCGGGGCAGCTCTAGCGGGGCAGAAATTTGACAAACTGAAATATGATGGTGCCACGTTGAAAGACACTGAGCTCTTCAGTAAGGCCATTCTACTGCCAATGTTTTGTCTATGGAGATTGCATGGCTGTGTGCTCGATTTTGTACACCTGTCAGCAATGGGTGTGGCTGAAAAAGCCAAATCCACTAATTTGAAGGGGTGGTCCTCATACCTTTAAATATATATATTGCGTGTGCAGCGGTAGCTATGTCAAGAATCCTGTGTATAAATACATATGCGGTGTGTATAAACAAAAATGTTCTACAGTATAAATATTAGAATGAGCTATGTGGAGAATACAGTATACAGTATAAATACACAGTATACAGTATACATACACAGTACCAAACCCCATAGCAAAATGGATAGGAAATTTGCTTCTGGACCAGAGACCTGAGTCTGGAATATAAATAATATACAGTATATGAACACTACTGTTCAAAAGTTTGGGGTCACTTAGAAATCTCCTTTTTTTCCCCCATTTAAAATAACATCAAATTGATCAGAAAGACAGTGTAGACATTGTTAATGTTGTAAATGAATATTGTAGCTGGAAACGGCTGATTTCTTCAATGGAATATGTACATGGGCGTACAGAGGCCCATTATCAGCATCCATCACTCCTGTGTTCCAATGGCACGTTGTGTCAGCTAATCCAAGTTGATCATTTTACAAGGATTATAAATCCCTTTAAAATGTTTTCAGTCATTGACCCCAAGTCCTCCTCTTGTAGTTGTTACATACAATATAGATGTGTAGTTTATAATAGACTATAATAATATAATATACTATACCATCCTCACACACACACACGCACGCACACACACACACACCCTAATTTGTGCTGAAAATAATAAGATAAAGAAGACAGCTCATATTTTATCAATATGTCATTTTTCATTATAGTACATGTTTGGGATACTAACGATAATAGTTAATAAAGCAGCATATTAACCTTGATGACAATGTGATCTTTTATAATTGATAGTTTGTCTCACCTTAAATGGTATTGAGTGATGATAACACAGATGTAATTAATGGATCGGGGGGGACGTAATGTGTTTTAAAAATAGTTTCGCAGTCGTACAGGACTGTAGCTGACGAAAACTAAACGTTAAAGAATGCTCTCTCTCGTCTCTTTATTGAGTTTCTCTCCTTCTCCATTCTTTGCCTTTGTGTTTCTCTGTCTCCTTTCTCGGACTGTCTTTCACCCTCTCCATCTCCCCCTCTCCCTTTGCCTCTTCATCTTCCCCTCTCCCTCTTCTTCATCCCTTTCCTCTTCATCTCCCCCTCTCCCTCCTCTCTACCTCTTCATCTTCCCCTCTCCCTCTTCTTCATCCCTTTCCTCTTCATCTTCCCCTCTCCCTCTTCTTCATCCCTTTCCTCTTCATCTTCCCCTCTCCCTCTTCTTCATCCCTTTCCTCCTCATCTTCTCCTCTCCCTTTTCCTCTTCATCTCTCCCTCTTCATCTTCTCCTCTCCCTTTCCCTCGTTATCTCCATCTCCCTCTCTTCCTCTTCATCTTCCCCTCTTCATCTTCCCCTCTTTGTCTCTCCCTCTCCCTCTTCACCTCCCCTCTCCCTCTTCATCTATCCCCTCTCCCTCTTCATCTATCCCTCTCCTTCTCAATTTGTCTTTCGGCCCCTCTCTCTCTGTCTGTCTTCTCCCCTTTTCTGTCCCTCTCTCCCTCTCTCTGTCCCTCTCTCCCTCTCTCTGTCCCCCTCTCCCGCTTTCCTTCCTTCCCTCCCTTCCTCTCTCCTTCCCTCCCTTTCGGTCTCAGTCTGTCCGTTCCCATTGCTCCTGGGAGGTGTGTGTTGGTGACAGTGGTCCTAATGAAGATGTAAACTGTGGGCAGCAGCAGGTTTTTGAAGGTTACTCTGTCTACACTGGGGGAAGTGAGAAAGAATCAAGTCACTGATGACATGTGACGGTTTCACCCAGGGATGATGCAAACCAGTGCTAATGAACCAACCCGAGGAGAGGACAGTGGAGAGACGAGAGAGAGATGGGCAGAGCAGAGGGAGCAAAGAGAGACAGGGGGAGGGGGCAGGGTACAGGGGGGAGCAGAGAAAGAGATACAGACAGCGGGAGGAGGCAGGGTACAGGGGGAGCAGAGAGAGAGACAGACAGCGGGAGGAGGCAGGGTACAGGGGGGAGCAGAGAGAGAGAGACAGACAGCGGGAGGAGGCAGGGTACAGGGGGGAGCAGAGAAAGAGATACAGACAGCGGGAGGAGGCAGGGTACAGGGGGAGTAGAGAGAGAGATACAGACAGCGGGAGGAGGCAGGGTACAGGGGGAGCAGAGAGAGAGATACAGACAGCAGGAGGAGGCAGGGTACAGGGGGAGCAGAGAGAGAGATACAGACAGCGGGAGGAGGCAGGGTACAGGGGAGCAGAGAGAGAGATACAGACCGCGGGAGGAGGCAGGGTACAGGGGGGAGCAGAGAGAGAGAGACAGACAGCGGGAGGAGGCAGGGTACAGGGGGAGCAGAGAGAGAGAGACAGACAGCGGGAGGAGGCAGGGTACAGGGGAGCAGAGAGAGAGACAGACAGGGGAGGGGGCAGGGTACAGGGGAGCAGAGAGAGAGAGACAGACAGGGGAGGAGGCAGGGTACAGGGGAGCAGAGAGAGAGATACAGACAGGGGGAGGAGGCAGGGTACAGGGGGAGCAGAGAGAGAGATACAGATAGGGGGAGGGGGCAGCGTACAGGGAGGAGAACAGTGGAGAGACGAGAGAGAAATTAACATTTTTAAAGAGGAGATGAAGCTATCCTCAAACATGTTACCAGGCCAACGACGCTACACTAGTGTCAGATTTCACAATCCCGGCAGGGTTCCTAGTCTGCTGGCAAGCTATCAAAGACCACGCATCCAAACTGACTTTCTACAAACATTGCCAAAGGGAAACCATTGTATTAATATGTCTAAATGTAGGAGGAAATAGAAAACAATCCTGTTCATCGCTGCATAAATTCGTTCATAATACTGCTTCCTATACGACTTGGCTAGAGGCAAACCTGAATACCTAGAGTTTGAACATATGCAGATATATCGGCATAGCCAGGATCTCTTCTTGTGTTGTCTTTCTGTAGAACACTGAGCCAGGATCTCTTCTTGTGTAGTCTTTCTGTGGAACACTGAGCCAGGATCTCTTCTTGTGTAGTCTTTCTGTGGAACACTGAGCCAGGATCTCTTCTTGTGTAGTCCTTCTGTGGAACACTGAGCCAGGATCTCTTCTTGTGTAGTCTTTCTGTGGAACACTGAGCCAGGATCTCTTCTTGTGTAGTCTTTCTGTGGAACGCTGAGCCAGGATCTCTTCTTGTGTAGTCTTTCTGTGGAACACTGAGCCAGGATCTCTTCTTGTGTAGTCTTTCTGTGGAACACTGAGCCAGGATCTCTTCTTGTGTAGTCTTTCTGTGGAACACTGAGCCAGGATCTCTTCTTGTGTAGTCTTTCTGTGCTGAGCCAGGATCTCTTCTTGTGTAGTCTTTCTGTGCTGAGCCAGGATCTCTTCTTGTGTAGTCTTTCTGTGGAACACTGAGCCAGGATCTCTTCTTGTGTAGTCTTTCTGTGGAACACTGAGCCAGGATCTCTTCTTGTGTAGTCTTTCTGTGGAACACTGAGCCAGGATCTCTTCTTGTGTAGTCTTTCTGTGGAACGCTGAGCCAGGATCTCTTCTTGTGTAGTCTTTCTGTGGAACACTGAGCCAGGATCTCTTCTTGTGTAGTCCTTCTGTGGAACACTGAGCCAGGATCTCTTCTTGTGTAGTCTTTCTGTGGAACACTGAGCCAGGATCTCTTCTTGTGTAGTCTTTCTGTGCTGAGCCAGGATCTCTTCTTGTGTAGTCTTTCTGTGCTGAGCCAGGATCTCTTCTTGTGTTGTCTTTCTGTGCTGAGCCAGGATCTCTTCTTGTGTAGTCTTTCTGTGCTGAGCCAGGATCTCTTCTTGTGTAGTCTTTCTGTGGAACACTGAGCCAGGATCTCTTCTTGTGTTGTCTTTCTGTAGAACACTGAGCCAGGATCTCTTCTTGTGTAGTCTTTCTGTGCTGAGCCAGGATCTCTTCTTGTGTAGTCTTTCTGTGCTGAGCCAGGATCTCTTCTTGTGTAGTCTTTCTGTGGAACACTGAGCCCGGATCTCTTCTTGTGTAGTCTTTCTGTGGAACACTGAGCCAGGATCTCTTCTTGTGTATTCTTTCTGTGGAACAGTGGACAAGATTCAAGCCGTATAACTAGAGGATCTGCAGGAACAAAATAGCTGCAAGTCAAATACTTTTTTGAAGGAGATTTGATGAAGATGGAAAAATAGGCAGCAGCTCTTGGATGACCAGAAAAGCAGACTTTAAAAACACCTCTTAATTATGAACCCCCCCTTTATCACCTTGGTTAGAAAGTATCTCTGGTCAGTACAGGGGCAATACAATAACATCCGCAGTCCAGTTGTCATCCGCTAGATAGCCACATGATGATCAGCCCATCTGGGATTAGACAGCTGTCTTAAGCATGCAAGCACAAATACACACGCTCCATCTCCTATCAGTAGTGATGGCTCCTATGTGACACCTCTGTCCAGCCCGTTTTGTTTTGTCTGGGACTCATCGCATTAGAATAATTAACCACTGTCAGCCTTCATTCCATACACCTCCCCGTCCTACACACACACACACACACACACACACACACACACACACACACACACACACACACACACACACACACACCGCACAAACGCGCACACAGACACACACACACACTCCTACAGAGAGAGAGAGAGAGAGAGAGAGGATCAGAGGAGGACACATCCCCTGTTTGTTTTTTTATTACAGTCAGATCGAGTCTTGGTCAGATCGAGTCTTGGTCAGATCGAGTCTTGATCAGATCGAGTCTTGGTCAGATTGAGTCTTGATCAGATCGAGTCTTGGCCAGATCGAGTCTTGGCCAGATCGAGTCTTGATCAGATCGAGTCTTGATCAGATCGAGTCTTGATCAGATCGAGTCTTGGCCAGATCGAGTCTTGGCCAGATCGAGTCTTGATCAGATCGAGTCTTGATCAGATCGAGTCTTGATCAGATTGAGTCTTGGTCAGATCGAGTCTTGGCCAGATAGAGACTTGGCCAGATCGAGTCTTGGTCAGATAAATTTAACAAGTGACATCAATAAGGGATCATAGCTTTCGCCTGGATTCTCCTGGCCAGTCTATATCACGGAAAGAGCAGGTGTTCTTAATGTTTTGTGCACTTAGTGTAGTTACTCCACAGAGAGAAAAGAAGGAAGCCTGTACAGAATAAAAAATTTCCAAAACATACATCCAGTTTGCAACAAGACACTAAAGTAAAACTAGATAAAATGTGGCAATGCAATGAACTTCATGTCCTGAATACAAAGTCTTATGTTTGGGGCAAATCCAATACAACACATTACTGAGTACCACTCATTCATATTTTCAAGCATAGTGATGGCTGCAACATGTTATGGGTATGCTTGTAATCATTAAGGACTGGGGAGGTTTTCAGGATAAAACATGTATTGAATGGAGCTAAGCCACAGGAGGCTGTCGGCACCTTAATTTGGGAGGACGGGCTCATGGTAATGGCTGGTGTGGAACAGGTGGAATGTTATCAAATACATCAAACACATGGTTTCTAGGTGTTTTATGCCATTCCATTTGCTCCGTTCCAGACATTATTATGAGCCGTCCCCTCAGCAGCCTCCACTGAGCTAAGCACAGGCACAATTTGAGAGGAAAATCTGGTTTTCTGCTTTACACTGGGAGATGAATCCACCTTTCAGCAGGACAATAGCCTAAAACACAAGCCAAATATACACTGGAGTTGCTAACCAAGAAGACAGTGAATGTTCCTGAGTGGTCTAGTTACAGTTTTGACCTAAATCTACTTGAAAATCTATGGCAAGACCTGAAAATGCTTGTCTAGCAATGATCAACAACCAATTTGACAGAGCTTGAAGAATTTAGCTTGTTGAATAATGGGCACATTTTTGGACAATCCAGATGTGGATTAAGTCTTTTAAGAGACTTACCAAGAAAGACTCAAAGCTATAATCACTGCCAAAGGTGCTTCTACAAAGTATTGACTCAAGGGTGTGAATACTTATGTAAATTCGATTTTTCTGTATTTAATTTTCAATAAATTAGCAAAAAGTAAAAAAAAACAACAACATGTTTTCACTTTGTCATTATGGGGTATTGTGATGTCATTATGGGGTATTGTGATGTCATTATTTTTTATTTTATTTCACCTTTATTTAACCAGGTAGGCAAGTTGAGAACAAGTTCTCATTTACAACTGCGACCTGGCCAAGATAAAGCAAAGCAGTTCGACACACAACAACACAGAGTTACACATGGAATAAAACAAACATACAGTCAATAATACAGTAGGAAAAAAAGAAATCTATATACAAAGAGTGCAAATGAGGTAGGATAAGGAAGGTAAGACAATAAATAGGCCATGGTGGCAGAGTAATTACAATATAGCAATTTAACACTGGAATGGTAAAAGAAAACTGTGCAGTAGATGAATGTGCAATGTAGAAAAACTGGGGTGCAAAGGAACAAGATAAATAAATAAATACGGTAGGAGATGAGGTAGTTGGTTGGGCTATTTACAGATGGGCTATAAACAGGTACAGTGGTCTGTACACTGCTCTGACAGCTGGTGCTTAAAGCTGTTGAGGGAGATAAGTGTCTCCAGTTTCAGAGATTTTTGAAGTTCGTTCCAGTCATTGGCAGCAGAGAACTGGAAGGAGAGGCGGCCAAAGGAGGAATTGGCTTTGGGGGTGACCAGTGAGATATACCTGCTGGAGCGTGTGCTACGGGTTGGTGCTGCTAAGGTGACCAGCGAGCTGAGATAAGGTGGGACTTTACCTAGCAGGGACTTGTAAATGACCAGGAGCCAGTGGATATGGCGACAAGTGTAAAGTGAAGGCCAGCCTACGAGAGCGTACAGGTCGCAGTGGTGGGTGGTATATGGGGCTTTGGTAACAAAACGGATGGCACTGTGATAGACTGCATCCAGTTTGTTGAGTAGAGTATTGGAGGCTATTTTGTAAATTACATCACCGAAGTCGAGGATCGGTAGGATGGTCAGTTTTACGAGGGTAAGTTTGGCAGCATGAGTGAAGGAAGCTTTGTTGCGAAATAGGAAGCCAATTCTAGATTTAATTTTAGATTGGAGATGTTTGATGTGAGTCTGGAAGGAGAGTTTACAGTCTAACCAGACACCTAGGTATTTGTAGTTTTCCACGTAATCTAAGACAGAACCATCCAGAGTAGTGATGCTGGACGGGGGGACAGGTGCGGGTAGCGATTGGTTGAAGAGCATGCATTTAGTTTTACTTGCGTTTAAGAGCAGTTGTAGGCCACGGAAGGAGAGTTGTAATGGCATTGAAGCTCGTCTGGAGGGTAGTTAACACAGTGTCCAAAGAGGGGCCGGAAGTATACAGAATGGTGTCGTCTGCATAGAGGTGAATCAGAGACTCACCTGCAGCAAGAGCGACATCATTGATGTATACAGAGAAAAGAGTCGGCCCAAGAATTGAACCCTGTGGCACCCCCATGGAGACTGCCAGAGGCCCGGACAACAGGCCCTCTGATTTGACACACTGAACTCTGTCAGAGAAGTAATTGGTGAACCATGCGAGGCAGTCATTTGAGAAACCAATGCTGTCGAGTCTGCCGATAAGGATGCGGTGATTGACAGAGTCGAAAGCCTTGGCCAGATCAATGAAAACAGCTGCACAATAATGTCTCTTGTGGGGTATTATGGGGTATTGTGATGTCATTATGGGGTATTGTGTGTAGATGGGTGAGAATTCAGGCTGTAACATCTTGAATTCAGGCTGTGACACAACAACGTGCAATATAAGTCAAGGGGTATGAATACTTTCTGAAGGCAACGTACATAGATATTTATTTATATTCTGGACTCTGACATTGCTCGTTCTGACGTCTTAATTGCTTTATTTATGTATTGTTTTGTACTTTTGGAGTGTGTGTATTGTAATTGTATTGCTAGATATTGCTGCTCTGTTGGAGCTAGAAACATACTCATTTCGTTGCACCTGCGATAACATCTGCAAAACGATCTACTCAACCAATCAGCTTGGATTTTATTTTATTTGAATAGTGAGCCAACATGTTTTCTATACTTTTATTTCCCTGACTTGTCTAAACTAATTTTTCTCATGTTCTCTCTTGTCTCTCTGCAGCAGACATACTGTATTTTATTTAACCTTTATTTAATTAGGCAAGTCACAAATTCTTATTTTCAATGACGGCCTAGGAAACAGTGGGTTAACTGCCTCGTTCAGGGGGGCAGAACGACAGATTTTTACCTTGTCAGCTCGGGGATTCGATCTAGCAACCTTTTCGAGTTACTGGCCCAACGCTCTAACCACTATATTGTACAGTGAGCAATATGTTTGAAACATCAAATCGTAATACATATAGAATCGTGAGAATCGCTATACACATCGTGATAATATCGTAACGTGAGGTACCTGGAAATTCCCAGCCCTAAAAGCCAGTCAGTCTAGACCATGTTTTTTACTCATTACCATGACATCTGCAAGCCACGGCCACGTTTGCGTTTAACGCTGGAGGGACAGCCATGGAGAACCGTCGCTTTTCCTTTTCATATTCTGGCTTTACAAAAAAGCACACATGCTCAATCCTACGCTGCTTTCACTGAATTAAATAGTTTAACTTTTCAATATACGTCTAAACCGCTGTCACACGTTTGATAATGCCTTTCATTTAGTCAGAAACTGTCTGTAATCTCTCATGCGCAAGGCGCCTAACCATATCTCATACAGTGCTCGTCGTGTCACAACACCCAGTGGATGGAAAAAAAGTATTGTCTTACAGCAATGTGATACTCTGTCTTAGACCCATATGCAGCTTTCGTCACCTCTGCTCTGCTGAGCTGCGCTGAAGGAACTTGGCCGGAGCGTTTGTGAGGGGTCAGTATGAATCAGAGTGTCACTGCAAGCCAACTCTCATCAGGAGGAGGAGTGTGTTCTCCAAACATCAGTATGAGTAATCTCGGCTCAGGCCAAGGCGTGAGACCTTTAATTGATTCGAAGGTTTACACCCTTTCTCCAAAACAAGCGACTGTCGTAAGAGGCAGCGCCGCCCACCTCCAGCCACGCACAGAAGTTTTAGCCTTTGTGTGTGTTAGTCTGTGTGTGTGTGTGTGTGTGTGTGTGTGTGTGTGTGTGTGTGTGTGTGTGTGTGTGTGTGTGTGTGTGTGTGTGTGTGTGTGTGTGTGTGTGTGTGTGTGTGTGTGTGTGTGTGTGTGTGTGCGTGTGTTAGCTTGCCAAACCTGTTTATTTCACCATTGGGCCCCAGGGAAGCAGAACTGTGAGGTAGAGCAGTACTCTGTTAGCTCCTCTCAGCCAAAACCCAGATAAACTAGAGTTGATTCAAGTTCATAGTCTGATTTTAGTTAGGAATGAACTAGGACTAGCTGTGACATCACCCTCCCTGAGACTTGAAGTACTGTGGACCCGGTTCACTCTGAACATGGGTTTTTGGGTAAACTAGCATTCGGAAACGCTAACTCCTGAAGGGGTCAAGAGTGTAATCAACGACAGCAGATGGTGAGGTTGAAGGGAGAGAGTGTGGTTTTTTCTTCTTCTGCTGATTGAAGTGTGACACGCCCAGAGCGTCTTCGCCAAACCTCTCATCATCTTCATGACCTAAAAGGTAATGGGGTTCTCACCCAGAGGTGTATAGGTGTAGAACAGACAAACACTCAGACAGTCAGGGGTGTGTAGAGCTTCATAAGCTAAGGAGTAGCTGATGTGGTGAAGTTGTTCCGGAGTCTGGTCTGTTGGTACCGCTGCTGACTCCGGACTACGCCCACCTCCCCCCCACCCCATGAGGTTCCTTCCCTTTCCCGGACCCTTTGGCTGGGCCTGTCTACTGTATTTCCCACAGTCCTATCATTACACAATAATGCAGTGAGGTTCTGAGCTCTGAACGTGGGAAGACTGTCCGAAAAGTGTTTATTTTGCTCCACGAGGGTAAGAGGGTTTATTTTGCTCCACGAGGGTAAAAGTGTTCATTTTTCTCCACGAGGGTAAAAGGTTTTTTTTTGCTCCACGAGGATAAAAGGGTTTATTTTGCTCCACGAGGGTAAGAGTGTTTCAATGTGTTTAGGGTAAGATTGTTTTGACCAATGTTCTTGGCCTAGTCACTAGTCACTGACTGGACCCTGTATGGGTTATCAGTTCCAGGTGATGGTGGAGATATAACATCATGATAGAACCAGTTCCAGGTGATGGTGGAGATATAACATCATGATAGAACCAGTTCCAGGTGATGGTGGAGATATAACATCATGACTGATCCAGTTCCAGGTGATGGTGGAGATATAACATCATGATAGAACCAGTTCCAGGTGATGGTAGAGATATAACATCATGATAGAACCAGTTCCAGGTGATGGTAGAGATATAACATCATGATAGAACCAGTTCCAGGTGATGGTAGAGATATAACATCATGATAGAACCAGTTCCAGGTGATGGTGGAGATATAACATCATGATAGAACCAGTTCCAGGTGATGGTGGAGATATAACATCATGATAGAACCAGTTCCAGGTGATGGTGGAGATATAACATCATGATAGAACCAGTTCCAGGTGATGGTAGAGATATACAGTATTTATATTTGTATTTATTATGGATCCCAATTAGTTCCTGCCAAGGCAGCAGCTACCTGTGGTCCAGGAAAATTCGGGCAGTTATTTAGGCAGTTATACAATTTTAAAAACATTACACTACATTCCGAACAGACGTCGCAACACACTAAGTGTGTGCCCTCAGGCCCCTACTCCACTACCACATATCTACAACAAAAAATCCATGTTATCGTGTGTGTGTGCATGTGTCTGTGCCTATGTTTGTGTTGCTTCACAGTCCCCGTTGTTCCATAAGGTGTATTTTTATCTGTTTTTTAAATCTAATTTTACTGTTTGCATCAGTTACCTGATGTGGAATAGAGTTCCATGTAGTCATGGCTCTATGTAGTACTGTGCGCCTCACCATAGTCTGTTCTGGACTTGGAGACTGTGAAGAGACCTCTGGTGGCATGTCTTCTTGGGTATGCATGGGTGTCTGAGCTGTGTGCCAGTAGTTTAGACAGACAGCTCGGTGCATTCAACATGTCAATACCTCTCACAAATCCAAGTAGTGATGAAGTCAATCTCTCCTCCACTTTGAGCCAGGAGAGATTGACATGCATATCATTCATGTTTTCTCTCTGATAACACCCAAGGGTCAGCCGTGCTGCCCTGTTCTGGGCCAATTGCAATTTTCCTTAGTTCCTCTTTGTGGCACCTGACCACACGATTGAACAGTAGTCCAGGTGCGACAAAACTAGAGCTTGTAGGACCTGCCTTGTTGATAGTGTTGTTAAGAAGGCAGAGCAGTGCTTTATTATAGACAGACTTCTCCCCATCTTAGCTACTGTTGCATCAATATGTTTTGACCATGACAGTTTACAATCCAGGGTTGCTCCAAGCAGTTTAGTCATCTCAACTTGCTCAATTTCCACATTATTTATTACAAGATTTAGTTGAGGTTTAGGGTTTAGTGAATGATTTGTCCCAAATTAAATGCTTTTAGTTTATTTAATATTTAGGACTAACTTATTCCTTGCCACCCATTCTTAAACTAACTGCAGCTCTTTGTTAGGTGTTGCAGTCATTTCAGTTGCTGTAGTAGCTGACGTGTATAGTGTTGAGTCATCCTCATAGTGTATATAGACACACTGGCTTTACACAAAGCATGGTGAAGTTATTAATTACACTTTGGATGGTGTATCAATACACCCAGTCACAACAAAGATACAGGCGTCCTTCCTAACTCAGTTGCCGGAGAGGAAGGAAACCGCTCAGGGATTTCACCATGAGGCCAAATGGTGACTTTAAAACAGTTACAGAGTTTAATGGCTGTGATAGGAGAAAACTGAGGATGGATCAACAACATAGTAGTTACTTCACAATACTAACCTAAATGACAGAGTGAAAAGAAGGAAGCCTGTACAGAATACAAATATTCCAAAACATTCATCCTGTTTGCGACAAGGCACTAATGTAAAACTGCAAAAAAGATGACAAAGAAAAATACTTTATGTCCTTCATTACAAAGCGTTATGTTTGGGGCAAATCCAACACTTCACTGAGTACCACTCATTCATATTTTAAAGCATGGTGGCGGCTGCATCATGTTATGGGTATGCTTGTTATCGGCAAGGACTAAGGAAGGACAAATATACACTGGAGTTGCTTACCAAGACAACATTGAATGTTCCTGAGTGGCCTAGTTACAGTTTTGACTTACATTTGCTTGAAAATCTACGGCAACACTTGAAAATGGCTGTCTAGGAATGATTAACAATCAATTTTACAGAGCTTGAAGAATTTCTAAAAAAGAATAATTTTACAGAGCTTGAAGAATTTCTAAAAAGAATAATGTGCAAATATTGTACAATCTAGTTGTGCAAACTTCTTAGAGACTTACCCAGAAAGACTCACAGCTGTTAATCGCTACCACTTTGTCATTATGGGGTATTGCGTGTAGATGGTTGAGGGGGGGGAGAAAAAATACATTTAATCCTTTTGAATACAGGCAGTAGCACAACAAACGGTGTAATGAGTCAAGGGGTATGAACACTTTCTGAAGGCACATGATAACAGCGTAACAGAACCAGCTGCAGGCTCCAGGCCATATACACTAGATTACATGGGAAGCTGTTGTTTCTGGAATCCAACTGTGAGATCAGGGTTAATATGACCTGAACTGGGGTAGACATGGGCTGTGCAGAGGAACACTCACACACAGATGCAGGAACACACACAATCTTTGAATTACACATTTAGAGCTTTATTATAAACCTAGGGTGTATTTGACGTATTGAGTACAGTATCCACGAAGAGATTGTATTAATTCTGAGACATTAAACGATTATCTCCGTTGAGTCTGTGATTACTGCTAATTACCACATTGCTTCTTTTGTTTGACCTTTGTCTAATTATAGTCATGACAACAGTATCTGTTTGACAACATGTCTTTTGGCACATCATTAGCAGTGGAATTATTCAAAATGAATTTGGAATAATTTGTTGTTTAACTAAGATATTTAGAAATTTCTCTAATTACACATTAAAAGGAGTTTACAGTATCAATGATAAAGGCTTTGCTTTAAAATGAAAGGTGTTCCCATGCATTTCTGAATTGAGGAAAACATACTTCATTTCCAATCATTAACTGAAACCATTAACTGAATGCCACAGCGGTACTTCCTTCCTAAACCGCTTTGCCCTTTGACCTGTGTTTTGGGCTATGTTCCAGAGGCATTTCTCCCGCATTAGCCTCATCAGGGACTTTAATATGTGCCACCCCATGGGGTGAAGGAGGAGGCCTCTCAGCGATGCAGCATGGTAACAGTCTGTGACACACACACACACACACAGTGTCACCACCTGACTGCTCAATGCAATTGCGGGGCCTGCTGTCCTGTCGCAGTGCGTCACCTTTCCTCGCCCCCTAATCCAGCTCAGAACGCATGTGACCCCAATCCAGCTCAGAGCATGTGACCCCAATCCAGCTCAGAGCATGTGACCCCAATCCAGCTCAGAACGCATGTGACCCCAATCCAACTCAGAACGCATGTGACCCCAATCCAACTCAGAACGCATGTGACCCCAATCCAGCTCAGAACGCATGTGACCCCAATCCAGCTCAGAACGCATGTGACCCCAATCCAGCTCAGAACGCATGTGACCCCAATCCAGCTCAGAACGCATGTGACCCCAATCCAGCTCAGAACGCATGTGACCCCAATCCAGCTCAGAACGCATGTGACCCCAATCCAGCTCAGAACGCATGTGACCCCAATCCAGCTCAGAACGCATGTGACCCCAATCCAGCTCAGAACGCATGTGACCCCAATCCAGCTCAGAACGCATGTGACCCCAATCCAGCTCAGAACGCATGTGACCCCAATCCAGCTCAGAACGCATGTGACCCCAATCCAGCTCAGAACGCATGTGACCCCAATCCAGCTCAGAACGCATGTGACCCCAATCCAGCTCAGAACGCATGTGACCCCAATCCAGCTCAGAACGCATGTGACCCCAATCCAGCTCAGAACGCATGTGACCCCAATCCAGCTCAGAACGCATGTGACCCCAATCCAGCTCAGAACGCATGTGACCCCAATCCAGCTCAGAACGCATGTGACCCCAATCCAGCTCAGAACGCATGTGACCCCAATCCAGCTCAGAACGCATGTGACCCCAATCCAGCTCAGAACGCATGTGACCCCAATCCAGCTCAGAACGCATGTGACCCCAATCCAGCTCAGAACGCATGTGACCCCAATCCAGCTCAGAACGCATGTGACCCCAATCCAGCTCAGAACGCATGTGACCCCAATCCAGCTCAGAACACATGTGACCCCAATCCAGCTCAGAACGCATGTGACCCCAATCCAGCTCAGAACGCATGTGACCCCAATCCAGCTCAGAACGCATGTGACCCCAATCCAGCTCAGAACGCATGTGACCCCAATCCAGCTCAGAACGCATGTGACCCCAATCCAGCTCAGAACGCATGTGACCCCAATCCAGCTCAGAACGCATGTGACCCCAATCCAGCTCAGAACGCATGTGACCCCAATCCAGCTCAGAACGCATGTGACCCCAATCCAGCTCAGAACGCATGTGACCCCAATCCAGCTCAGAACGCATGTGACCCCAATCCAGCTCAGAACGCATGTGACCCCAATCCAGCTCAGAACGCATGTGACCCCAATCCAGCTCAGAACGCATGTGACCCCAATCCAGCTCAGAACGCATGTGACCCCAATCCAGCTCAGAACGCATGTGACCCCAATCCAGCTCAGAACGCATGTGACCCCAATCCAGCTCAGAACGCATGTGACCCCAATCCAGCTCAGAACGCATGTGACCCCAATCCAGCTCAGAACGCATGTGACCCCAATCCAGCTCAGAACGCATGTGACCCCAATCCAGCTCAGAACGCATGTGACCCCAATCCAGCTCAGAGCATGTGACCCCAATCCAGCTCAGAGCATGTGACCCCAATCCAGCTCAGAACGCATGTGACCCCAATCCAGCTCAGAACGCATGTGACCCCAATCCAGCTCAGAACGCATGTGACCCCAATCCAGCTCAGAACGCATGTGACCCCAATCCAGCTCAGAACGCATGTGACCCCAATCCAGCTCAGAACGCATGTGACCCCAATCCAGCTCAGAACGCATGTGACCCCAATCCAGCTCAGAACGCATGTGACCCCAATCCAGCTCAGAACGCATGTGACCCCAATCCAGCTCAGAACGCATGTGACCCCAATCCAGCTCAGAACGCATGTGACCCCAATCCAGCTCAGAACGCATGTGACCCCAATCCAGCTCAGAACGCATGTGACCCCAATCCAGCTCAGAACGCATGTGACCCCAATCCAGCTCAGAACGCATGTGACCCCAATCTTGCCGGCACCACTGGAGGAACGCTGGCCTCGCCCCTCAGCTAAGATTGCATGTGACCTCCATCTGGCACCACTGGAAAAATGCTGGCTCGCTGGTGGAGGGAACACTGGCTCGCTGGTGGAGGGAACACTGGCTCGCTGGCGGAGGGAACACTGGCTCGCTGGCGGAGGGAACACTGGCTCGCTGGCGGAGGGAACACTGGCTCGCTGGCGGAGGGAACACTGGCTCGCTGGCGGAGGGAACACTGGCTCGCTGGCGGAGGGAACACTGGCTTGCTGGTGGGAACATGCAGGGAAGGAGCACACGCAATCACAATACACACAAGTCTGTAAGAATGCACGTAAACACTCACACACGCACCTAGGAAACAGTCACAGACGCATCTCTTTGTCTGTCTGTCTGTCTCTGTCTGTCTGTCTGTCTGTCTGTGGGTGTTCTTACATATCAATATTATGCAAATCAGCTGGGTCTTGCTGTTGTTTGGTAGTTAGTGGTTGGTGTTACACTGGAATACATTTAATAAGCAAATGGTAGTTTTTTTGCCCTCAGTGTAACATGTCTCTGATCTATCTGGGTTAGGTTAGGGTCAGTCTCTCAGTGTAACATGTCTCTGGTCTATCTGGGTTAGGGTCAGTCTCTCAGTGTAACATGTATCTGGTCTATCTGGGTTAGGTTTGAGTCTCTCAGTGTAACATGTCTCAGGTCTATCTGGGTTAGGGTCAGTCTTTCAGTGTAACATGTGTCTAGCCTGTCTGGATTAGGGTCAGTCTCCCAGTGTAACATGTCTCTGGTCTTTCTGGGTTAGTTTAGGGTCAGTCTCTCAGTGTAACATGTCTCTGGTCTATCTGGGTTAGGGCCAGACTCTCAGTGTGACATGTCTCTGGTCTATCTGTGTAACATGTCTGGTCTATCTGGGTTAGTTTAGGATCAGTCTGTCAGTGTAATTATGTATTTGGTCTATCTGGGTTAGGGTCAGTCTCTCAGTGTAACATGTCTCTAGTCTGTCTGGATTAGAACATGTCTGATCTATCTGGGTTAGGTTAGGGTCAGTCTCTCAGTGTAACATGTATCTGGTCTATCTGGGTTAGGGTCAGTCTCTCAGTGTAACATGTCTCTGGTCTATCTGGGTTAAGGTCAGTCTCTCAGTGTAACATGTCTCTGGTCTATCTGGGTTAGGGTCAATGTCTCAGTGTAACATGTCTCTAGTCTATCTGGGTTAGGGTCAATGTCTCAGTGTAACATGTCTCTAGTCTATCTGGGTTAGGGTTAATGTCTCAGTGTAACATGTCTCTGGGTGTATTGAATCAGTGCAGATGAGCCCACTGCCTGTCCTGCTCATCTGCAGTGTCACGGAACTCGGAATTAGTAAGACTTTAGTTCAGTCTCTGCATGACCAGGGTTTCTTATAAGGCATCATTACACCTATGTCTTTCGGATCTGATTACACCTCATGGTTGGGTTACAAATTGGTTTTTGAAGCTATCTCAAGCACTTTGATCATGTTCTATCTAGTGCTAGATTATAAAATCAGTTGTATAGTAATTTCAAATCAAATCAAATGTTATTGGTCACATACACATGGTTAGCAGATGTTAATGAGAGTGTAGCGGAATTCTTGTGCTTCTAGTTCTGACAGTGCAGTAGTATCTAACAAGTAATCTAACAAATTCACAACAACTACCTTATAGACACAAATGTAAAGGGATGAATAAGAATATGTACATATAAATATATGGATGAGCGATGGTCGTGCGACATAGGCAAGATGCAGTAGATGGTATAGAATACAGTATATACATATGAGAAGAGTAATGTAGGATATGTAAACATTATTAAAGTGGCGTGTGATACCTTTATTAAATCCATTTATTCTATGTATTAAAGTGTCCAGAGATTTGAGTCTGTATGTTGGCAGCAGCCACTCTATGTTAGTGATGGCTGTTTAACAGTCTGATGACCTTGAGATATAAGCTGTTTTTCAGTCTCTCGGCCCCAGATTTGATGCACCTGTACTGACCTCGCCTTCTGGATGATAGCGGGGTGAACAGGCAGTGGCTCGGGTGGTTGTTGTCCTAGATTTTTGGCCTTCCTGTGACATCTGGTGCTGTAGGTGTCCTGGAGGGCAGGTAGTTTGCCCTCGGTGATGCGTTGTGCAGACCGCACTACCCTCTGGAGAGCCTTGCGGTTGTGGGCGAAGCAGTTGCCGTACCAGGCGGTGATACAGCCCAGCAGGATGCTCTCGATTGTGCATCTGTAAAGGTTTGTGAGTGTTTTAAGTGTCATGCCACATTTCTTCAGCCTCCTTACGTTAGACGACACTACTACCACTGTAGTGTCATCTGAAAACTTGATGATTGAGTTGGAGGCATGCATAGCCACACAGTCATGGGTGAACAGGGAGTTCAGGAGAGGGATGAGAACGCACCCTTGTGGGGCAACAGTGTTGAGGATCTGCAGGGTGGAGATGCTTTTTTCCTACCCTCAACACCTGGGGGCGGCTCGTCAGAAAGTCCAGGACCCAGTTGCACAGGGCGGGGTCGAGACCCACGGTCTCGAGTTTCATGACATGTTTGGAGGGTACTATGGTGTTGAATGCTGAGCTGTAGTCAATGAACAGCATTCTTACATAGGTATTCCTCTTGTCCAGAGGGGATACGGCAGTGTGCAGTGTGATGGTGATTGCATCATCTGTGGACCTGTTGGGACGGTAAGCAAATTGAAGTGGGTGTAGGGTATGATCCTTGACTAGTCTCTCAAAGCACTTCATGACGACAGAAGTGAGTGCTACGGGGCGATAGTCATTTAGTTCAGTTAACTTAGATTTCTTGGGATCAGGAACAATGATGGCCATCTTGAAGCATGTGGGCACAGCAGACTGGGATAGGGACTGATTGAATATATCCGTAAACACACCAGCCATGCTCTGAGGATGCGGCTAGGGATGCCGTCTGGGTCGGCGGCCTTGCGAGGGTTAACACGTTTAAATGTTTTACTCACGTTGGCCACGGTTAAGGAGAGCCCACAGGCTTTGGTAGCCGTGTCAGTGGCACTGTATTGTCCTCAAAGCGAGCAAAGAAGTTGTTTCATTTGTCTGTGAGCAAGACGTTGATGTCCGCAACGGGGCTGGTTTTCTTTTTGTAATCCGTGATTGAATTTAGACCCTGCCACATATGTCTCATGTTTGAGCCGTTGAATTGTGACTCTACTTTGTCTCTATACTGACGCTTTGCTTGTGTGATTGCCTTGCGTCATGTTTCCAGTCGCCTTGCCATAATTAAAAGTGGTGGTTCGCGCTTTCAGTTTGGAGCGAATGCTGCCATCAATCCATGGTTTTTGGTTAGGGAAGGTTTTAATAGTCACAATGGGTACAACATCACCGATGCACTTGCTAATAAACTCACTCACCGAGTCAGCGTATACATCAATGTTATTGGCTACCAGTCTACCAGGAGCATATCCCAGTCCACATGAAGAGAAGCAATCTTGAACCGTGGAATCCGATTGGTCAGACCAACGTTTGATAGACCTGAGCACGGACGTTGTGGTCAGATTTGCCAAAGCAATGGTCCAGAATACTACCTGCCCGTGTCACACATTCGATATGCTGATAGAATTTAGGAAGCCTTGTTCTCAGATTAACTTTGTTAAAATCCCCAGTTACAATAAATGCAGCCTCAGGATGTGTGGTTTCCAGTTTACATGGAGTCCAGTGAAGTTCTTTCAGGGCCGTCAAGGTATCTGCTCGGGGTGGGGATATACACGGCTGTGACTATAATCGAGGAGAATTCTCTTGGTAGATAATGCGGTCGGCATTTGATTGTAAGGAATTCTAGGTCAGGTGAACAAAAGGACTTAAGTTCCTGTATGTTGTTGTGATCACACCATGAGTCGTTAATCATAAGGCATACACCCCCACCCTTCTTCTTACCAGAGAGTTGTTTGTTTCTGTCGGCGCAATGCGTGAAGAAACCGGGTGGCTGTACCAACTCTGACAACATATCCCGAGTGAGCCATGTTTCCGTGAAACAGAGATTGTTACAATCTCTGATGTCTCTTTGTAAGGCAACTTGTGCCCTAATTTCGTCCACCTTGTTGTCTAGAGATTGGACATTGACGAGTATTATGCTCAGAAGCGGTGGATGGTGTGCTCACCTTCTGAGTCTGACCAGTAGGCCGCTCCGTCTGCCTCTCCTGCAGCAACCGCGTTGTTTTGGATCGGCCTCTGGGATTAGATCCCACGTCCAGGGTGGAGGTCCAAACAAAGGATCCGCTTTGGAAAAGTCGTATTCCTGGTCGTAATGTTGGTAAGTTGACGTCGATTTTATCCAATAGTTCTTCCCAGCTGTATGTAATAACACTTGAGATTTTCTGGGCTAACATTGTAAGAAATAATACATTTAAAAAATTACTGAATAGTTTCCTAAGGACCTGAAGCGAGGCGACCACCTCTGTCGGCGCCAGGCGATAACATTTTCAAGTGTTTAAGCTTTGTATTTGACCACAAAGTCCTCTGTCACTCAATTACAAGCAGAGACAGTTTCCTGCTGAGCGGCAGGTTGGGAATCAATCCCTGTTGTTTGTGAATTGGACAAGGCTCCAGTACGTCGCTAGTCGCTAGCTATCCAAGCGCAATCCTACCCTCCAAGCTCCATCTGATCCTCTTGGCGTGCTTCCAGTCAGATCCCCCCTTTCTCTACCTCCTCCACTCCTCCTGTCCTCTCCTCCTGTCTTCTCCTCCTGTCCTCTTATGATTATTTCATCATTCTAAATTCTTTATGCTGGAGTGCTGTGGATTGGAATTAACCTTGGTAGAGCTGGGAGCCGGGTTGGGTTGGGCTGAGCGTAGAGACATACATACAGACAGACACATAACCACTAGAGCTATTTGGCCGAGGCGGTGTGGCTCAGTCCCGGTCCCCCAGTTGGATTCCTCTCCTCCATTAGTGCCATCTGTGCCTTTCTGCTCCTGTCTGTGAGGCCCGCCCACGCCAGAACCACTGGTGTTTCTCTGGGACGACCAGGGACGGTGCCCAGAGCTCTTAGCTGGCAATGATGTGCACTTTACTCTGACTGACTGAAACCAGGGGAAGGGGGAAAGACAAGGGGGAGAGAGAGGGAGAGCAGACATGATGGGAGGCATAGCATAATGGGGCTGGAAACAGCTAAAGGTACCTGCTGTGTACGACGTACTGTTCTGTAGGCTTCAGGAGAATTTAGCTTATCTCCGGACCAGCAAACAGGCAGCGCTGGTGTTGCATGTTGGGATGGAATTAATGTTTTGGCGGGAAATCTTGTATGCGCAAACGATCTCAATGACTGTCTGATCTCATAACCCTTGGTCAAACAATCATGAAAATAATGGTTGAAATATCAAGATGACCAGGCCATTGATGTCATCGGGCCTAATCATGTGCCATGCCTGAGTTTTAACCTTCATTTAAACCATATTTGATCAAACTGTCCTCTTTTCTTTTCATGGGTTGGGTGGTAGCCTAGCGGGTAAGCAGTTGAGCCAGTAATCTAAAAGGTTGCTGTTTAGAAATCCCAGAGCTGACTAGGGGAAATCTGTCACTGTGCCCCTTGAGAAAGGACCTGAACCCTAGTTGTTCCTGTAAGTCGCTCTGGATAAGAGCCTCTGCTAAATGATGTCAATCAGTGGAGGTTCTAGACCCTTTCAACTCGGGGGGCCAAGCTGGGGCCAGTTGTACTGTTAGAGGGGCCAGTTACATTAGACGTTATTGTTGTCATATCATTTTCTTCACTTCATTGCAGGCATTAGTAGGCAAAAGACCACGTCCCTCTAGTAAATGTGTGGGTTTAATTAGTGTTCCACGTTGCCACTGTCTATTAACGGATGTAAAAAAAGAACGATAGCAAAAATTTGTTATGCAAAAATTACTTCATACTCCACATTTAGGGGGGCCACAAGGGGGTCCAAAATTGTTGTCACAGGGGCACTGGCCCTGGCCCCCCCAGAACCGCCAGTGATGCCAACGTCAGATGGTCCAGCATCATCCTCAGACAATAGCTTTTATTTTTGGTGTAATTCTCCTTTAATGGATAAGGTCCTAAAACACAGGGTAAAATATTGCTATTGTTACGTGATTGGGCAACAAAAAAAAAACACAGGGTCCTAGTCATATGTGGTTCAAAGGCCATCTAATCACTCTATTCACCTAAACCTCCTTGATGTTTAGTCCGCTGAATAAAACAACACACTGAAACTGATACTACAGTCGCAGAGAGTTACCCAGGTTACCAAAGAGGAGGACAAAAAGGTCAAGTAGCCTCTTAAAACCTGACACAACAATGTATGTTACTTACAGTGAACCTGCCAGGAAGTATTTCATTGTGTGTATCCGGTGCATATGACAAATAAACTTGACTTGAATTTGATTTGATGTTATACTCAGCCTCCCATTTCACAGTGGACAGGAGGCTGATGTCAACCGTAAAGCTGCTAAAGTCTGTGGGTTTGTGCCTGTCTCCTTAACCTGTGACAGATATCTATGTCAGTGCTGGCTGCTAGCAGTGCTGCTACAGTGATATATAGGATGAGGGGGAACAGTTGGATCACATCTATTTTCCATGTTCCTCTCTGTAGTACGATCCCATGTCATGAACTAGAATGGGAGCCCATGATGAACAATCTGTAAACAGTATGACGCTGCCTGCCAGTGTCAATGTTTTTTTTTTTACCGTTGGCTGTAGATTGAAAGACACAGGTCTCTACAGTATAAGAGTATAGAGAATATGGTGCCATTTGGAAACGCACTGTTTCAGTGTTAGGATTTAATGCCCCGGTAAATTGCCACAACAAAGTTCATCTTAAGGGCTGTCTCGTCCTGACATGGAGATCTGAATTATGGAGAGCGATCAGTGCCACATTTTATCAATGCTCACATGTGATGTACGTGTCCAAAATCGCACCATATTCCCTTCATAGTGCACAATTGTTTTTATTAGGGCCCCATATAGGTCTGGTCATAAGTAGTGCACTATACAGGGAGTAAGGCTAGCTTTCCTCTACTGTACGCTAGGCTAGCTTTCCTCTACTGTACGCTAGGCTAGCTTTCCTCTACTGTACGCTAGGCTAGCTCTCCACTACGGTACGCTAGGCTATCTTTCCTCTACTGGACGCTAGGCTAGGTTTCCTGAACGTTAGCTGAACGTAACGACTATAATTACTGTTCCCTGAAGGAGGGAAACGAGGTACAACACACTGTGGGGAGTCACACTCTCACGGCTTCTGTTGAAGGATCTACAATCACGCCTGACAAGGCCAAAGAAATCTACGCCTCGCTGGAAGCCCAGCCTTCCACAGGTGAAAAGCATGAGGCTTGGATTCATCCATTCAATTTAATACCTAATTTCCCTCCTTCAGGGAACCCTGTGGGTTATACTGGGAGCAGTGTCTAGTGACTTTCCCCTGTCCCATCAGCACCCTGTGGGTTATACTGGGAGACACTCCCCTGTCCCATCAGCACCCTGTGGGTTATACTGGGAGCAGTGCCTAGTGACTTTCCCCTGTCCCATCAGCACCCTGTGGGTTATACTGGGAGACACTCCCCTGTCCCATCAGCACCCTGTGGGTTATACTGGGAGCAGTGTCTAGTGACTTTCCCCTGTCCCATCAGCACCCTGTGGGTTATACTGGGAGACACTCCCCTGTCCCATCAGCACCCTGTGGGTTATACTGGGAGCAGTGTCTAGTGACTTTCCCCTGTCCCATCAGCACCCTGTGGGTTATACTGGGAGCAGTGTCTAGTGACTTTCCCCTGTCCCATCAGCACCCTGTGGGTTATACTGGGAGCAGTGTCTAGTGACTTTCCCCTGTCCCATCAGCATCCTGTGGGTTATACTGGGAGACACTCGCCTGTCCCATCAGCACCCTGTGGGTTATACTGGGAGACACTCCCCTGTCCCATCAGCACCCTGTGGGTTATACTGGGAGACACTCCCCTGTCCCATCAGCACCCTGTGGGTTATACTGGGAGACACTTCCCTGTCCCATCAGCACCCTGTGGGTTATACTGGGAGCAGTGTCTAGTGACTTTCCCCTGTCCCATCAGCACCCTGTGGGTTATACTGGGAGACACTTCCCTGTCCCATCAGCACCCTGTGGGTTATACTGGGAGACACTCCCCTGTCCCATCAGCACCCTGTGGGTTATACTGGGAGACACTTCCCTGTCCCATCAGCACCCTGTGGGTTATACTGGGAGCAGTGTCTAGTGACTTTCCCCTGTCCCATCAGCACCCTGTGGGTTATACTGGGAGACACTTCCCTGTCCCATCAGCACCCTGTGGGTTATACTGGGAGCAGTGTCTAGTGACTTTCCCCTGTCCCATCAGCACCCTGTGGGTTATACTGGGAGACACTTCCCTGTCCCATCAGCACCCTGTGGGTTATACTGGGAGCAGTGTCTAGTGACTTTCCCCTGTCCCATCAGCACCCTGTGGGTTATACTGGGAGACACTTCCCTGTCCCATCAGCACCCTGTGGGTTATACTGGGAGCAGTGACATCCAAGTGATACAACCTCACTCCAGTGTGTGGTGATGCACAACTCGCCGTAGCACCAATATCTCCTTTAGTCAACCCAGACCCCTTGTGGAGTGGGCGCATACACGGCTAGGATAACACTTGCCCTTTTTTTAAAAACTTTTATTTAACTAGATAAGTCAGTTAAGAACAAATTCTTATTTACAATGACAGTTTACAGCCTACAGTGGGTTAACTGCCTTGTTCAGGGGCAGAATGACAGATTTTTACCTCGATCCAGCAACCTATCGGGTACTGGCCCACTGCTCTAACCACTAGGCTACCTGCTGCCCCTTGGCGCTGTATGCCAGGGAAATAGCCTCCAAAATTAAGTGGGAGAAATGCTGCTTAGAGAGCGACCCTGCTCCGAGCTGGAATAGCAAAAATCCCCCAGTGAGGTCCTGTCAATTCCCACATGACACGCTAAGACAGCGGCCATATTCACTTTTAAAGTGGAGAAAAGCTTGAGAAGCTCCTGTAGGAACATAAGGAAGTCCAGGCAGATAATCTCAGGGATTCGATCCAGCAACCTTTCGGTTTCTGGCGCAACACTTGAACAACTAGGCTACCTGCATACAGCCCTATCGGGGAGGTTGTCCTTGCAGACTGAATGGTAGCAATAACATTTGGAGGTAAAGCCCTAACCATCAAATTGGCCCTCTTATAGTGGCCAGGCCCATAGGAACCAAATCTCCGGCCTTGCTTGCCAAATCTACCCCATGCGGCTGGGACAACAGGTCCCTGCGCAACGGGAGTCTCCACGGATACCCCGCCTAAAAGGCGAATGATCTACGCAAACCAAGGCTTCCTGGGCCAACGGGGAGCCACAAGAATCAATGGTAAGCCCTCCCAGTGGCAGAAACACATAGAGGAGGGTCCGAGGCCACTGGTGCGCCAGAGCGTACGTTCTCAACGTGGAAGATAGATAGCACTGCAAGTTCTCACAATGCGTAAGATCTACGTCAGCCCTGGCGAAATTGTCCCATACCTGGGAGAGCCTCCATTCCTAATTAAGAGGCCCGGCTTTGGCTGTGCGATGAGTGGCTTGCAAGGGTCATATCAACAATAGCCCCCCGGGAACTACTTCCATCCAAGAAGACATCATCCCCAGTAGGCAGTGGGGAAGAAACGCACTGCGACCCAGCTGAAATATGGCTAAACAGAGCTGGAACCCGGGACACCCCCCCCGTGGAGATAGAAAAGCATGATACTCTAATGAGCATAGCTAGAGCTCTAATTTCTGTTGCTCCAATTTCTTTTTGCCTTTAGTTCTACCTCTCTCAGTTGCACGTCTATGAGGTGTACTCTACCACCCGTAGGACTCTTTTCATCGTCCTCCCTCTATGGGAGGATTTTCCTTCTCTACCAAAGCAGTATAGACTAACTCTGACAACTGCTTTGGAATCTGCGTGTGCAACTTTGATGTCATAATGCCTTGCAATGATGAGCAAATTCATCTTTGTATATTTACCCAGTATTTACATTTTTTTTTTTAATTTGACCTTTAATTTAACTTGGCAAGTCAGTTAAGAACAAATTCTTATTTTCAATGACGGCCTAGGAACAGTGGGTTAACTGCCGTGTTCAGGAGCAGAACGACAGTTTTTGTACCTTGTCAGCTCAGGGAATTGAAGTTGCAACCTTTCGCTTACTAGTCCAACACTTTAACCACTAGGCTACCCTGTATCTCCCAAGTAGGGCTCCCCACAAATGCTCCCAAATCAATATCTTTTTAATTTACTTACTTCATTTACTATTTTTTGTAACTTTCCACTACTTCAGAGTGGTTTGAGCGACTACAAAAAAAAAAACACACTGGGACACAAAATTGTCACTCAGCAATGAACTAACAAATGAGCCACTGACAACCATAACGAAACAGGTGGGGTTTTAAAATGGGTTTGGGAAAGGCATCCATGGGGGGTCTACTGAGTGCTGGCCAAGCAACTCCAGTTGGAAAGATCCCCGCCATGGACACCCACTAGATTTGCCTGATGACACCATGGACACCCACTAGATTTGCCTGATGACACCATGGACACCCACTAGACTTGCCTGATGACGCCATGGACACCCACTAGACTTGCCTGATAACACCATGGACGCCCACTAGACTTGCCTGATGACACCATGGACACCCACTAGACTTGCCTGATGACGCCATGGACACCCACTAGACTTGCCTGATGACGCCATGGACACCCACTAGACTTGCCTGATGACGCCATGGACACCCACTAGACTTGCCTGATGACACCATGGACACCCACTAGACTTGCCTGATGACGCCATGGACACCCACTAGACTTGCCTGATGACGCCATGGACACCCACTAGACTTGCCTGATGACACCATGGACACCCACTAGACTTGCCTGATAACACCATGGACACCCACTAGACTTGCCTGATGACACCATGGACACCCACTAGACTTGCCTGATGACACCATGGACACCCACTAGACTTGCCTGATAACACCATGGACACCCACTAGACTTGCCTGATGACACCATGGACACCCACTAGACTTGCCTGATGACACCATGGACACCCACTAGACTTGCCTGATGACACCATGGACACCCACTAGACTTGCCTGATGACACCATGGACACCCACTAGACTTGCCTGATGACGCCATGGACACCCACTAGACTTGCCTGATGACGCCATGGACACCCACTAGACTTGCCTGATGACACCATGGACACCCACTAGACTTGCCTGATGACACCATGGACACCCACTAGACTTGCCTGATGACGCCATGGACACCCACTAGACTTGCCTGATGACACCATGGACACCCACTAGACTTGCCTGATGACGCCATGGACACCCACTAGACTTGCCTGATGACGCCATGGACACCCACTAGACTTGCCTGATGACACCATGGACACCCACTAGACTTGCCTGATGACGCCATGGACACCCACTAGACTTGCCTGATAACACCATGGACGCCCACTAGACTTGCCTGATGACGCCATGGACACCCACTAGACTTGCCTGATGACACCATGGACACCCACTAGACTTGCCTGATGACACCATGGACACCCACTAGACTTGCCTGATGACGCCATGGACACCCACTAGACTTGCCTGATGACACCATGGACACCCACTAGACTTGCCTGATAACACCATGGACACCCACTAGACTTGCCTGATGACACCATGGACACCCACTAGACTTGCCTGATAACACCATGGACGCCCACTAGACTTGCGTGATAACACCATGGACACCCACTAGATTTGCCTGATAACACCATGGACGCCCACTAGACTTGCGTGATAACACCATGGACACCCACTAGATTTGCCTGATAACACCATGGACACCCACTAGACTTGCCTGATAACACCATGGACACCCACTAGACTTGCCTGATAACACCATGGACACCCACTAGACTTGCCTGATAACACCATGGACACCCAATAGACTTGCCTGATAACACCATATACACCCACTAGACTTGCCTGATAACACCATGGACACCCAATAGACTTGCCTGATGACACCATGGACACCCACTAGACTTGCCTGATAACACCATATACACCCACTAGATTTGCCTGATAACACCATGGACACCCAATAGACTTGCCTGATAACACCATATACACCCACTAGACTTGCCTGATAACACCATGGACACCCAATAGACTTGCCTGATGACACCATGGACACCCACTAGACTTGCCTGATAACACCAAGGAAACCAACTATATTTGCCCCAAACAAAAATAAAAACCCACACCAACTTAGGTTGGAGAGTGAAAAATAAATGTGGAGCAAGTCAAACATGGAGACACAAAATAAATGGCTTTGTGTTCACAAACTTAAAGAGGACGCAGTAGTCTAGCTCTTCTGACATCTATCATGTAAACTGGGGCATTGGCTCTGCAGCTGTTAAATATCAGCTGTGCCAGGCACAGGTGAAACTAACCACTGACTAACGAGGCGACAGGTGCAACGAAATCCTGACCAACGAGGACGACTGCGATCATGTCCACACCTAAACAGAACCAACGTCGAAATAAAAAAAAATGAAAACCAAAACCTGCAACAACGAGAGGAAATGGCCTGGCACCGCGTTGTTGGCTGTAGCCCTGGTGGCTTTGATTTCCCTACAGGACAGATGGCAGTGTTATGTGGGCAGTGTGTGTCTGTGCACTGACGCGGGGCTGTGTGGACTGACAGGGGAGGCCTTGAGTATGGGAGGATTGCTCACACTCTGGCACTCCTGCTGTCCCCTTCTCCCTAGTCTCCGTCTATTTTCAACTTCTTCGTTTGTTCAATATGTAGCGAGAGGACAAAGCAGGAACACATGTCTGATTGGTGAGTCTCCACAGACAGATAGGGACATTGGAATGTGTCCAATGTGGAGGTATTTGTAATTTTCTTTACAATAAATGCCATTGTGACCTCATGCATGGAAAGAAGACATTTAACTGTAGCATTGTTCTGTAGTTATTACATTCAATTATTAAATTTTACCTTTCTTTAACTAAGCAAGTCAGTTAAGAACAAGTTCTTATTTACAATGACAGCCTACCCCGGCACTGGGCCAATTGTGCACCACCCTACGGGGCTCCCAATCACGTCTGGAATCGAACCAGGGTCTGTAGTGACACCTCTAGCACTGAGATGCAGTGCCTTAGACCGCTGCACCACATCGGGAACCTGATTTATATATGTGGCGGCTCAAAGATAAAGGACCTATTGTGGCTTTTAGTCTCTCATGTCCTTCCAAACAAATATCAAATAATTGTTGTTTACCAAAATGTTTCATATGAGTTATTTGGAAATGTCTTATTAACTTGTGTAAAAGATGAACACCACAAAACGGCATAGTTGGGCACGGACCAAACTCTGGGGTCCCACAACTACGGCCTCCGTATTAGGAACTCTCTCAGTTGTCAGAAACTCCCTCAGTTGCGTTCTTGCTAGGGACTTTCTAATATGGAATTTGTACATCCTGTTTTCTTGGTCTCAGTTCCTCATGTAGAAACGGAAGAGTGTAAGACAAATCCTTGGGGACTTGTAGTGTTGTAGTGTTGTTGGGGGAATCAAGCTGGGATCAATATCTCAGAGAGATATGAGATGTAAAATCACACACTCCTGGAGCCTTGACAAGGGACGAGCCAAAACTCTGATCGACAAAACATGTTCTTGTTCTCTGAAGTCTGGCTGACTGGCTGCAGACCTTTGCAGCTCCAGACAACATGATGGGTCAGAGACAGAACCTTCAATCTTCTACCAAGATGGTATTTACATCGCCAGCCCAAAGCTATGGTCAGATAAGAAAAGAGGTGTACACACAGGGTGATATTTTGGTATGGCAATTTTTGGAGGACATCTGTTGCCAAACTTGGGTATACTGAACACAGCATTTATTTTATAACAACTTGGGAATAAATTGGCTTATAGCAGTTAGGATCAGCTAGATCGCCCCCTTTAAATAAAGGACGCACGGTGGCTGCTTTCCAAGCACTGGGAACTTCCCCAGAGGGGAGAGAAAGTCAGAGATGGGCTCTGCGATGAGCGGGGCTGCAACCTTAAAGAGGGAAGGATCTAAACCATCTGGCCAAAAATTCACCTATATAGGACACATCACTGCACTCTATACTCCTCTGTAAACTGGTCATCTCTGTATATGTTAATGTTTGTTTATAAAACCCTCTTAGGCCTCACTCCCTTCCCCCCCTATCTGAGATATCTACTGCAGCCCTCGTCCTCCACACACAACACTCGTTCTGCCAGTCACATTCTGTTAAAGGTCCCCAAAAACACACACATCCCTGGGTCGCTCCTCTATTCAGTTTGCTGCAGCTAGCGACTGAAACTAGCTGCAAAAAAAACCCACTCAAAACAGAACAGTGTGTTTTGTCCTATATTTTTATTAATTTTTTAAACCTTTTTATTAATTTTTTCTTTTGCCTTCTGGTAGGCCGTCATTGTAACTAAGAAGTTGTTCTTAATTGACTTGCCTAGTTAAATAAAAGGTTAAATTCAGGCCCTTTAAAGTATTCAGACCCTTTACTCAGTACTTTGTTGAAAGACCTTTGGCAGCGAGTATAGCATTACGTTTTCTTGGGTATAACACCACAAGCTTGGCACACCTGTCTTTGGGGCGTGCCAAGCTTCTCTGCAGATGCTTTCAAGCTCTGTCAGGTTGGATGGGGAGTGTTGCTGCACAGCTATTTTCAGGTATGCACCTTTCCAAATCATGTCCAATCAATTGAATTTACCACAGGTGGACTCCAAGTTGTAGAAACATCTCAAGGATGATCAATTTCGTGTCTCATAGCAACGGATCTGAATACTTTATGTTAATTAGTTCTTTATGTTTTTTATTTTTAATACATTTGCAAAAATTTCAAAAAACCTGTTTTAGCTTTGTCATTATGGGGTATAGTGTGTAGATTGATCAGGAATGTTTTGTATTTAATCCATTTTAGAATAAAGCTGTAAAGTAACAAAATGTATATAGGCACTGTGTATATATATTTTCTAAAGTATCTCATACCTGTAGCTATGAATATACATGTTCTATTGTACAATAGTTGTTCATGACCACACCAGTATTTTAGTGTGAATTGCAGTTGGATGCGTTGTTCTAACTTCACCCGTTGGGTCTCTTTAACACATCTGAAGTTTTTTTTGGCTTGACATCATTTAGAAAACTCTACTTCTCAATTTCTCCAAATGTATTTCAGTACAAACCTAATGGAGGGGTTTTAATGGTACCTATTAATCACGAGACAGTAGCTTGGATCTCTCTCTCTCTCTCTCTCTCTCTCTCTCTCTCTCTCTCTCTCTCTCTCTCTCTCTCTCTCTCTCTCTCTCTCGCTCTGAATCTCTCTCTCTCTCTCTCTCTCTCTCTCTCTCTCTCTCTGAATCTCTCTCTCTCTCTCTCTCTCGCTCTGAATCTCTCTCTCTCTCTGAATCTCTCTCTCTCTCTCTCTCTCTCTCTCTGAATCTCTCTCTCTCTCTCTCTGAATCTCTCTCTCTCTCTCTCTGAATCTCTCTCTCTCTCTCTCTCTCTCTCTCTCTCTCTCTCTCTCTCTCTCTCTCTCTCTCTCTCTCTCTCTCTCTCTCCAACTACAAGGAGAGAGAAAAAAAAAACACCCTCCACCCCTTGTCACATCACTTCTCAATCCCCCCACCTCTGTCATCTACCAATCCATCTTTCTATCCTTCCAGTCAGTCATCCATCCATCTACCAATCCATCCTTCTATCCTTCCAGTCAGTCATCCATCCATCCATCTGATGGAATTCCTCTGACATCCCATGCTGACATGTAGACTTTTCTATTGTTCTCCCTCTCTGTACTCTGGCGGGCGGTACCACACATCACCATCTCTCCCTCTGCGTATGTGTGTGTGTGTGTTTATGTGCCTCTGTGCGACTCACACTGCCAAGAGCTCACTGGCCCAGGAACAGGATCAGAAGAACTGGAATGGGTCGGACCGTATTGTGCTGCACCTGTTTCACCATTAGCAATATGCAGGGGGGGGGAATTTAAGACTTTGGTGATTGTTAGTTCTGAAAGATGATCTTATTGAAACATTTACTATGTCCGTTATCTTCTCTGCAAACTTCATCTCTGGGTTTAGTTCTTTCATTTTACACTGAAAACATTTTTACATACCGAAGAAAGAACAACACAGGACCATAGTCACAGTCCCAGAATAGGACCATAGTCCCAGTCCCAGAATAGGACCATAGTCACAGTCCCAGAATAGGACCATAGTCACAGTCCCAGAATAGGTCCACAGTCCCAGAATAGGACCATAGTCTCAGTCCCAGAATAGGACCATAGTCCCAGTCCCAGAATAGGACCATAGTCTCAGTCCCAGAATAGGACCATAGCCTCAGTCCCAGAATAGGTCCACAGTCCCAGAATAGGACCATAGTCTCAGTCCCAGAATAGGACCATAGTCCCAGTCCCATAATAGGACCATAGTCACAGTCCCAGAATAGGACCATAGTCACAGTCACAGAATAGGTCCACAGTCCCAGAATAGGACCATAGTCCCAGTCCCAGAATAGGACCATAGTCTCAGTCCCAGAATAGTTCTATAGTCACAATCCCAGAATAGGACCATAGTCCCAGAATAGGACCATAGTCACAATCCCAGAATAGGACCATATTCCCAGAATAGGACCATAGTCTAAGTCCCAGAATAGGACCATAGTCCCACAATAGGACCATAGTCCCAGAATTGGACCATAGTCCCAGTCCCAGAATAGGACCATAGTCACAGTCCCAGAATAGGTCCATAGTCACAGTCCCAGAATAGGTCCATAGTCACAATCCCAGAATAGGACCACAGTCCCAGAATAGGACCATAGCCTCAGTCCCAGAATAGGACCATAGTCCCAGTCCCAGAATAGGACCATAGTCCCAGTCCCAGAATAGGACCATAGTCCTAGTCCCAGAATAGGACCATAGTCCTAGTCCCAGAACAGGACCATAGTCCCAGTCCCAGAATAGGACCATAGTCCTAGTCCCAGAATAGGACCATAGTCCCAGTCCCAGAATAGGACCATAGTCACAGTCCCAGAATAGGTCCATAGTCACAATCCCAGAATAGGACCACAGTCCCAGAATAGGACCATAGCCTCAGTCCCAGAATAGGACCATAGTCCCAGTCCCAGAATAGGACCATAGTCCTAGTCCCAGAATAGGACCATAGCCTCAGTCCCAGAATAGGACCATAGTCCCAGTCCCAGAATAGGACCATAGTCCCAGTCCCAGATTAGGACCATAGTCCCAGTCCCAGATTAGGACCATAGTCCTAGTCCTCAGCTCCTGCTGAGAAGCAGCTTTTGTAAAGTCCCCTTCTCGGTTTAAACCCCTGAAAATCCAGTGAATTTAGCTTCTCTGGTGTCGGCGGCCAAAACAGCATCTGATGTGCCTTATTTGTTGACTGTGTGAGATTAGGCACAGAGGGTCGACATCCAGGGGCTTTACCATGCAGAGACGGAGCAAAGCCCACACACACACACACACACACTATGTCGAGCGCGTACACACACTCGATGTCAAAAGAGAAAACAAGGAGGATTCTATATTTTTGTTCCAGTTCTAGTCCAAACATAATTTAGCAAGCACAACCCAAGTGTGGATCTGCTAACTGTTGCGGCCGCCCCCTGCAATGTTGAGCCACGGCAACAACGACCACAGAGTGGCTTTTGGACTCAACAGTGTAGGAGCACAGCAACGGTCTCAGATACTTTCATGGTATTTGGTTGCAGCTTTTGGAATGCTCACAACAACTCAGTCATTGCATTTGCATCTGCCCGGTTAGTGCATCCAATGTCAGGGTTGGCCTTTTCTCTATGTGTGTGTGTGTGGCTGGAGGGAGCTCTCTCTTGGTGTCTGTATATTAGCTGGGTTAGAGCTCTCTCTTGGTGTCTGTATATTAGCTGGGTTAGAGCTCTCTCTTGGAGTCTGTATATTAGCTGGGTTAGAGCTCCCTCTTGGTGTCTGTATATTAGCTGGGTTAGAGCTCTCTCTTGGAGTCTGTATATTAGCTGGGTTAGAGCTCCCTCTTGGTGTCTGTATATTAGCTGGGTTAGAGCTCTCTCTTGGTGTCTGTATATTAGCTGGGTTAGAGCTCCCTCTTGGAGTCTGTATATTAGCTGGGTTAGAGCTCTCTCTTGGAGTCTGTATATTAGCTGGGTTAGAGCTCCCTCTTGGTGTCTGTATTTTAGCTGGGTTAGAGCTCTCTCTTGGTGTCTGTATATTAGCTGGGTTAGAGCTCTCTTTTGGTGTCTGTATATTAGCTGGGTTAGAGCTCCCTCTTGGTGTCTGTATATTAGCTGGGTTAGAGCTCTCTCTTGGTGTCTGTATATTAGCTGGGTTAGAGCTCCCTTTTGGTGTCTGTATATTAGCTGGGTTAGAGCTCTCTCTTGGTGTCTGTATATTAGCTGGGTTAGAGCTCTCTCTTGGTGTCTGTATATTAGCTGGGTTAGAGCTCCCTCTTGGTGTCTGTATATTAGCTGGGTTAGAGCTCCCTCTTGGTGTCTGTATATTAGCTGGGTTAGAGCTCCCTCTTGGTGTCTGTATATTAGCTGGGTTAGAGCTCTCTCTTGGTGTCTGTATATTAGCTGGGTTAGAGCTCTCTCTTGGTGTCTGTATATTAGCTGGGTTTGAGCTCCGTCTTGGTGTCTGTAATTCTAATTCTATAATTGAACATCTATTTTCAAAGACTTCTCAATAAACTGTAGAGTAGAAATGACTTTAATTAGAATTGACCCCGACCGTGGTCCATGTTGCCCCATGTTGTCCTATAGAGGACACCCTTAGTGGTATGAGACCAACATCGTCAGGGGCCTTCACTGAGATATTGTTGTTGTGGCGGGCACGTTGGTGGCATGTGAAGGAATAACAGTTGTGAGTGAGTTGTGAGTGAGTCCTCACATTGTCCATTATACATTCTGTTACAAGAGTATTTCATTATCTAAGATACTTTCTTGCCTGGTATATTATGTATTCATTGTATATTTGACATAGTATGAGATTTTTGCTTTTATATAGTACAATGTAAAGAAATTGTATTGTTTGTAATCTTACTGATAGGTGAAATTGTATTTAGTGTGTTTGTTTATAATTAAACATTTTAAAATATTACAATTCTGTTTACAATGAAAGAAAGTATTTAATTGTATATACAGTATGTTGTAATTTGTAGACTTGAGAAAGCATTCACACCCCTTGACATTTTCCACATGTTGTTGTGTTCCAGCCTGAATATAAACTGGATTACATGTAGATGTATAGAAAATGAAGCGCTGAAATGTCTTGAGTCAATAAGTATTCAACGCCTTTGTTATGGCAAGCCTAAATAAGTTCAGGAGTACAAAAGTCACATTATAAGTTGCATGGACTCGCTGTCTGCAATAATAATGTTTAATAGGATTTTATTTTTCACCTTTCAGCAGGACAACAACATAAAACACAAGCCAAATATACACTGGAGTTGCTAACCAAGAAGACAGTGAATGTTCTTGAGTGGTCTAGTTATAGTTTTGACCTAAATCTACTTGAAAATCTATGGCAAGACTTGAAAATGGTTGTCTAGCAATAATCAACAATCAATTTGACCGAACTTTAAGAATTTAGAAAAGAATAATGGACAAATGTCTTCTTAAAAGTATTGACTCAGGGGTATGAATAGTTGTGAAAATTAGATTTTCAATACATTTGCAAACATAAAAAAAAACAACAAAAAAAACACTGTCATTATGGGGTATTGTGATGTCATTATGGGGTATTGCTTTGTCATCATGGGGTATTGTGATGTCATTATGGGGTATTGTGATGTCATTATGGGGTATTGTGTGTAGATGGGTTAGATCTTTTTTTTTATTTAATCCATTTTGAATTCTGGTAAATCATAGGAAAATGTTATAGGTGTATGACTAGTTTCTGAAGGCACATTATTAACATATACAATATTTAATGTTCCTATGCTGCAATAACTAGATTTACTTCAAATGTATTTGCCATTTTTTGGGGGGAAAATATTACAATTTAAGTTTCAGTAATATTAGTTGTAACAAATATTACAATGATTTATGAGTGTTTATTTTATAAATAACTTATTTCAATAGTGATGAATGTATGCAATTTTGGTGTCTAATACCTTGTCTTATTCTTTCTCATTCCAGGGGAAATGTATTAATTTCAGCCGACTGCAGAACCATTAGAGGACAAGGAATATAATCAACAATGATGACTATTCTCTCGGTAAAAAGCAAAACGTTTTTTTGAAGATCTAAAATCCCAAAGACTATGTCCAAAAACCAACTATCCATTTGCTTCTCTCCATTTTCTGCACAAAGGGGACTCTTCTCCATGATATCTCCTGCTTTCTCAAAAATCATACTCATACGAACATTTAAATATTTACATCCATCCGTAACTGGGATATAACTTCCTATTTTTCCACTTGTCGTTTTTTTTTTTTTCATTTTCTTTTCACAAGAAGCCAAAACGAGTAAAAGTGCGGCACAAACTGTGGCCGTTCGGATCCAGTATTTTTTGTTGTTGTTGTGCACCAAAGGATTAACATATTCTGACCATATTGTGCCTTCTGTGGAAAACATTATTTCATGGGCACAGACGGAAGCTATCTTTAAAAAAAACCATAAAACAGAGAGAGAGAGAGAGAGAGAGAGAGAGAGAGAGAGAGAGAGAGAGAGAGAGAGAGAGAGAGAGAGAGAGAGAGAGAGAGAGAGAGAGACTGTGCCTTTAGCGTGGCTTCATGAATACTCCCAGCAGGCCTCGACACACAGTGCACAAGTCCATCGCCTCTTGGCAACGTCTCATCACAAATCCTCTCCAACTCCTTTCCCTCCACTATCGTTTGAAAGATGCCTGGCGGGACCCCCTATGACCGTAGATCCTGTCATTTTAACACTGAGAAGTGCACACGCATGACAAACTGTGGACAGCCAGGATGCCCTAAGGTATTGGAAGCAGTAGCAAAGACTTTGCCCTTTAATTTTGTGAAGACACCTTTCTTTCATTATGCACTGGAGAAAGGGGGAGTTATTAGAGCGTTATCCCACCGTGGGCCAGGCCAGGCCGGGCCGGGACAGGACAGCCCCTCTGACCAGACCACCACAGCTCTCTTCTTCAGACTAGGTTTAAGGGATAGACTGCCTGAAGCCCCTGACATGGTGCTTGGCTGTGTTCCCCTATGTTTTGATGCAATCTGCTGTATGCTCACTAAGGCGTACAACACCACAACCCAAGAAACATGCCAGTCAGTCAGTTGAAGAGTTTGAAGATATAGATACAACTGTCTCCCATGTCACTGCTACCCTTCCCCTCTGTCTCCAATCCTCCAAGGACCTCCCTGCTTCTACCCTTCTGTCTCCAGTCCTCCAAGGACCTCCCTACGTCTACCCTTCTGTCTCCAGTCCTCCAAGGACCTCCCTGCTTCTACCCTTCCCCTCTGTATCCAGTCCTCCAAGGGTCTCCCTGCTTCTACCCTTCTGTCTCCAATCCTCCAAGGACCTCGCTGCCTCCCTCCAGTCTCAGCCCTATAGCTTCCCTCAGCAGCAGAATATCAACGTTTAATTAAAATAATTAAAGAGAACAGCAAGCAGCAGCCTGTGAAGATTTGGTCATCTTTTTTTTTATTGCTTTTGACATTGAATGACCTACAACTGTACGTGCATTATTTGGAGAGAAAAAAGGCCACCCAATCCTGTCTCCTTGGCGACGGTTTGGTGCACCCTGGCTGTCCGAAACCCAAATGCAAAACCAAGGCAATGGATGCGACATACGGATAAGTATTGTTCAAATAATGTTACCAAGCCTCGCACGCAGCGCTCCACCACCTAAAAAAAAGCAGTAGTATATATATTTGTTGTAGATTTCTCAAGCGTGCTGTCATGACGCCAATCCCAAATGATGTCAGCGAGAGAGGAGCATTGTGGGGGGAGGAAAAGCAGCAGCTGAAGAGAAATGGCTCCAACGATCCAGTCACTTTGGATACGGTACTTCAGATGCAAAATGGATATTCGAGTCGAAACCTGACAAAGCGCGCCCGGGTTTTGATGGGAACCGGTATAGACAATGACCAGTGGCTGGGTCAGTGGGATGTCTCTGTGCAACCAGGGAAGCTTATCAAATGACACTAAAAATAAGTTCAACAACCATCAAGTTTCAGGGGGAATGGGCCAGGATTTTCACATTTGGTGGGCGTGCGTGTGCACGAGACGGGTTGGGCGCGCACGATGTCGTCGCTGACTTAATTATTCCTTTGTTTTTTTTTATCTGGGTGGACAGGAAGGGACAGGAATGACACTGATGGTCAGATACACAATCCTTAGGGTGCTGTGATATTAGTTTCATACATATATTTTAGTCTCTTGTCTAATTTTCTCAGTTTGACATTTTAGTAGGATAATCAGCTTCATTTAGAAATATTTAACCATGTTTTTTACATTCAATTTTTATTTTACATCTGACAGCACAGAGCTGCTATTAAACCCATACTAATGAGTTATTTACATACCAGCCAGAACACAGCTATCCACCTTAGCAACGCTTCACTTTGGCTTTAGGAGGCATCTCTTTCCCCTTGTGCCATTTCCAAATGTTCCATGGAGAGATACAATTGTTCACTTTTTATAAATGCAAAAATATGTTTAATATTGGTTTTAAAATGTTAATACACCAGTGTACTTTTTGCCTAAGATTCCTTTCTTATAAAGAATTTCTATGTATTTTCTTGCACTTTTGTTTTGTGTATGATGGGTGGAATTTTATGTGAGATGCCCAAAGAGCCACATCTTACCTTTACAAGTTGGTTTGAATGTAGTTACTTCACTATGTCATTTTATTTACAATTGGAAACATAAAAAAAATAAAATAAAATAAAAACATTTCTATATTTTATTTTGTTTTATTCACATTTGGAAACACATGTTAAACACATGTTAAAAAAAACAGGTAATCAAAAAAGTGTTCAACTATGTATGAAGCTATAATTTAGATCAGGAAGTTTTATAATTAAATTTTCAGTTTGAAAATCATATATTTTTTTTTAAATTATAGCGGAATAGCAAAGTAGTCTATGAAACAAAACACTTTCTTCACGGCACCAGGCAGCGTTTCTTTTTCTGAAGTAAATTGTTTGTTGTTGTTGCCCTTTTTATTGTACTTTGTGTGTCCTCATGTCTGCATTTTCAAATTTTATCATATATTATTATATATTATTATATATTATCATAGCACTTCAGGATAGGGGTCGTTCTAGGGGCTTTGTAGAGACAAAGAAAAACAACTGTTTTCCTGACTTTGTTTTCTTCTTTCAGTATCAATTCAAGGCTCTGCAAATGCACACCATGTATAGTTTTTTTTATATTTTATTTTCATCCGTTTTGTATATTCAATCATTTTTTTCTTGTGTTTTACAAATTCCTACTACTATCACATTAATGTTAATGTTATTACAATGACTCATTGTAATGTTAAAACGTGTTGAATTTATTATTAAACCGTCCAATGGAAATTGGACAGCCCGTTTTTACACGTAGTCCTCTGCTACATAGTGAAGACATGGCCTGATACTATTTGAGTATAAAGGTGCTAAGGGCTACGTTTAATTGGGTCTGTACAGATTTATACGGGCCGACAGGAAATGTGATTATATGATGTATGTGTACAGAGATAGTGGACAGTGACCAGCCTCTCTCCCCCCCCTTGTGAAGCCTAACACCGTAGGCGCACACACACACACACACAGACACACACACACACACACACACACACACACACACACACACACACACACACACACACACGACGTAGACACACACACGGACAGATTGGATGGACAGGCACACAAAACGCTCCAAGGACCACAACGCCCCAAAAAAGAGGTCTTCCATTTAGTACAAATAAGCACTTGTACACCTTCTGTTTATACTACGTTTGAATGATGTGACCAGATGCCTGCTCTCTGTGTGTGTGTGTGTGTGTGTGTGTGTGTGTGTGTGTGTGATGGAGAGAGTCTGTAATTATCTAAGACAACTTTGTGGTAACTGTTTGGGGAAGTGCACAATGCCCCAGTGCACAAAGCAAGGTCTATACAGAAATGGTATGTCGAGATCAGTGTGGAAGAACTTGATTGGCCTGCACCGAGCCTTGACCTCAACTCCATCTAACAACTTTGGGATGAATTGGAACGCCGGCTGCAAGCCAGGCCTAATCGCCCAACATCAGTGCCCGACCTCACTAATGCTCTTGTGGCTGAATGGAAGCAAGTCCCCCGCAGCAATGTTCCAACATCTAGTGGAAAGCCTTCCCAGAAGAGTGGAGGCTGTTATAGCAGCAATGTTCCAACATCTAGTGGAAAGCCTTCCCAGAAGAGTGGAGGCTGTTATAGCAGCAATGTTCCAACATCTAGTGGAAAGCCTTCCCAGAAGAGTGGAGGCTGTTATAGCAGCAATGTTCCAACATCTAGTGGAAAGCCTTCCCAGAAGAGTGGAGGCTGTTATAGCAGCAATGTTCCAACATCTAGTGGAAAGCCTTCCCAGAAGAGCGGAGGCTGTTATAGCAGCAATGTTCCAACATCTAGTGGAAAGCCTTCCCAGAAGAGCGGAGGCTGTTATAGCAGTAATGTTCCAACATCTAGTGGAAAGCCTTCCCAGAAGAGCGGAGGCTGTTATAGCAGCAATGTTCCAACATCTAGTGGAAAGCCTTCCCAGAAGAGTGGAGGCTGTTATAGCAGCAATGTTCCAACATCTAGTGGAAAGCCTTCCCAGAAGAGTGGAGGCTGTTATAGCAGCAATGTTCCAACATCTAGTGGAAAGCCTTCCCAGAAGAGTGGAGGCTGTTATAGCAGCAATGTTCCAACATCTAGTGGAAAGCCTTCCCAGAAGAGCGGAGGCTGTTATAGCAGCAATGTTCCAACATCTAGTGGAAAGCCTTCCCAGAAGAGCGGAGGCTGTTATAGCAGCAATGTTCCAACATCTAGTGGAAAGCCTTCCCAGAAGAGCGGAGGCTGTTATAGCAGCAATGTTCCAACATCTAGTGGAAAGCCTTCCCAGAAGAGCGGAGGCTGTTATAGCAGCAATGTTCCAACATCTAGTGGAAAGCCTTCCCAGAAGAGCGGAGGCTGTTATAGCAGCAATGTTCCAACATCTAGTGGAAAGCCTTCCCAGAAGAGCGGAGGCTGTTATAGCAGCAATGTTCCAACATCTAGTGGAAAGCCTTCCCAGAAGAGCGGAGGCTGTTATAGCAGCAATGTTCCAACATCTAGTGGAAAGCCTTCCCAGAAGAGCGGAGGCTGTTATAGCAGCAATGTTCCAACATCTAGTGGAAAGCCTTCCCAGAAGAGCGGAGGCTGTTATAGCAGCAATGTTCCAACATCTAGTGGAAAGCCTTCCCAGAAGAGCGGAGGCTGTTATAGCAGCAATGTTCCAACATCTAGTGGAAAGCCTTCCCAGAAGAGCGGAGGCTGTTATAGCAGCAATGTTCCAACATCTAGTGGAAAGCCTTCCCAGAAGAGCGGAGGCTGTTATAGCAGCAATGTTCCAACATCTAGTGGAAAGCCTTCCCAGAAGAGCGGAGGCTGTTATAGCAGCAATGTTCCAACATCTAGTGGAAAGCCTTCCCAGAAGAGCGGAGGCTGTTATAGCAGCAATGTTCCAACATCTAGTGGAAAGCCTTCCCAGAAGAGCGGAGGCTGTTATAGCAGCAATGTTCCAACATCTAGTGGAAAGCCTTCCCAGAAGAGCGGAGGCTGTTATAGCAGCAATGTTCCAACATCTAGTGGAAAGCCTTCCCAGAAGAGCGGAGGCTGTTATAGCAGCAATGTTCCAACATCTAGTGGAAAGCCTTCCCAGAAGAGTGGAGGCTGTTATAGCAGCAAAAGGAGGACCAACTCCATATTAATGTCCATGATACTGGAATGAGATGTTCGAGGAGCAGGTGTCCACATACTTTTCATGATGTATTGTATCTCTAATACAAACTCTGTATCACTGTACTTCCAGTTCCTCTGGAGGTTTCTGTGCCTTCTGTGGACGCGCACACACAAAACACACGCTCCAACACACGCTCCAACACACGCTCCAACACACGCTCCAACACACGCTCAAACACACGCTCCAACACACTCAAACACACGCTCCAACACACGCTCCAACACACGCTCCAACACACGCTCCAACACACGCTCCAACACACGCTCCAACACACGCTCCAACACACGCTCCAACACACTCAAACACACGCTCCAACACACGCTCAAACACACTCAAACACACTCAAACACATGCTCACACACGCTCAAACACGCTCAAACACACGCTCCAACACGCTCACACACGCTCACACACGCTCAAACACACGCTCCAACACACGCTCCAACACACGCTCCAACACACGCTCCAACACACGCTCCAACACACGCTCCAACACACGCTCCAACACACTCAAACACACTCAAACACATGCTCACACACGCTCACACACGCTCAAACACACGCTCAAACACGCTCAAACACGCTCACACACGCTCACACACGCTCAAACACACGCTCCAACACACGCTCCAACACACGCTCAAACACACTCAAACACATGCTCACACACGCTCAAACACACGCTCAAACACACTCAAACACATGCTCACACACGCTCACACACGCTCAAACACACGCTCCAACACACGCTCAAACACACTCAAACACATGCTCACACACGCTCACACACGCTCAAACACACGCTCAAACACACTCAAACACACTCAAACACACGCTCCAACACACGCTCAAACACACTCAAACACACTCAAACACACTCAAACACATGCTCACACACGCTCACACACGCTCAAACACACGCTCAAACACACTCACACTCAAACACACGCTCACACACGCTCACACACGCTCAAACACACGCTCCAACACACGCTCAAACACACTCAAACACACGCTCAAACACACTCAAACACACACTCAAACACACGCTCAAACACACACAGACGGTATCACTTAACACTACTTAAATCATCAACATCCCTCCATAAGCAGATGACGTTTCTCATCTGAGCATTCCACTCAGCTTAGAACCGTCACTAACATATTTTCATATGCTTTAATATTAAAAGGCTATATTTTCATATGCTTTTAAATATAAATCTACCAGTTTCATAAACTGCTTTATCAAAATATCTGCTTATCTGCCTATTTACCTATTTCCCTTCTCCATAGCAGCAGTAACCACGGACGGATTGAGCTGTTTTAAACACAGGATATGTAATACTGCATAAATACTTGTTATAATCCATATTTAAATATATCTATTGTGCAAAAGCTGAGCTATCGAGAGCTGCCTTATAATGTGCAGCAAAACTGTATAGAGCAGCTATCTTACAGTACTCTCTCTTACAGTACTCTCTCTTACAGTACTCCATCTTACAGTACTCTCTCTTACAGTACTGTATCTTACAGTACTCTATCTTACAATCCTCTATCTTACAGTACTCTATCTTACAGTACTCTCTCTTACAGTACTGTATCTTACAGTACTCTGTCTTACAGTACTATATCTTACAATCCTCTATCTTACAGTACTCTATCTTACAGTACTCTCTCTTACAGTACTGTATCTTACAATCCTCTATCTTACAGTACTCTATCTTACAATCCTCTATCTTACAATCCTCTATCTTACAGTACTCTATCTTACAGTACTCTCTCTTACAGTACTGTATCTTACAGTACTCTGTCTTACAGTACTATATCTTACAATCCTCTATCTTACAGTACTCTATCTTACAGTACTCTCTCTTACAGTACTGTATCTTACAATCCTCTATCTTACAGTACTCTATCTTACAATCCTCTATCTTACAATCCTCTATCTTACAGTACTCTATCTTACAGTACTCTCTCTTACAGTACTGTATCTTACAATCCTCTATCTTACAGTACTCTATCTTACAATCCTCTATCTTACAATCCTCTATCTTACAGTACTCTATCTTACAGTACTCTCTCTTACAGTACTCTCTCTTACAGTACTCTATCTTACAATCCTCTATCTTACAATCCTCTATCTTACAATCCTCTATCTTACAGTACTCTATCTTACAATCCTCTATCTTACAATACTCTATCTTACAATACTCTATCTTACAATCCTCTATTTTACAGTACTCTCTCTTACAGTACTGTATCTTACAGTACTCTATCTTACAGTACTCTATCTTACAATCCTCTATCTTACAATACTTTATCTTACAATACTCTGTCTTACAGAGTCTCTGTTTATTTAGACTTTTGTTGATCTGAATTCCTTTCTTCCTATGACTCAGTTACGCCACTGGCGCTGGTATGGCCGATACGGCCACGTCAAACCTGTTGATATAGTTCCTCTACCCGACAGGTGATGTCATTCCTAGGCAAATAGCAGCCATGTCTTCCTTGTCATATGGCCACCTCTGGACCAGATGAGCCGTAGATCTACAGTAAGAATGATGTTGATAGAAGTACAACTTTCACAATATCTTGTCATTAATATTTAGAATTGAAGACATTTTTCTAAAAAGCCATTTCTATATTTGTTTTAATTCACATTTTCGAAGGTTGTTAAAATTATGCATATTTTGTCTTTTTGAAAACACACGTAAAAAAAAACAGATAATCAAAAAAAGTGTTCAACTATGTATAAAACACTGTATGTTGCTATAATTTAGATCAGGAAGTTTTTTAATTTCCAGTTTGAAAAACATATTTTTTTTATTATAGCGGAATAGCAATGTAGTTTATGAAAAACACATTCTTCACGGCACCAGGCAGCGTTTCTTTTTCTGAAGTGAAACAAAATGTGCCCTTTTTAATTGTACTTTGTGTGTCCTCATGTCTGCATTTCATATTTAGACTATAATCAGTGGGGAATGAAGCATTCGATGTTAACCAGTGGTCAGCACCTGGCCACGCTCATACAACCTCTTCATATGAATAAGGAACCATCTAAACTGTAAGATCTAAAATACCAAACTTTATGCTATAAGCTGGGAAGGTTAGCCGCTGTAAACCTTGGATTACATAAAAGAGCTAGGGTTATGCCTTTCAAATCTGGAAACGTTCAGCAAATGACATGCTTCATCATTAAGGTGGATTTAAATACAACCGACTCGGGGTACATGAGTACAGTGGCTTATTGTGTTAGTTACAGTATATTTTTATCCCCAATTTCCTGCTATCCAATTGCGATCTTGTCTCTTCGCTGCAAATCCCCAATGGGCTCAAGAGAGAGGTGAAGGTTGAGTAATGCGTCCTCCGAAACATGAACCCGTCAAACCACGCTTCATAACACCCGCGTGCTTAACCCTGAAGCCAGCTGCACCAACGTGTCGGACAAAGAACACAGTTCAACTAATGACCAAAGTCAGCCTGCAGGCACCCGGCACTGCCACAAGGAGTCGCTATAGCGCGTTGTGCCAAGTAATAAACTGTGGGATGGAGGATGAATCCATCTTCAGACTATATACACTGAGGGATGGGGGATGAATCCATCTATAGACTATATACACTGAGGGATGGGGGATGAATCCATCTTTAGACTATATACACTGAGGGATGGGGGATGAATCCATCTATAGACTATATACACTGAGGGATGGGGATGAATCCATCTTTAGACTATATAGACTGTGGGATGGGGATGAATCCATCTATAGACTATATACACTGAGGGATGGGGGATGAATCCATCTATAGACTATATACACTGAGGGATGGGGGATGAATCCATCTTTAGACTATATACACTGAGGGATGGGGATGAATCCATCTTTAGACTATATACACTGAGGGATGGGGATGAATCCATCTTTAGACTATATACACTGTGGGATGGGATGGGGGATGAATCCATCTATAGACTATATACACTGAGGGATGGGGGATGAATCCATCTTTAGACTAAAAACACTGTGGGATGGGGGATGAATCCATCTATAGACTATATACACTGAGGGATGGGAGATGAATCCATCTATAGACTATATACACTGAGGGATGGGGGATGAATCCATCTTTAGACTATATACACTGAGGGATGGGGATGAATCCATCTTTAGACTATATACACTGAGGGATGGGGGATGAATCCATCTATAGACTATATACACTGAGGGATGGGGGATGAATCCATCTATAGACTATATACACTGAGGGATGGGGGATGAATCCATCTATAGACTATATACACTGTGGGATGGGATGGGGGATGAATCCATCTATAGACTATATACACTGAGGGATGGGGGATGAATCCATCTTTAGACTAAAAACACTGTGGGATGGGGGATGAATCCATCTATAGACTATATACAATGAGGGATGGGAGATGAATCCATCTATAGACTATATACACTGAGGGATGGGGGATGAATCCATCTTTAGACTATATACACTGAGGGATGGGGGATGAATCCATCTATAGACTATATACACTGAGGGATGGGGATGAATCCATCTATAGACTATATACACTGTGGGATGGGGGATGAATCCATCTATAGACTATATACACTGAGGGATGGGGGATGAATCCATCTTTAGACTATATACACTGAGGGATGGGGGATGAATCCATCTATAGACTATATACACTGAGGGATGGGAGATGAATCCATCTATAGACTATATACAATGAGGGATGGGGGATGAATCCATCTTTAGACTATATACACTGAGGGATGGGGGATGAATCCATCTATAGACTATATACACTGAGGGATGGGGGATGAATCCATCTATAGACTATATACACTATGGATGGGGGATGAATCCATCTATAGACTATATACACTGAGGGATGGGGGATGAATCCATCTTTAGACTATATACACTGAGGGATGGGATGGGGGATGAATCCATCTATAGACTATATACACTGAGGGATGAATCCATCTATAGACTATATACACTGAGGGATGGGATGGGGGATGAATCCATCTATAGACTATATACACTGAGGGATGGGGGATGAATCCATCTATAGACTATATACACTGAGGGATGGGATGGGGGATGAATCCATCTATAGACTATATACACTGAGGTATGGGGGATGAATCCATCTATAGACTATATACACTGAGGGATGGGGGATGAGTCCATCTTTAGACTATATACACTGTGGGATGGGGGATGAATCCATCTTTAGACTATATACACTGAGGGATGGGGGATGAATCCATCTTTAGACTATATACAATGAGGGATGGGGGATGAATCCATCTTTAGACTATATACACGGAGGGATGGGATGGGGGATGAATCCATCTATAGACTATATACACTGAGGGATGAATCCATCTATAGACTATATACACTGAGGGATGGGGGATGAATCCATCTTTAGACTATATACACGGAGGGATGGGATGGGGGATGAATCCATCTATAGACTATATACACTGAGGGATGGGGATGAATCCATCTTTAGACTATATACAATGAGGGATGGGGGATGAATCCATCTTTAGACTATATACACTGAGGGATGGGGATGAATCCATCTATAGACTATATACACTGAGGGATGGGGATGAATCCATCTATAGACTATATACACTGAGGGATGGGGGATGAATCCATCTATAGACTACTTACACTGAGGGATGGGGATGAATCCATCTATAGACTATATACAGATGGAAATGTAACTGTTGTTGTAAGTGTTGTTGTAACTGTTGTTGTAAGTGTTGTTGTAAGTGTTGTTGTAACTGTTGTTGTAAGTGTTGGTGTAATTGTTGTTGTAAATGTTGTTGTAACTGTTATTGTAACTGTTGTTGTAAATGTTGTTGTAACTGTTGATATAACTGTTGTTGTAACTGTTGTTGTAACTGTTATTGTAACTGTTGTTGTAAAAGGTGATGTAAATGTTGTTGTAACTGTTGATGCAACTGTTGTTGTAACTGTTGTTGTAACTGTTGTTGTAACTGTTGATGCAACTGTTGTTGTAGATGTTGCTGTAACTGTTGCTGTAACTGTTGTTGTAACTGTTGATGTAAGTGTTGTTGTAATTGTTGTTGTAACCGTTGATGTAACTGCTGTTGTAACTGTTGATGTAACTGTTGATGTAACTGTTGTTGCAACTGTTGTTGTAACTGTTGATGCAACTGTTGTTGTAACTGTTGTTGTAAATGTTGCTGTAACTGTTGCTGTAATTTTTGTTGTAACTGTTGATGCAACTGTTGTTGTAACTGTTGTTGTAAATGTTGGTGTAACTGTTGTTGTAACTGTTGTTGTAACTGTTGTTGTAACTGTTGGTGTAACTGTTGATATAACTGTTGATGTAACTGTTGATGTAACTGCTGTTGTAACTGTTGATGTAACTGTTGATGTAACTGTTGTTGTAACTGTTGTTGTAACTGTTGATGTAACTGTTTTTGTAACTGTTGATGTAACTGTTGATGTAACTGTTGTTGTAAAAGTTGATGTAACTGTTGTTGTAACTGTTGATATAACTGTTGTTGTAACTGTTGTTGTAACTGTTATTGTAACTGTTGTTGTAAAAGGTGATGTAACTGTTATTGTAATTGTTGTTGTAAAAGTGTATGTAACAGTTGTTGTAACTGTTGATGTAACTGTTGATGTAACTGTTGTTGTAACTGTTGATATAACCGTTGTTGAAACCATTGCTGTAACCGTTGATGTAACCGTTGATGTACACGTTGCTGTAATTGTTGTTGTAACTGTTGATGTAACTGTTGATGTAACTGTTGATGTAACTGTCGTTTTAACTGTCGTTGTAACTGTTGTTGTAACTGTTGTTGTAACTGTTGTTGTAACTGTTGATGCAACTGTTGTTGTAGCTGTTGTTGTAAATGTTGCTGTAACTGTTGCTGTAACTGTTGTTGTAACTGTTGATGTAACTGTTGTTGTAACTGTTGATGTAACTGTTGATGTAACTGTTGATGTAACTGCTGATGTAAGTGTTGTTGTAATTGTTGTTGTAACCGTTGATGTAACTGCTGTTGTAACTGTTGATGTAACTGTTGATGTAACTGTTGTTGTAACTGTTGTTGTAACTGTTGTTGTAACTGTTGTTGTAACTGTTGTTGTAAATGTTGCTGTAACTGTTGCTGTAATTTTTGTTGTAACTGTTGATGGAACTGTTGTTGTAACTGTTGTTGTAAATGTTGGTGTAACTGTTGTTGTAACTGTTGTTGTAACTGTTGGTGTAACTGTTGATATAACTGTTGATGTAACTGTTGATGTAACTGCTGTTGTAACTGTTGATGTAACTGTTGATGTAACTGTTGTTGTAACTGTTGTTGTAACTGTTGTTGTAACTGTTGATGTAACTGTTGATGTAACTGTTGTTGTAACTGTTGATATAACTGTTGTTGTACCTGTTGTTGTAACTGTTGTTGTAACTGTTATTGTAACTGTTGTTGTTAAAGTTGATGTAACTGTTATTGTAACTGTTGTTGTAAAAGTTTATGTAACTGTTGTTGTAACTGTTGATATAACTGTTGTTGTAACTGTTGTTGTAACTGTTATTGTAACTGTTGTTGTAAAAGGTGATGTAACTGTTATTGTAATTGTTGTTGTAAAAGTGTATGTAACAGTTGTTGTAACTGTTGATGTAACTGTTGATGTAACTGTTATTGTAACTGTTGATGTAACTGTTGGTTTAACTGTTGCTGTAACCGTTGATGTACACGTTGCTGTAATTGTTGTTGTAACTGTTGATGTAACTGTTGATGTAACTGTTGATGTAACTGTTGATGTAACTGTCGTTGTAACTGTTATTGTAACTGTTGTTGTAAAAGTTGATGTAACTGTTGTTGTGAAAGTTGATGTAACTGTCGTTGTAACTGTTGTTGTAACTGTTATTGTAACTGTTGTTGTAAAAGTTGATGTAACTGTCGTTGTAACTGTTGTTGTAACTGTTGTTGTGAAAGTTGATGTAACTGTTGCAGTAAATGTTGTTGTAACTGTTGTTGTGAAAGTTGATGTAACTGTTGTTGTAACTGTTGTTGTAACTGTTGTTGTGAAAGTTGATGTAACTGTTGTTGTAACTGTTGTTGTAACTGTTGTTGTAAATGTTGTTGTAACTGTTGCTGTAACTGTTGTTGTAACTGTTGTTGTAACTGTTGTTGTAACTGTTGATGCAACTGTTGTTGTAACTGTTGTTGTAAATGTTGCTGTAACTGTTGCTGTAACTGTTGTTGTAACTGTTGATGCAACTGTTGTTGTAACTGTTGTTGTAAATGTTAGTGTAACTGTTGTTGTAAATGTTGTTCTAACTGTTGTTGTAACTGTTGTTGTAACTGTTGTTGTAAGTGTTGGTGTAACTGTTGTTGTAATTGTTGTTGTAACTGTTGATGTAACTGTTGATGTACATGTTGTTGTAACTGTTGTTGTAACTGTTGTTGTAAATGTTAGTGTAACTGTTGTTGTAAATGTTGTTCTAACTGTTGTTGTAACTGTTGTTGTAAGTGTTGGTGTAACTGTTGTTGTAACTGTTGTTGTAACTGTTGATGTAACTGTTGATGTAAATGTTGTTGTAACTGTTGTTGTAACTGTTGTTGTAACTGTTGATGCAACTGTTGTTGTAACTGTTGTTGTAAATGCTGGTGTAACTGTTGTTGTAACTGTTGTTGAAACTGTTGATGTAACTGTAAATGTTGTTGTAACTGTTGCTGTAATTGTTGTTGTAACTGTTGATGTAACTGTTGTTGTAACTGTTGCTGTAACTGTTGTTGTAACTGTTGTTGTAAATGTTGTTGTAACTGTTGTTGTAAATGTTGTTGTAACTGTTGTTGTAACTGTTGATGTAACTGTTGTTGTAAATGTTGATGTAACTGTTGTTGTAACTGTTGTTGTAACTGTTGTTGTAACTGTTGATGTAACTGTTGTTGTAAATGTTGTTGTAAATGTTGCTGTAACTGTTGCTGTAACTGTTGTTGTAAGTGTTGGTGTAACTGTTGATATAACTGTTGTTGTAACTGTTGATGCAACTGTTGTTGTAACTGTTGTTGTAAGCGTTGATGTAACCGTTGATGTAAACGTTGATGTAACCGATGTTGTACCTGTTGTTGTAATTGTTGTTGTAACTGTTGTTGTATCTGTCGATGTAACTGTTGATGTAACTGCTGTTGTAACCGTTGTTGTAACTGTTGGTGTAACTGTTGATGTAACTGTTGATGTAACTGTTGATGTAACTTCTGTTGTAACTGTTGATGTAACTGTTGATGTAACTGCTGTTTTAACTGTTGATGTAACTGTTGTTGTAACTGTTGCTGTAACTGTTATTGTAACTGTTGTTGTAACTGTTATTGTAACTGTTGTTGTAAAAGTTGATGTAACAGTTGTTGTAACTGTTGATGTAACTGTTGATGTAACTGTTGTTGTAACTGTTGATATAACCGTTGTTGAAACCGTTGCTGTAACCGTTGATGTACACGTTGCTGTAATTGTTGTTGTAACTGTTGATGTAACTGTTGATGTAACTGTTGATGTAACTGTCGTTTTAACTGTCGTTGTAACTGTCGTTGTAACTGTCGTTGTAACTGTTGTTGTGAAAGTTGATGTAACTGTCGTTGTAACTGTTGTTGTAACTGTCATTGTAACTGTTGTTGTGACTGTTGATGTAACTGTCGTTGTAACTGTTGTTGTAACTGTTGTTGTGAAAGTTGATGTAACTGTTGCAGTAAATGTTGTTGTAACTGTTGTTGTGAAAGTTGATGTAACTGTTGTTGTAACTGTTATTGTAAATGTTGTTGTAACTGTTGCTGTAACTGTTGTTGTAACTGTTGTTATAACTGTTGATGCAACTGTTGTTGTAACTGTTGTTGTAAATGTTGGTGTAACTGTTGTTGTAACTGTTGATGCAGCTGTTGTTGTAACTGTTGTTGTAAATGTTGTTCTAACTGTTGTTGTAACTGTTATTGTAACTGTTGATGTAACTGTTCTTGTAACTGTTGTTGTAACTGTTGATGTAACTGTTGTTGTAACTGTTATTGTAACTGTTGATGTAACTGTTGGTTTAACTGTTGTTGTAACTGTTGATGTAACTGTTGTTGTAACTGTTGATGTAACTGTTGATGTAACTGTTAATGTAACTGTTGATATAACTGTTGTTGTAACTGTTGTTGTAACTGTTATTGTAACTGTTGTTGTAAAAGTTGATGTAACTGTTGTTGTAACTGTTGATATAACCGTTGTTGTAACTTTGTTGTAACTGTTATTGTAACTGTTGCTGTAAAAGTTGATGTAACTGTTGTTGTAACTGTTGTTGTAACTGTTATTGTAATTGTTGTTGTAAAAGTGTATGTAACAGTTGTTGTAACTGTTGATGTAACTGTTGATGTAACTGTTGTTGTAACTGTTGATATAACCGTTGTTGAAACCGTTGCTGTAACCGTTGATGTAACCGTTGATGTACACGTTGCTGTAATTGTTGTTGTAACTGTTGATGTAACTGTCGTTGTAACTGTCGCTGTAACTGTTGCTGTAAGCGTCGCTGTAACTGTTGTTGTGAAAGTTGATGTAACTGTCGCTGTAACTGTCGTTGTAACTGTCATTGTAACTGTTGTTGTGACTGTTGATGTAACTGTTGTTGTAACTGTCGTTGTAACTGTCGTTGTAACTGTTGTTTTAACTGTCGTTGTAACTGTTGTTGTGAAAGTTGATGTAACTGTCGTTGTAACTGTCGTTGTAACTGTCATTGTAACTGTCGTTGTAACTGTTGTTGTAACTGTTGTTGTGAAAGTTAATGTAACTGTTGTTGTAACTGTTGTTGTAACTGTTGTTGTGAAAGTTGATGTAACTGTTGTTGTAACTGTTGTTGTAACTGTTGTTGTAACTGTTGTTGTGAAAGTTGATGTAACTGTTGTTGTAACTGTTGTTGTAACTGTTGTTGTAAATGTTGTTGTAACTGTTGCTGTAACTGTTGTTGTAACTGTTGTTGTAACTGTTGATGCAACTGTTGTTGTAACTGTTGTTGTAAATGTTGGTGTAACTGTTGTTGTAACTGTTGTTGTAACTGTTGTTCTAAATGTTGGTGTAACTGCTGTTGTAACTGTTGTTGTAACAGTTGTGTAACAGTTGTTGTAACTGTTGTTGTAACTGTTGATGCAACTGTTGTTGTAACTGTTGTTGTAAATGTTGTTGTAACTGTTGATGCAACTGTTGTTGTAACTGTTGTTGTAAATGTTGTTGTAAATGTTGTTCTAACTGTTGTTGTAACTGTTGTTGTAACTGTTGTTGTAAGTTTTGGTGTAACTGTTGTTGTAACTGTTGTTGTAACTGTTGATGTAACTGTTGATGTAAATGTTGTTGTAACTGTTGTTGTAACTGTTGTTGTAACTGTTGTTGTAACTGTTGTTGTAAATGTTGGTGTAACTGTTGTTGTAACTGTTGATGTAACTGTTGATATAACTGTTGATGTAACTGTTGATGTAACTGCTGTTGTAACTGTTGATGTAACTGTTGATGTAACTGTTGTTGTAACTGTTGTTGTAACTGTTGTTGTAACTGTTGATGTAACTGTTGATGTAACTGTTGTTGTAACTGTTGATATAACTGTTGTTGTACCTGTTGTTGTAACTGTTGTTGTAACTGTTATTGTAACTGTTGTTGTTAAAGTTGATGTAACTGTTATTGTAACTGTTGTTGTAAAAGTTTATGTAACTGTTGTTGTAACTGTTGATATAACTGTTGTTGTAACTGTTGTTGTAACTGTTATTGTAACTGTTGTTGTAAAAGGTGATGTAACTGTTATTGTAATTGTTGTTGTAAAAGTGTATGTAACAGTTGTTGTAACTGTTGATGTAACTGTTGATGTAACTGTTATTGTAACTGTTGATGTAACTGTTGGTTTAACTGTTGCTGTAACCGTTGATGTACACGTTGCTGTAATTGTTGTTGTAACTGTTGATGTAACTGTTGATGTAACTGTTGATGTAACTGTCGTTGTAACTGTTATTGTAACTGTTGTTGTAAAAGTTGATGTAACTGTTGTTGTGAAAGTTGATGTAACTGTCGTTGTAACTGTTGTTGTAACTGTTATTGTAACTGTTGTTGTAAAAGTTGATGTAACTGTCGTTGTAACTGTTGTTGTAACTGTTGTTGTGAAAGTTGATGTAACTGTTGCAGTAAATGTTGTTGTAACTGTTGTTGTGAAAGTTGATGTAACTGTTGTTGTAACTGTTGTTGTAACTGTTGTTGTGAAAGTTGATGTAACTGTTGTTGTAACTGTTGTTGTAACTGTTGTTGTAAATGTTGTTGTAACTGTTGCTGTAACTGTTGTTGTAACTGTTGTTGTAACTGTTGTTGTAACTGTTGATGCAACTGTTGTTGTAACTGTTGTTGTAAATGTTGCTGTAACTGTTGCTGTAACTGTTGTTGTAACTGTTGATGCAACTGTTGTTGTAACTGTTGTTGTAAATGTTAGTGTAACTGTTGTTGTAAATGTTGTTCTAACTGTTGTTGTAACTGTTGTTGTAACTGTTGTTGTAAGTGTTGGTGTAACTGTTGTTGTAATTGTTGTTGTAACTGTTGATGTAACTGTTGATGTACATGTTGTTGTAACTGTTGTTGTAACTGTTGTTGTAAATGTTAGTGTAACTGTTGTTGTAAATGTTGTTCTAACTGTTGTTGTAACTGTTGTTGTAACTGTTGTTGTAAGTGTTGGTGTAACTGTTGTTGTAACTGTTGTTGTAACTGTTGATGTAACTGTTGATGTAAATGTTGTTGTAACTGTTGTTGTAACTGTTGTTGTAACTGTTGATGCAACTGTTGTTGTAACTGTTGTTGTAAATGCTGGTGTAACTGTTGTTGTAACTGTTGTTGAAACTGTTGATGTAACTGTAAATGTTGTTGTAACTGTTGCTGTAATTGTTGTTGTAACTGTTGATGTAACTGTTGTTGTAACTGTTGCTGTAACTGTTGTTGTAACTGTTGTTGTAAATGTTGTTGTAACTGTTGTTGTAAATGTTGTTGTAACTGTTGTTGTAACTGTTGATGTAACTGTTGTTGTAAATGTTGATGTAACTGTTGTTGTAACTGTTGTTGTAACTGTTGTTGTAACTGTTGATGTAACTGTTGTTGTAAATGTTGTTGTAAATGTTGCTGTAACTGTTGCTGTAACTGTTGTTGTAAGTGTTGGTGTAACTGTTGATATAACTGTTGTTGTAACTGTTGATGCAACTGTTGTTGTAACTGTTGTTGTAAGCGTTGATGTAACCGTTGATGTAAACGTTGATGTAACCGATGTTGTACCTGTTGTTGTAATTGTTGTTGTAACTGTTGTTGTATCTGTCGATGTAACTGTTGATGTAACTGCTGTTGTAACCGTTGTTGTAACTGTTGGTGTAACTGTTGATGTAACTGTTGATGTAACTGTTGATGTAACTGCTGTTGTAACTGTTGATGTAACTGTTGATGTAACTGCTGTTTTAACTGTTGATGTAACTGTTGTTGTAACTGTTGCTGTAACTGTTATTGTAACTGTTGTTGTAACTGTTATTGTAACTGTTGTTGTAAAGTTGATGTAACAGTTGTTGTAACTGTTGATGTAACTGTTGATGTAACTGTTGTTGTAACTGTTGATATAACCGCTGTTGAAACCGTTGCTGTAACCGTTGATGTACACGTTGCTGTAATTGTTGTTGTAACTGTTGATGTAACTGTTGATGTAACTGTTGATGTAACTGTCGTTTTAACTGTCGTTGTAACTGTCGTTGTAACTGTCGTTGTAACTGTTGTTGTGAAAGTTGATGTAACTGTCGTTGTAACTGTTGTTGTAACTGTCATTGTAACTGTTGTTGTGACTGTTGATGTAACTGTCGTTGTAACTGTTGTTGTAACTGTTGTTGTGAAAGTTGATGTAACTGTTGCAGTAAATGTTGTTGTAACTGTTGTTGTGAAAGTTGATGTAACTGTTGTTGTAACTGTTATTGTAAATGTTGTTGTAACTGTTGCTGTAACTGTTGTTGTAACTGTTGTTATAACTGTTGATGCAACTGTTGTTGTAACTGTTGTTGTAAATGTTGGTGTAACTGTTGTTGTAACTGTTGATGCAGCTGTTGTTGTAACTGTTGTTGTAAATGTTGTTCTAACTGTTGTTGTAACTGTTATTGTAACTGTTGATGTAACTGTTCTTGTAACTGTTGTTGTAACTGTTGATGTAACTGTTGTTGTAACTGTTATTGTAACTGTTGATGTAACTGTTGGTTTAACTGTTGTTGTAACTGTTGATGTAACTGTTGTTGTAACTGTTGATGTAACTGTTGATGTAACTGTTAATGTAACTGTTGATATAACTGTTGTTGTAACTGTTGTTGTAACTGTTATTGTAACTGTTGTTGTAAAAGTTGATGTAACTGTTGTTGTAACTGTTGATATAACCGTTGTTGTAACTTTTGTTGTAACTGTTATTGTAACTGTTGCTGTAAAAGTTGATGTAACTGTTGTTGTAACTGTTGTTGTAACTGTTATTGTAATTGTTGTTGTAAAAGTGTATGTAACAGTTGTTGTAACTGTTGATGTAACTGTTGATGTAACTGTTGTTGTAACTGTTGATATAACCGTTGTTGAAACCGTTGCTGTAACCGTCGATGTAACCGTTGATGTACACGTTGCTGTAATTGTTGTTGTAACTGTTGATGTAACTGTCGTTGTAACTGTCGTTGTAACTGTTGTTGTAAGTGTCGTTGTAACTGTTGTTGTGAAAGTTGATGTAACTGTCGTTGTAACTGTCGTTGTAACTGTCATTGTAACTGTTGTTGTGACTGTTGATGTAACTGTTGTTGTAACTGTCGTTGTAACTGTCGTTGTAACTGTTGTTTTAACTGTCGTTGTAACTGTTGTTGTGAAAGTTGATGTAACTGTCGTTGTAACTGTCGTTGTAACTGTCATTGTAACTGTCGTTGTAACTGTTGTTGTAACTGTTGTTGTGAAAGTTAATGTAACTGTTGTTGTAACTGTTGTTGTAACTGTTGTTGTGAAAGTTGATGTAACTGTTGTTGTAACTGTTGTTGTAACTGTTGTTGTAACTGTTGTTGTGAAAGTTGATGTAACTGTTGTTGTAACTGTTGTTGTAACTGTTGTTGTAAATGTTGTTGTAACTGTTGCTGTAACTGTTGTTGTAACTGTTGTTGTAACTGTTGATGCAACTGTTGTTGTAACTGTTGTTGTAAATGTTGGTGTAACTGTTGTTGTAACTGTTGTTGTAACTGTTGTTCTAAATGTTGGTGTAACTGCTGTTGTAACTGTTGTTGTAACTGTTGTGTAACAGTTGTTGTAACTGTTGTTGTAACTGTTGATGCAACTGTTGTTGTAACTGTTGTTGTAAATGTTGTTGTAACTGTTGATGCAACTGTTGTTGTAACTGTTGTTGTAAATGTTGTTGTAAATGTTGTTCTAACTGTTGTTGTAACTGTTGTTGTAACTGTTGTTGTAAGTTTTGGTGTAACTGTTGTTGTAACTGTTGTTGTAACTGTTGATGTAACTGTTGATGTAAATGTTGTTGTAACTGTTGTTGTAACTGTTGTTGTAACTGTTGTTGTAACTGTTGTTGTAAATGTTGGTGTAACTGTTGTTGTAACTGTTGATGTAACTGTTGATGTAAATGTTGTTGTAAATGTTGTTGTAACTGTTGATGCAACTGTTGTTGTAACTGTTGTTGTAAATGTTGGTGTAACTGTTGTTGTAACTGTTGATGTAACTGTAACTGTAGTTGTAACTGTTGTTGAAACTGTTGATGTAACTGTAACTGTTGTTGTAACTGTTGCTGTAATTGTTGTTGTAACTGTTGATGTAACTGTTGTTGTAACTGTTGCTGTAACTGTTGTTGTAACTGTTGTTGTAAATGTTGTTGTAACTGTTGTTGTAAATGTTGTTGTAACTGTTGCTGTAATTGTTGTTGTAACTGTTGTTGTAACTGTTTTTGTAAATGTTGGTGTAACTGTTGTTGTAACTGTTGTTGTAACTGTTGATGTAACTGTTGTTGTAAATGTTGTTGTAACTGTTGCTGTAACTGTCGTTGTAACTGTCGTTGTAACTGTCGTTGTAACTGTTGTTGTAAGTGTTGGTGTAACTGTTGTTGTAACCGTTGATGTAACCGTTGATGTAAACGTTGCTGTAATTATTGTTGTAACTGTTGTTGTATCTGTTGATGTAACTGTTGATGTAACTGTTGTTGCACCTGTTGTTGTACCTGTTGTTTTAACTGTTGTTGTAAATGTTGGTGTAACTGTTGATGTAACTGTTGTTGCACCTGTTGTTGTACCTGTTGTTTTAACTGTAACTGTTGTTACAGCAACAGTTACAACAACATTTACAACAACAGTTACATCAACAGTTACAACAACAGTTACACCAACACTTACAACAGCAGTTACAACGACAGTTACAACGACAGTTACATCGACAGTTACAGCAACAGCTACAACAACATTGTTGTTCTAACTGTTGATGTAACTGTTGTTGTAAATGTTGTTGTAACTGTTGTTGTTAATGTTGTGGTAACTGTTGTTGTAACTGTTGTTGTAACTGTTGATGTAACTGTTGTTTTAACTGTTGTTGTAACTGTTGTTTTAACTGTTGATGTAACTGTTGTTGTAACTGTTGTTGTAACTGTTGATGTAACTGTTGATGTAACTGTTGATGTAACTGTCGTTGTAACTGTTGTTGTAACTGTTGTTGTTACTAAACAGGGTCAGTTGTTTTTACTGGCAATGTGAACTGACCAGGAACAAATCCATAGTGGGCCAACATTATACATACAGATAATATACACTATGTAAAATACAAACATGTTTTATTTTACAATCATTTGTATTTATTTGCATTTTATTCTATACTAAGTACCTTTGCCAAACCACTTAAAACTCCTCATTCATATGTTAGAGTCTCACACAACAACCGTATACAAAGCAACTTCTTTACATAAATCATCTTTGAGATGAGTGAAACTCTAGTTCCTGTTTTCTAATTTTTAGTGGAGGGTCTATCGTAAAACCGAACTCCTACTTCTGTCAGTTCCCCAAGAGTTGTTCCAGGGAGCGGTGGACGGATACAGGCATCTGTTGGCCCTCTAAGCCTGTTTGAGTTCACAGGTTATCCACAATGTCACAGTTGTCTCTGAGATTTGGGTAACTACAGGATCAAGTACTGTCTGCAGAGAGAGAGAAAGAGAGAGAGGTGGGGGGAGACGGAGAGATGGTGAGAGAAAGACAGGGGTGTGTAACGGAGAGAGAGAGAGAAGGAGAATGAGTGAATGGAGTGAGAAAGAGTGGGAGAAAGACTAACCTTTCAAAGAGGGACCCTGTTTTCCAAATGGATGGTTATGCATTGTATTTCAAAGAGTATTAGTCCCTGGCTCTCTGGTGTTGTAGAGAAGGCTGCTATTCAGATTCAGAGACGGAAGGAAGGAAGGAAGGATGAAATACAGGTGGAGGATTACTAACTCTTGATGGTTCAGGCTTTCTGAGGTTTAGGCTATGTTGTTAGGATGTTATTTTTCACTGAGCTCACTACAAGTCGTAGTATTGTATATCTTAATGCGTACTGCAAATGTAATATCATGTATTACATATTTTTTTGTGATTGAATGATTTAGTATATTCATCCTAATAATATCAAACTATATAATGGATATGATTGTGCAATTTCTTAAGTGCTTATGGTTAAAGTCCTTTCTCCAATGAACATAAGGTCCAGACGACAGATCCAAAGAGAGTTAAATCTATCTGTATAATTCTGATAAATAACTAGTCATTTCTGTATTGTAAATTAAAGTCTTTGAGAAATAGCACTCACACTGCACATCTCCTTCTTCATGGTTTTTTTTCTCTTCATAACAGCCCAAACACTTTGGTAGCACTTTCATTTACAATACAGAAATGACTAGTTATTTGCTAAAACAATACTTGGTAGCAGGTTAATTACATAACCTAGTAATTACATAATAAAGCTCATTACCCTGCTAGGTACGGCCAGCCCCAAATTCCATCACTCTGCTGGGTACGGCCAGCCCCAAAGCACATCATCCTGCTAGGTACAACCAGTCCCAAAGCACATCATCCTGCTAGGTACAACCAGTCCCAAAGCACATCACCCTGCTAGGTACAACCAGTCCCAAAGCACATCACCCTGCTAGGTACGACCAGTCCCAAAGCACATCACCCTGTTAAGTACGACCAGCCCCAAAGCCCATCACCCTGCTAGGTACAACCAGTCCCAAAGCCCATCACCCTGCTAGGTACAACCAGTCCCAAAGCACATCACCCTGCTAGGTACGACTAGTCCCAAAGCCCATCACCCTGTTAGGTACGACCAGCCCCAAAGCCCATCACCCTGCTAGGTACAACCAGTCCCAAAGCCCATCACCCTGTTAGGTACAGCCAGCCCCAAAGCCCATCACCCAGTTAGGTACGGCCAGCCCCAAAGCCCATCACCTTTTTAGGTACAACCAGTCCCAAAGCCCATCACCCTGTTAGGTACGACCAGCCCCAAAGCCCATCACCCTGCTAGGTACAACCAGTCCCAAAGCCCATCACCCTGTTAGGCACAGCCAGCCCCAAAGCCCATCACCCTGCTAGGTACGACCAGTCCCAAAGCCCATCACCTTTTTAGGTATGGCCAGCCCCAAAGCCCATCACCCTGCTGTGTACGGCCAGTCCCAAAGCCCATCACTCTGCTAGGTATGGAATAATGTTATCAGAATTTCTGCTGTGATGAAACCCCACAGGGCAGACGTTGGGTTAGTTGAGTCAGACACACTACTAACACGCTCGCATCTACCTCTACGCCGCAGGCTCAACAAGGTCCTTCTGGTTTGTGCTAATGATTAAGCCGAATATCTGACTGTCTGTGAGGTTTTAAGTGTTAGGCAGGGCCTGTTACACTAAGAGCTCCCATATTTTTGGGCAGCTGGGATGTCTGTTGGGTGTCTGAACCCATATCACCTGGTAACCCGGCTGACAGGTCGCTCAGCTAATCACCTGGGACGTCCAGCTGACTGACAGGCCTCTAAGCCAATCGGACGAGGGCTCTCGGCCATTGGACAATAACTCAGGTTGGCTCAAAGAGGTGGAGTCACCTTGCTGGAAGCAGACAGCTTCCTGCCTAATGAACGATGAGAGGAAACATGTCTGGAGGTGTTTGTTATCGTGTCACGTCCCAAAGTCTAGAAGCAGGAGGAGGATCAGATTGCTTCTGACATACTTCTCTAGCAGATGTTGTTGAAATTGTGCTAATGTTGCAGATTACAATACATAGGCTATCTGTGGTGTACTGTAGGAAGGTATTGTGTTGTTGTTAGGCTATCTGTGATGTACTGTAGGAAGGTATTGTGTTGTTGTTAGGCTATCTGTGATGTACTGTAGGAAGGTATTGTGTTGTTGTTAGGCTATCTGTGATGTACTGTAGGAAGGTATTGTGTTGTTGTTAGGCTATCTGTGATGTACTGTAGGAAGGTATTGTGTTGTTTGGTTTTGAGACCTTCTACTCTTTTATTGTATCTCTTCATCTCTATCTGTTACTCTCTTTATCTTTTTCTTTTCATCCCTCTTCTCTCTCTCTCTCTCTCTCTCTCTCTCTCTCTCTCTCTCTCTCTCTCTCTCTCTCTCTCTCTCTCTCTCTCTCTCTCTCTCTCCCTCCCTCTCTATGTATCTATCTGTATCTCTCTCTCTCGCTCCTTTCTCCCAGTTCGGTGTGGCTCAGACCGGGACCACTTCCATCACCAGTCCCTAATCCCATCCTTCCCCAGCACTACATAGGGAATAGGGTGCCATTTTGGAATCACGGCACCACTCCCCCCCAAGCAAACACGCCACTAACCCTCCTCCCTTCCCTGGCATCGTTTAACATTACGATATTTTCCCCGACCGTGTTTACCCGCGTATGATGAGGCACCTCATTGCTATGCGTGTGCCAGACGAATCATAAACCTATACCATATGCCATTGCAATTTGCTGATGGGCCCAAGCTGTTTTGGTGGATATAAAATCCTGGGATTACGGAGGCTTGATCCTCAGTGGATGGAGGGAGAGAGTGAGAGAGAGAGAGAGAGAGAGAGAGAGAGAGAGAGAGAGAGAGAGAGAGAGAGAGAGAGAGAGGGAGGGAGGGAGAGATGGGGGGAGCGAGGGAAAGACAGAGAGAGGGGAGATGGAGGGAGAAAGAGGGATGGAGAGAGACAGGGGAAAGGGAGAGAGGGAGGGACAATGAGTGAGACCGAGAAAGAGAGGGGAGGGCGCGAGAAATGGGTGAGGGAGGACGAAATATACAGAGATGCGATCTATTGTGGATGCTCCGTCTCTCGCTTCATTATTTGGGTCTGAGAGAGTGGAGGAAGACAACAGTGGAGAGTGCAGGGAAGACATAACAGGGGTTCTGGAGCGCGCCTCTCTAGCTAACCACCTAATCCCCCAGGAGTGAGGTATTAGTCTGACCTGGTGAAAATAAGAAAAGTCTGCTGACGAGAACGTTTGTCACCTTTTGTTCAACGTAATCAGAAAGTAATTAGAAAAGCTGTTCAAACTAAATGAGAAGGATTTTTGGAATTACTGTTATTTTTCACAAAAACAGTTTCTGAACATGAATCAATTATATTTTCAGTAAAAACTAAAGCTCTTGTTTTTCAAAAACCAAAACATTCCCGTTTACTTACAGTTTAGGTAAACTACCTGGTCAAATTAAACCCATCGTCATTACATTTACAATGACATTTTGAGTCATTTAGCAGACTCTCTTAACCAGAGCTACTTATTCCTCTTAAGATACTGTAGCTAGGTGAGACAACCACATAATTATCACAGTCATGGTAAGTAAATTTTTCCTCAATAATGAAGTTGATCATAATTTTGATTGTTGAATAAGCAACAGTAGTTAAAAGCTTTGGACACATTGAAGTCTTAAGCCTAGATATATGAATACTCAAAAAATGTGTGTAGTATTGTGATTATTGACACAATGTGATTCGATCCCTAAATACGAGTACAGTCAACGTCACAAAAGTGACAAAACGTCTAAACTAATTTCAGGGTAAATTCACATCAAATCAACCTTCGGATTGGCATTAACGTCACTTCACCGATGAGAGGCTCAAAGATCGTTGACAATGCCTTGTGACAGTATCTCAGCTTTTGCGATATTTTTAACACTCCAGGAAGAGCTGACCTCGATCAAAGCATGACAGTGTGTCTTTAAGACGTTAAAGTTAATCATCTTCAGTTTTACAAATGTAATTTCGAATGTTTCACACTCCTTGTAAGAGCTCCCCCATTGTGCCAACGTAGCATTGAGGACCCACGCAAACAACGGTGTGTGATTCCCCTTGTAGACAAGATTGTGAAAATAAGGAAGCTGCTTTCTGAGTAATGACCAACTATTGTATATGTAACTGGTTTACAACTGGGTCACTACCTAATTGGTTTTACACACCAACTAATTGGTTTTACACACCAACTAACTGGTTTTACACACCAACTAACTGGTTTACACACCAACTAACTGGTTTTACACACCAACTAACTGTTTTTACACACCAACTAACTGGTTTTGCAAACCAACTAACTGGTTTTACACACCAACTAACTGGTTTTACACACCAACTAACTGGTTTTACACACCAACTAACTGGTTTTACACACCAACTAACTGGTTTTACCCACCAACTAACTGGTTTTACACACCAACTAACTGGTTTTACACACCAACTAACTGGTTTTACCCACCAACTAACTGGTTTTACACACCAACTAACTGGTTTTACACACCAACTAACTGGTTTTACACACCAAATAACTGGTTTTACACACCAACTAATTGGTTTTACACACCAACTAACTGGTTTTACACACCAAATAACTGGTTTACACACCAACTAATTGGTTTACACACCAACTAACTGGTTTTACACACCAACTAACTGGTTTTACACACCAACTAACTGGTTTTACACACCAACTAACTGGTCTTTACCAACTAACTGGTTTACTAACTGGTTTACTAACTGGTTTTACACACCAACTAACTGGTTTTACACACCAACTAACTGGTCTTACCCACCAACTAACTGGTTTACTAACTGGTTTTACACACCAACTAACTGGTTTACTAACCGGTTTTACACACCAACTAACAGGCTTTACACACCAACTAACTGTTTTTACACACCAACTAATTGGTTTACTCACCAACTAACTGGTTTACCCACCAACTAACAGGCTTTACACACCAACTAACTGGTTTTACACACCAACTAACTGTTTTTACCCACCAACTAACTGTTTTTACACACCAACTAACTGGTTTTACACACCAACTAACTGGTTTTACCCACCAACTAACTGTTTTTACACACCAACTAACTGGTTTTACCCACCAACTAACTGTTTTACACACCAACTAACTGTTTTTACACACCAACTAACTGTTTTTACACACCAACTAACTGGTTTTACACACAAACTAACTGGTTTACACACCAACTAACTGGTTTTACACACCAACTCATTGGTTTACACACCAACTAACAGGCTTTACACACCAACTAACTGTTTTTACACACCACCTAATTGGTTTACACACCAACTAACTGGTTTTACACACCAACTAACTGGTTTTACCCACCAACTAACTGGTTTTACCCACCAACTAACTGTTTTTACACACCAACTAACTGTTTTTACACACCAACTAACTGTTTTTACCCACCAACTAACTGTTTTACCCACCAACTAACTGGTTTTACCCACCAACTAACTGTTTTTACACACCAACTAACTGTTTTTACCCACCAACTAACTGTTTTACACACCAACTAACTGGTTTTACACACCAACTAACTGTTTTTACACACCAACTAACTGTTTTTACACACCAACTAACTGGTTTTACACACAAACTAACTGGTTTACACACCAACTAACTGGTTTTACACACCAACTCATTGGTTTACACACCAACTAACAGGCTTTACACACCAACTAACTGTTTTTACACACCACCTAATTGGTTTACACACCAACTAACTGGTTTTACCCACCAACTAACTGGTTTACACACCAACTAACTGGTTTACACACCAACTAACTGGTTTACACACCAACTAACTGGTTTTACACACCAACTAACTGGTTTACACACCAACTAATTGGTTTACACACCAACTAACTGGCTTTACACACCAATTAACTGGTTTTACACACCAACTAACAGGTTTTACACACCAACTAACTGGTTTTACCCACCAACTAATTGGTTTTACACACAAACTAACTGGTTTATTCACGAACTATCTGGTTTTACACACCAACTAACTGGTTTTACACACCAACTAACTGGTTTACACAAAAACTAACTGGTTTTACTCACCAACTAACTGGTTTACACACCAACTAACTGGTTTTACACACCAACTAACTGGTTTTACACACCAACTAACTGGTTTACACACCAACTAATTGGTTTACACACCAACTAACTGGCTTTACACACCAACTAACTGGTTTTACACACCAACTAACTGGTTTTACCCACCAACTAACTGGTTTTACACACAAACTAACTGGTTTATTCACGAAATATCTGGTTTTACACACCAACTAACTGGTTTTGCAAACCAACTAATTGGTTTACACACCACCTAACTGGTTTTACACACCAACTAACTGGTTTACACACCAACTAACTGTTTTTACACACCAACTAACTGGTTTTACACACCAACTAGCTGGTTTACACACCAACTAACTGGTTTTACACACCAACTAACTGGTTTTACACACCAACTAACTGGTTTTACACACAAACTAACTGGTTTTACACACCAACTAACTGGTTTTACAAACAAACTAACTGGTTTACACACAAACTAACTGGTTTACACACAAACTAACTGGTTTACACACCAACTAACTGGTTTTACACACCAACTAACTGGTTTTACACAGCAACTACACGTCCGGTCAAAGGATTTATACACCTATTCATTCATGGGTTTTTCTTTATTTTTACTCTTTTCTACATTGTAGAATAATAGTTAAGACTTTAAAACTATGAAATAACACATGGAATCATGTAGTAACCAAAAATGGTTGAACAA
>CM059819.1:85668190-85695690 GCA_030435695.1 Brachymystax lenok tsinlingensis
GGTAGTGGTCCTGCTGCTGGGTTGTTGCCCTCCTACGGCCTCCTCCACGTCTCCTGATGTACTGGCCTGTCTCCTGGTAGCGCCTCCATGCTCTGGACACTACGCTGACAGACACAGCAAACCTTCTTGCCACAGCTCGCATTGATGTGCCATCCTGGATGAGCTGCACTACCTGAGCCACTTGTGTGGGTTGTAGACTCCGTCTCATGCTACCACTAGAGTGAAAGCACCGCCAGCATTCAAAAGTGACCAAAACATCAGCCAGGAAGCATAGGAACTGAGAAGTGGTCTGTGGTCACCACCTTCAGAACCACTCCTTTATTGGGGGTGTCTTGCTAATTGCCTATAATTTCCACCTGTTGTCTATTCCATTTGCACAACAGCATGTGAAATTTATTGTCAATCAGTGTTGCTTCCTAAGTGGACAGTTTGATTTCACAGAAGTGTGATTGACTTGGAGTTACATTGTGTTGTTTAAGTGTTCCCTTTATTTTTTTGAGCAGTGTATGTTTGTAGTTTTCACTTGGGGTTTGTGGGTAATTGTTTGAGCATAGCTGTGTTTGTTTGGGCGTGTTAGGTCAACATCACGATCGTCGGTTAGTTTTTGTTATTTTTCCAAGTTACGTTTGTATTTAATAAAATGTATACTGGAAGCATCGCTGCGTCTTGGTCTGTCCCTACAGAGGATCGTGACAGGTAGTAGTTGTGAATTTGTTAGATTACTTGTTAGATACTACTGCACGGTCGGAACTAGAAGCACAAGCATTTTGCTACACTTGCGTTAACATCTGCTAACCATGTGTATGTGACAAATAAAATGTGTTTGATGGTAGTAGTCGTAGACGTAGTAGCAGCATTAGTAGTAGCAGTTGTGGTGGTGGTAGTAGTAGTATTTGTTGTAGTAGCAGCACAAGTAGTAGCAGCAGCAGTAACAGTAGAAATGGTTGTGGTAGCAGCAGTAGTAGTAGCTACACCAGCAGAAGTATTTATTATTAGTAGTATTTGCAGTTGTAGCAGTAATATTAGCGGTGGCAGTAGTAGTAGTATCAGCAGCAGTAGTAGTGTAGTTGTAGTAGTAATTGCAGCAGTTCTAGTAGTAGTTGCATTAGCAGCAGTAGTAATAGTCGTAGTAGTAGTTGATGTAGTAATGTGTTCTACTACAGCTTTCATTTGACATGCTCCTGTAAACTTCACCTTGGTCATAGTAGACTTGTTTACGTGCTGCTGTGCGTTTTGTTGCTAACCTAACTTTGCTACCTGCCAGCTTTACGGTTTTTACTTTGTAATTGTTTATTTTTATTTTTTCATTCAACTTTTTCACTCCGGACGCTTTATCTGGACGTGTTTCGTCAGGACCTCCACCAACCGAAGCTAAGTATTAACATGATGCCTTCTAACTGCAGTCGCTGTACTCATAATATACAGGAGAACGATCGCCTTATGGTGAGGATAGCTGTGCTGCAAGCCCAACTTCAGACGCAATCGTTAGGCAAGGGAAATGTAAGTGTAGGAAAGGATGAAACAGCGTCTGTGCCACCAGTAAGTACAGATAGTCGTAGAAATCCCCTCGCACAGTCCCCGCAGCCGGACAATTTTCTCATGGCTTCTGGAAGGAAATGCTGTAGCAATTCTCAACCGGTGTTGGTCATTCAGCCGACAGAAACTTTCAACCGGTTCTCCCCATTAAGCAGCTGGTCGGAGTCAGAGGACGAGCCTTCTCTGGTCTCTGCTCCTCCCGTTACGGGGTCTGAGACGCCGAGGCCTCCCACCATTAGCACTGACAAATTGAAAACTCTAGTCATTGGCGACTCCATTACCCGCAGTATTAGACTTGAAACGAATCATCCAGCGATCATACACTGTTTACCAGGGGGCAGGGCTACCGACGTTAAGGCTAATCTGAACATGGTGCTGGCTAAGGCTAAATCTGGCGAGTGTAGAGAGTATAGAGATATTGTTATCCACGTCGGCACCAACGATGTTAGGATGAAACAGTCAGAGGTCACCAAGCGCAACATAGCTTCAGCGTGTAAATCAGCTAGAAAGATGTGTCGGCATCGAGTAATTGTCTCTGGCCCCCTCCCAGTTAGGGGGGAGTGATGAGCTCTACAGCAGAGTCTCACAACTCAATCGCTGGTTGAAAACTGTTTTCTGACCCAGACAAAAGATAGAATTTGTAGATAATTGGCCCTCTTTCTGGGACTCACCCACAAACAGGACCAAGCCTGGCCTGTTGAGGAGTGATGGACTCCATCCTAGCTGGAGGGGGTGCTCTCATCTTATCTACGAACATCGACAGGGCTCTAACTCCTCTAGCTTCACAATGAGATAGGGTGCAGGCCAGGCAGCAGGCTGTTAGCCAGCCTGCCAGCTTAGTGGAGTCTGCCACTAGCACAGTCAGTGTAGTCAGCTCAGCTATCTCTATTGAGACTGTCTGTGCCTCGACCTAGGTTGGGCAAAACTAAACATGGCGGTGTTCGCCTTAGCAATCTCACTAGAATAAAGACCTCCTCCATTGCTGCCATTATTGAAAGAGATTGTGATACCTCACATCTCAAAATGGGGCTACTCAATGTTAGATCCCTCACTTCCAAGGCAGTTCTAGTCAATGAACTAATCACTGATCATAATCTTGATGTGATTGGCCTGACTGAAACATGGCTTAAGCCTGATGCATTTATTGTGTTAAATGAGGCCTCACCTCCCGCAAAGGCGGAGGTGTTGCTAACATTTACAATAGCAAATTTCTATTTACAAAAAACGACGTTTTTCGTCTTTTGAACTTCTAGTCATGCAATCTATGCAGCCTACTCAATCACTTTTTATAGCTACTGTTTACAGGCCTCCTGGGCCATATACAACGTTCCTCACTGAGTTCCCTGAATTCCTATCGGACCTTGTAGTCATGGCAGACAATATTCAAATTTTTGGTGACTTTAATATTCACATGGAAAAGTCCACAGACCCACTCCAAAAGGCTTTTGGAGCCATCATCGACTCTGTCGGTTTTGTCCAACATGTCTCCCGGACCTACTCACTGCCACAGTCACTCTGGACCTAGTTTTGTCCCGTGGAATAAATGTTGTGGATCTTAATGTTTTTCCTCATAATCCTGGACTATCGGACCACCATTTTATTACGTTTGAAATCGCAACAGATAATCTGCTCAGACCCCAACCAAGGATCATCAAAAGTCGTGCTATAAATTCTCAGACATCCCAAAGATTCCTAGATGCCCTTCCAGAATCCTTCCACCTACCCAAGGACGTCAGAGTACAAAAATCAGTTAACCACCTAACTGAGGAACTCAATGTAACCTTGCGCAATACCCTAGATGCAGTTGCACCCCTAAAAACAAAAAACATTTGCCATAAAAAAACTAGCTCCCTGGTATACAGAAAATACCCGAGCTCTGAAGCAAGCTTCCAGAAAATTGGAACGGAAATGGCGCCACACCAAACTGGAAGTCTTCCGACTAGCTTGGAAAGACAGTACCGTGCAGTATCGAAGAGCCCTCACTGCTGCTCGATCATCCTATTTTTCCAAGTTAATTGAGGAGAATAAGAATAATCCAAAACTAAAAAGCAGCATTCCCCAAGAGAGGATGTCTTTCACTTTAGCAGTGATTCATTCATGAACTTCTTTGAGGAAAAGATCATGATCATTAGAAAGCAAATTACGGACTCTTTAAATCTGCGTATTCCTCCAAAGCTCAGTTGTCCTGAGTCCACACAACTTTGCCAGGACACAAAATCAACGAACATATCAAGACTGTTTCAAGGACAGCTTTTTTCTATTTACGTAACATTGTAAAAATCAAACTTTCTGTTAAAAAATGATGCAGAAAAGTTAATCCATGCGTTTGTAACTTCTAGGTTCGACTACTGCAATGCTTTATTTTCCGGCTATCCAGATAAAGCACTAAATAAACTTCAGTTAGTGCTAAACACGGCTGCTAGAATCTTGACTAGAACCCCAAAATTTGATCATATTACTCCAGTACTAGCCTCTCTACACTGGCTTCCTGTTAAGGCAAGGGCTGATTTCAAGGTTTTACTGCTAACCTACAAAGCATTACATGGGCTTGCTCCTACCTATCTTTCTGATTTGGTCCTGCCGTACACACCTACACGTACGCTACGGTCACAAGACGCAGGCCTCCTTACTGTCCCTAGAATTTCTAAGCAAACAGCTGGAGGTAGGGCTTTCTCCTATAGAGCTCCATTTTTATGGATTAGTCTGCCTATCCATGTGAGAGACGCAGACTCTGTCTCAACCTTTTAAGTCTTTATTGAAGACTCATCTCTGCAGTAGGTCCTATGACTGAGTGTAGTCTGGCCCAGGAGTGTGAAGGTGAACGGAAAGGCACTGGAGCAACGAACCACCCTTGCTGTCTTTGCCTGGCCGGTTCCCCTCCACTGGGATTCTCTGCCTCTAACCCTATTACAGGGGCTGAGTCACTGGCTTACTGGTGCCGTGGCGGAGATCTTGTGGGCTATACTCGGCCTTGTCTCAGGATGGTAAGTTGGTGGTTGAAGATATCCCTCTAGTGGTGTGGGGGCTGTGCTTCGGCAGAGTGGGTGGGGTTATATCCTGCCTGTTTGGCCCTGTCCGGGGGTTTCGTCGGACGGGGCCACAGTGTCTCCCGACTTCTCCTGTCTCAGCCCCCAGTATTTATGCTGCAGTAGTTTGTGTCGGGGGCTAGGGTCCGTCTGTTATATCTGGAGTATTTCTTCTCTTATCTGGTGTCCTGTGCGAATTTAAGTATGCTCTCTCTAATTATCTCTCTCTCTTTCTTCTTCTCTCTCTCTCTCGACCTGAGCATTAGGACCATTCCTCAAGGCCTACCTGGCCTGATGACTCCTTGATGTCCCGAGTCCACCTGGCCGTGCTGCTTCTCCAGTTTCAACTGTTCTGCCTGTTTTATGAACATTTTAAAATCTTGTCCATGTTCTGTTATAATCTGCACCCGGCACAGCCAGAAGAGGACTGGCCACCCCTCACAGCCTGGTTCCTCTCTAGGTTTCTTCCTAGGTTTTGGCCTTCTAGGGAGTTTTTCCTAGCCACCGTGCTTTTACACCTGCATTGCTTGCTGTTTGGGGTTTTAGGCTGGGTTTCTGTACAGCACTCTGTGACATCAGCTGATGTAAGGGGGGGCTTTATAAATACATTTTATTTGACTATGTCTATGTTTCTTTGGATGCTTCCACCACCTCAGTCTTTGGTCCATTTAAGATCCCTCTTTGAGATCCATACATTCTGGTCTCAGAGACCTGGCTGAATAATTTGATTATGGATAAGGACGTTGTCATCGAGGACTACAACATTTTCAGACTTAGAAGGGGTTAGGGGTGGCTATTTATGTAAAATCTACTCTTATTGCATCATGCTCTCTTAATCTCTGTCCCCCAAATTATGCATATTTTGGCTCGTTAGCTGATTGGCAGCTATTTAGGCATTTGAGAAGTATGTACACCGCCTTCAGTTAATCAGGCCAAATCAAACTACTTCCTTAGTGCTATGACAGACTCTACTAGTGATCCTTTATATTCTGGAAAACCATTAATTCACAGAAGCGGGGTGATTCCTTTACTTCCTTGTCTAAGCAAGTTGTTTTAGACTCCTGCATCATTACTGGAAAAGTTAAGATGCTTCGTGATGCTTTTAGTTGGCATTTTTTCTCTGCTTCTATTTTGAAAGACATTATGGTCATACTGGTCTTGGCCAGTCAGTTGACTGTTCTTCATACAGCCTCCAGTTGCCTCGATGGACAATCAGTCAACCTCACCTGACTTGGAAAATAGAAGTCAGGTTTTTTTTTTTCTTTTTTTTTGGGGCAACTCACAGAAACATAAGTTATGGCTTCCTTATTAGCTATTGACATCAAGAAGTGATTAGGGCTGACAATTTGGACCTGTCTTTGCTTAAGTACGCAGGGCTCAGTAATACATTATTTACCTTTAGTATTAGGAAATATTCCAAATGTGTGGAAAGCAGGGATCATGAAGTAGATTCACCATCAGGCAAACATTTTCTTCAGTCGCTGGTCGGGGGGCCGGAACATAATTACTAATAATTTGTAGACTACAAATTGACCACAAGAAGCCCAAACAGATATAATATTTGATTAAAACAATTTCCAAAATGAAAATCACTTGGTGACGATTTCCTGGTGTTGTTAAAGTGTTTTATGTGCAACAATGAAAATGCTGATCTGAAGTCTGTGAAGGGCTGACTATTGGTTCTGAAGTCAGTGAAGAGATCACTATTGGATCTGAAGTCAGTGAAGAGGTCACTATTGGATCTGAAGTCAGTGAAGAGATCACTATTGGATCTGAAGTCAGTGAAGAGATCACTATTGGATCTGAAGTCAGTGAAGAGATCACTATTGGATCTGAAGTCAGTGAAGAGATCACTATTGGATCTGAAGTCAGTGCAGAGGTCACTAATGGATCTGAAGTCAGTGCAGAGGTGACTATTGGATCTGAAGTCAGTGCAGAGGTGACTATTGGATCTGAAGTCAGTGCAGAGGTGACTATTGGATCTGAAGTCAGTGCAGAGGTGACTATTGGATCTGAAGTCAGTGCAGAGGTCACTATTGAATCTGAAGTCAGTGCAGAGGTGACTATTGGATCTGAAGTCAGTGCTAAGTGCAAACAAATCAAATGCATTGTTTTTTCCAGGTCCCAGATTGAAATTAATTTGTAATGACATTTTGAATGATACAAAAATTCAACAAGTTCCTTCCTACAAATATCTTTGTATCTGGCTTGATAACAAACTGTCCTTTAAAAAACAATTCATTGAGCTGGTGAAGAAGTTAAAGTTAAAGTTTGGTTTATTTTACAGAAACAAACCATGTCTGACTTTTGATAATAGTAAGGAAATTGGCCAGGTCACTGTTATGTCTATTTTAGATTCTGGGGATAATATCTATATGCATACAGCAGCATCTACACTTAAACCACTAGATGCTGTGTCCTTTGGTTTATTACTGGTGATGGTTATAGAACTCACCATTGTGTTTTGTATCAAATAGTGGGTTGGGCCTCTACAATGCCTTCAGAAAGTATTCAGACCCCTTTACCTTTTCCACATTTTGTTACGTTACAGCCTTATTCTAAAATGGATTACATCGTTTTTTTTCCCTCATCAATTGCCCAGCGTCATCCTGGTTAGGGTTGGGCCGGTATTGGACGTCATTGTAAATAAGAATTTCTTCTTATCTGACTTGCCTAGTTTTTTTTTTTATTACCCCGTTTTCTCCCCAATTTCATGGTATCCAACTGGTAGTTACAGTCTTATCTCTGCAATTCCCTTATGGACTCGGGAGAGCCGTGCGTCCTCCGAAACACAACCCACTGCTTCTTGACACAATGCCCACTTAAACCGGAGGTGGGCCACACCAATGTGTCAGAGGAAACACCGTGCACCTGGCGACCGTGTCAGAGTGCACTGCACCCTGCCAGCCACAGGAGTCGCTAGTGCGCGATGGGACAAGGACATCCCTGCCGGCCAAATACCTCTCCTAACCCGGTGAGACAGAGGCTGCGACAGAGACTGGACTCAAACCTAGAATCGAGTGGCACAGCTAGCACTGCGATGAAGTGCCTTAGACCACTGCGCCACTCGGGAGGCCAAGACTTGCCTAGTTAAATAAAGGTTCAATATTTTTATTTTTATTTAAATCAACCCCATAAGGACAATGCAAAAACAGGTTTTTAGAAATGTTTGCTAATTTATAAAAACTAATTAACAGAAATATCACATTTACATAAGTATTCAGACCCTTTAACTCTGTACTTTCTTGAAGCACCTTTGTTAGCAATTACAGCCTTGAGTCTTCTTGGGTATGACACTACAAGCATGGCACACCTGTCTTTTGAGTTTCTTCCAGTCTTCTCTGCAGATCCTCTCAAGCTCTGTCAGGCTGGATGGGGAGCATTGCTGCACAGCTATTTTCAGGTCTCTCTCTGTCTTGGCTGTGTGCTTAGGGTCGTTGTCCTGTTGGAAGGTCAACCTTTGACCCAGTCTGAGGTCCTGAGTGCTCAGGGGCAGGTTTTCATCAAGGATCTCTCTTTACTTTGCTCTGTTCCTCTTTGCCTCGATCCTGACTAGTCTCCCAGACCCTGCCGCTGAAAAACATCCCCACAGCATGATGCTGCCACCACAATGCTTCACCGTAGGGATGGTGCCAGGTTTCCTCCAGACGTGATGCTTGGCATTCAGGCCAAAGAGTTGGATCTTGGTTTCATCAGACGAGAGAATCTTGTTTCTCATGGTCTGAGAGTCTTTGGGTGTCTTTTGGCAAACTCCAAGCGGCTGTCATGTGCCTCTTACTGAGGAGCGGCTTCCATCTGGCCACTCGACCATAAATGCCTGATTGGTAGAGTGCTGCAGAGATGGTTGTCCTTCTGGAAGGTTCTTCCATCTCCACAGAGGAACTCTAGAGCTCTGTCAGAGTGACCATCGGGTTCTTGGTCACCTCCCTGACTAAGGCCCTTCTCCCCTGATTGCTCAGTTTGCCCGGGCAGCCAGCTCTAGGAAGGTTCTTGGTCGTTCCAAACTTCTTCCATTTAAGAATGATGGAGGCCACTGTGTTCTTGGGGACCTTCAATGCTGCAGACATTTTTGGTATCCTTTCCCAAAAAAAGGAATCCTGTCAATCCTGTCTCAGAGCTCTAAAGACAATTCCTTTGTCCTATATGGCTTGTTTTTTGCTCTGACAAGCACTGTTAACTGTGGGACCTTATATAGACAGGCGTGTGCCTTTCCAAATCGTGTCCAATCAATTACATTGACCACAGGGGGACTCCAATTAAGTTTTTTTTTTTTAATACCTTTGCAAAAAAATCTAAAAAGCTGTTTTCGCTTTGTCATTATGGGGTATTGTGATGTCTTTATGGGGTATTGTGTGTCAGTTTATCAGAGACCTCTATGTTGATAGATGAATGAATTGGAACATCAACTGCAAGCCAGGCCTTATTGCCCAACCTGCCTTCTGTCAGTACCCTCCCCCTGATACACTGTATACCCCAACCTGCCTTCTGTCAGTACCCTCCCCCTGATACACTGTATACCCCAACCTGCCTTCTGTCAGTACCATGTTCCTTCATTGTGATGGCCAACTATGCCATGTTCCTTCATTGTGATGGCCAGCTATGCCTTGTTCTTTCATTGTGATGGTAATCAATGCCATGTTCATTCATTGTGATGGCCAACTATGCCTTGTTCATTCATTGTGATGGCCAACTATGCCTTGTTCCTTCATTGTGATGGCCAACTATGCCTTGTTCCTTCATTGTGATGGCCAACTATGCCTTGTTCCTTCATTGTGATGGCCAACTATGCCTTGTTCCTTCATTGTGATGGCCAACTATGCCATGTTTTTTCGTTGTGATGGCCAACTATGCCGTGTTCCTTCATTGCGATGGCCAACTATGCCTTGTTCCTTCATTGTGATGGCCAGCTATGCCTTGTTCATTCATTGTGATGGCCAACTATGCCTTGTTCCTTCATTGTGATGACCAACTATGCCATTTTCCTTCATTGTGATGGCCAGCTATGCCATGTTCATTCATTGTGATGGCCAACTATGCCTTGTTCCTTCATTGTGATGTTTTTTCGTTGTGATGGCCAACTATGCCTTGTTCCTTCATTGCGATGGCCAACTATGCCTTGTTCCTTCATTGTGATGGCCAGCTATGCCATGTTCATTCATTGTGATGGCCAACTATGCCTTGTTCCTTCATTGTGATGGCCAACTATGCCATTTTCCTTCATTGTGATGGCCAACTATGCCATGTTCATTCATTGTGATGGCCAACTATGCCTTGTTCCTTCATTGTGATGGCCAACTATGCCATGTTTTTTCGCTGTGATGGCCAACTATGCCTTGTTCCTTCATTGCGATGGCCAACTATGCCTTGTTCCTTCATTGTGATGGCCAACTATGCCTTGTTCCTTCGTTGTGATGGCCAACTATGCCTTGTTCCTTCGTTGTGATGGCCAACTATGCCTTGTTCCTTCGTTGTGATGGCCAACTATGCCTTGTTCCTTTATTTTGATATCAAACTTGACAAAAGTCAAGTAATGCCAGGAAAGGCAACCCTTTTGGCTTACATAGAAAACAATTATAATGTCAGTCATAAACTAAACAGCTATATTATATTATAAACCACCCAAGGCTTTTCAATTACCTGCTTGATTTAAGTGTCTTCAAGAATCATGTTTCAATTAATGACTGAAACATACAGTGCCTTCAAAACGTATTAACACCCCTTGATTTTTTTCACGTTTGTTGTGTTACAGCTTCAATTTAAAATGGATTACATTAAGATTTTTTTTTGTCACTGGCCTACATACAATACCCCATAATGTCAAAGTGGAATTATGTTTTTCGAATTATTATCAAATTAATAAAACATGGAAAGCTGAAATGTGTTGAGTCAGTAATTATTCAACCCCTTTGTTATGGCAAGCCTGAAGAAGAAGTGTTTAACATGATTTCTGAATGACTACCTTATCTCTGTAACCCACACATACAGTTATCTGTAAGGTCCCTCAGTCGAGCAGTAAATTTAAAACACAGATTCATCCACAAAGACCAGGAGGGTTTTTCAATGCCACGCAAAGAAGGGCACCTATTGGTTGATGGGTAAAAAAAATGCTGACATTGACTATCCCTTTTAGCATGGTGAAGTTATTAATTACACTTTGGATGGTGTATCAATACACCCAGTCACTACAAAGATACAGGCGTCCTTCCTAACTCAGTTGCCGGAGAGGAAAGAAACAGTTCCAAAACATGCATCCTGTTTGTAACAAGGCACTAAAGGATTATAGCAAAAAATGTGGCAAAGCCATTCACTTTTTGTCCTGAATACAAAGTGTTATGTTTGGGGAAAATTCAATACAACACATTACTGAGTAACACTGTTCATATTTTCAAGCATAGTGGTGGCTGCATCATTTTATGGGTACTGGTTCTACCTGTCACCGTAGGGCGGCAGAGACCGTTCCAGAGACATTAATGACACTCAGGTGTGTCCTATTATTCATTGTGAATTTCCCTGTTAAAAGAGGTGTGTTTTCTGGTTTCCTTTGCAAAAGCTTGAATTGGTTACCGTGTGCATTTGTTTCCTGAGTGAGTTTTCGAGACGTAGTGTTTGTTGTTTTTCCAGTGTACTGTGATCCTGTGGCCACTGTTTCTCAGTAAAGTATTTATGTTTATCCTTAACCACTGATTCCTCGTCTGGTCTCTTCTCTGCACCTGGGTCCAATCTCCCCACGTCACAGGGTATGCTTGTAAAAGTTAAGGACTGGGGAGTTTTTTTTATTTGAGCTAAGTACATGCATAATCCTAGAGGAAAACCTGGCTCAGTCTGCTTTCCACCAGACACTGGGAGATTAATTCACCTTTCAGTAGGACAAACTAAAACACATGGCCAAATCTGACTGGAGTTGCTTATCAAGAATACAGTGAATGTTCCTGAGTGGCCAAGTTTCAGTTTTGACTTAAATCTACTTGAACAAGTATGGAAAGACCTGAAAATTAAATCAAATCAAATTTTATTTGTCACATACACATGGTTAGCAGATGTTAATGCGAGTGTAGCGAAATGCTTGTGCTTCTAGTTCCGACCATGCAGTAGTATCTAACAAGTAATCTAACAAATACCTTATACACAAAAGAGTAACGGAATGAATACGAGTATGTACATATAAATATATGGATGAGTGAGGCAGGATGCAGTAGATGGTATGGAGTACAGTATATACACATATATGAGATGAGTAATGTAGGATATGTAAACATTATATAAATGGCATCGTTTAAAGTGGCTAGTGATACATTATTTCATCCAATTATAATTATTAAAGTGGCTAGAGATTTGGGTCGATGGCCGAACGGCATAGGCAAGATTTAGTAGATGGTTTAGAGTACAGTGTATAGATTTGATATAAGTATGTCGTATAAGTAAACATTATATACAAAATTGTTTAAAGTGGCTAGTGATACATTTTACATCCAATTCCTATGTTTAAAGTGGCTAGAGATTTAAGTCTGTATGTTGGCAGCAGCCACTCAATGTTAGTGATGGCTGTTTAACAGTCTGATGGCCTTGAGGTAGAAGCTGTTTTTCAGTCTCTCGGTCCCAGCTTTGATGCACCTGTACTGACCTCGCCTTCTGGATGATAGCGGGGTGAACAGGCAGTGGCTCGGGTGGTTGTTGTCCTTGATTATCTTTTTGGCCTTCCTGTGACATCGGGTGGTGTAGGTGTCCTGAAGGTCAGGTAGTTTACCCCCGGTGATGCGTTGTGCAGTCCTCACTACCCTCTGGAGAGCCTTACGGTTGTGGGCGGAGCAGTTGCCGTACCAGGCGGTGATACAGCCCGACAGGATGCTCTCGATTGTGCATCTGTAGAAGTTTGTGAGTGATTTTGGTGACAAGTCAAGTTCTTCAGCCTCCTGAGGTTGAAGAGGCGCTGTTGCGCCTTCTTCACCATGCTGTCTGTGTGGGTGGACCAATTCAGTTTGTCCGTGATGTGTACACCGAGGAACTTAAAACTTTCCACCTTCTCCACTACTGTCCCCTCGATGTGGATAGGGGGGTGCTCCCTCTCCTGTTTCCTGAAGTCCACGATCATCTCCTTTGTTTTGTTGACATTGAGTGAGAGATTATTTTCCTGACACCACACTCCGAGGGCCCTCACCTCCTCCCTGTAGGCCGTCTCGTCGTTGTTGGTAATCAAGCCTACCACTGTAGTGTCGTCAGCAAACTTGATGATTGAGTTGGATGTGTGCTTGGCCACGCAGTCATGGGTAAACAGGGAGTACAGGAGAGGGCTGAGAACGCACCCTTGTGAGGCCCCAGTGTTGAGGATCAGCGGGGTGGAGATGTTGTTTCCTACCCTCACCACCTGGGGCCGGCCCATCAGGAAGTCCAGGACCCAGTTGCACAGGGCTGGGTCGAGACCCAGGGTCTCGAGCTTAATGACGAGCTTGGAGGGAACCATGGTGTTAAATGCTGAGCTGTAGTCGATGAACAGCATTCTTACATAAGTATTCCTCTAGTCCAGGTGGGTTAGGGCAGTATGCAGTGTGATTGCGATTGCGTCGTCTGTGGACCTATTGGGACGGTAAGCAAATTGGAGTGGGTCCAGGGTGTCTGGCAAGATGGAGGTGATATGATCCTTGACTAATCTCTCAAAGCACTTCATGATGACGGAAGTGAGTGCTACGGGGCGATAGTCATTTAGCTCAGTTACCTTAGCTTTCTTGGGAACAGGAACAATGGTGGCCCTCTTGAAGCATGTGGGAACAGCAGCCTGGGATAGGGACTGATTGAATATGTCCGTAAACACACCAGCCAGCTGGTTCATGCGCATGCTCTGAGGACACGGCCAGGGATGCCATCTGGGCCGGCAGCCTTGCGAGGGTTAACACATTTAAATGTTTTTCTCACATTGGCTGCGGTGAAGGAGAGCCCGCAGGTTTTGGTAGCAGGCCGTGTCGGTGGCACTGTATTGTCCTCAACGCGAGCAAAGATGTTGTTTAGTTTGTCTGGGAGCAGGACATCATGGTCCGCAACGGGGCTGGTTTTCTTTTTGTAGTCCGTGATTGACTGTAGACCCTGCCACATTCTTGTGTCTGAGCCGTTGAATTGTGACTCTACTTTGTCTCTTTATTGACGCTTAGCTTGTTTGATTGCCTTGCGGAGGGAATAGCTACACTGTTTGTATTCAGTCATGTTTCCGGCAGCCTTACCCTGGTTAAAAGCAGTGGTTCGCGCTTTCACTTTTGCGCGAATGCTGCCATCAATCCACGGTTTCTGGTTGGGGAAGGTTTTAATATTTGCTATGGGTACAACATCACCAATGCACTTGCTAATAAACTCGCTCACCGAATCAGCATATACATCAATGTTGTTGTCAGATGCTGTCCGGAACATATCCCAGTCCACGTGCTCGAAGCAATCTTGCAGCATGGAATCGGATTGGTCGGACCAGCGTTGAACAGACCTGAGAACGGGCGTTTCCTGTTTTAGTTTCTGTTTGTAGGCTGGGAGCAACAAAATGGAGTCATGGTCAGACTTGCCGAATGGTTGTCTAGCAATGATAAACAACCAATTTGACAGAAACAAGATGCACCTGAGCTCAAATTTGAGGTTCATAGCAAAGGGTCTGAATACTCATGTAAACAAGGTGTTTATTTTTTTATAAATGTGCAAAAACTGTCTAAACCTGTTTCCACTTTGTCATTATGGGGTATTCTTTGTAGATTGATGAGGATCATTTTTATTTCATCCATTTTTAACAAGGCTGTAACATATCAAACCGTAGCAACAGTGAAGGGATCTCAATGCTTTCCGAATGTCGGTAAGTTGACATGGAAGCTTAGCGTTGTAGAATATTCACCGTATTCTGTAGTTTCCCACAATCTAAGAATGTTAGAATGTTCCATGAAATACAACCAATGGTTAGGATGTGTAAAGTGGAAATAGGCTGTCTAACTGTCTAACAACAATGCTACCAAATACTAATTGAGTGTATGTAAACTTCTGACCCACTGGGAATGTTATGAAATAAATTCTCTCTACTAATTATTCAGACATTTCACATTCTTAAAATAAAGTGGTGATCCACAGCGCATTTTTACTAGGAATAAATGTCACGGAATTGTGAAAAACGGAGTTTAAATGTATTGGGCTAAGGTGTATGTAAACCTCCGACTTCTACTGTACCTTCTAACAGTAGCCATACACACATGTTGAAAACATTCTCCGGCAAACCTTCTGTGCTTCTTTCTGGGTTGTTGAACAAAAGTGTCTGTCTGACTGACCCCGTGTAACCAGAGATGATATATCCTGTGATAGTGTCTGTCTGTCCCTGTGTAACCAGAGATGATATACCCTGTGATAGTGTCTGTCTGACTCTGTGTAACCAGAGATGATATATCCTGTGATAGTGTCTGTCTGACCCTGTGTAACCAGAGATGATATATCCTGTGATAGTGTCTGTCTGACCCTGTCTGACCAGAGATGATATACCCTGTGATAGTGTCTGTCTGTCTGACCCTGTGTGACCAGAGATGATATATCCTGTGATAGTGTCTGTCTGACTGACCCTGTGTGACCAGAGATGATATACCCTCTGATATTCATGAAGACTTCACTAATTGGGTTTAAGTAATACATACTTTGCTCTTCATCAGGGGTCTCTACCCTTCAACAGTCTCTTCTCAGAGTCCCTTACAGCCCTGTCTGGAACCAAATTAGCTCATAATTGATGCACTTTAAAATGCATTAACTTGCCTTCGTTAGGGTAGCCTACATTCTAATTAACTGCCCCCCTCTCGATACATCGTTCTCCTGCCATCCCACCGCGTCCTCCAAATGTCTGCATACAGTCAGTATTTGTTTTCTATTCCTTAACGGCTTCAGACAACAACATTCATTACATAATCAACTGTTGCTGTTTTCTCATGGCTTTGCTCTCTATCCTCTCCAAACTCTAAAGCTATCACATTCATGGGAGACCTTTATATAGTAGAATATACAACCCGTTTACCCTGTGTGAAAGAGCTGACCTAAACAGCCTATTTAATATGGTGGGAATGGGATGATTACAGACTCTTTAAAATGGAGGTAATGGATGATTACAACCTATTTCATATGGAGGTAATGGATGATTACAGACTCTTTAAAATGGAGGTAATGGATGATTACAACCTCTTTCATGTGGAGGTAATGGATGATTACAGCCCCTTTCATGTGGAGGTAATGGATGATTACAACCTCTTTCATGTGGAGGTAATGGATGATTACAGCCTCTTTCATGTGGAGGTAATGGATGATTACAACCTCTTTCATATGGAGGTAATGGATGATTACAACCTCTTTCATGTGGAGGTAATGGATGATTACAACCTCTTTCATATGGAGGTAATGGATTAATATTTCCTCTTTAATATGGAGGGAATGGATGATTACAAACCTCTTTCATGTGGAGGGATTGGACAACTACATCCTCTTTTAATATGGAGGAAATGGATGATTGCCACTAAAGGTCCGTTGTCATTAATCTAACTAAGGTTTTGGACTGGACTCCATTACGGAACTTAAGTCTGACGGAAGGCCATTTAGGATGAGAGCAGGGCCGGCTTCATGCTCGCTGCAGATGTCGAATGTTGACAGCCTGAACACTTAAACAAGGAAACCCTCCGCCACAGATCAGTGATATGACTCTTCTAAAGCTCATTTGACACAAACTTGCTAGTCTTTATTAGAGAGGAAAGGATGGAGCAGTGTAGACTGTAGTGTATGATGTAGGGATGTGATTTAGACAATACTGTAGACTGTACTGTAGACTAGTCTAGATGGTAGTGCAGACCTTAGTGTATGATGTAGTGTAGACTGTAATGTAGACTAATGTAGACTAATGTAGACTGTAGTGTATGATGTAGTGTAGACTGTACTGTAGACTAATGTAGACTGTAGTGTATGATGTAGTGATGTGATTTAGACAATACTGTAGACTGTACTGTAGACTAATGTAGACTAATGTAGACTGTAGTGTATGATGTAGTGATGTGATTTAGACAATACTATAGACTGTACTGTAGACTAATGTAGACTGTAGTGTATGATGTAGTGATGTGATTTAGACAATACTGTAGACTGTACTGTAGACTAATGTAGACTAATGTAGACTGTAGTGTATGATGTAGTGTAGACTGTACTGTAGACTAATGTAGACTAACGTAGACTGTAGTGTATGATGTAGTGTAGACTGTACTATAGACTAATGTAGACTGTAGTGTATGATGGTTTATCTGTATGTACAGAGTCTGACACATGAGACTCAGAACACTCTGGTTTATCTGTATGTACAGAGTCTGGCACATGAGACTCAGAACACTCTGGTTGTATCTGTATGTACAGAGTCTGACATGAGACTCAGAACACTCTGGTTTATCTGTATGTACAGAGTCTGACACATGAGACTCAGAACACTCTGGTTTATCTGTATGTACAGAGTCTGACACATGAGACTCAGAACACTCTGGTTTATCTGTATGTACAGAGTCTGACACATGAGACTCAGAACACTCTGGTTTATCTGTATGTACAGAGTCTGGCACATGAGACTCAGAACACTCTGGTTTATCTGTATGTACAGAGTCTGACACATGAGACTCAGAACACTCTGGTTTATCTGTATGTACAGAGTCTGGCACATGAGACTCAGAACACTCTGGTTTATCTGTATGTACAGCGTCTGGCACATGAGACTCAGAACACTCTGGTTTATCTGTATGTACAGCGTCTGACACATGAGATTCAGAACACTCTAGTCCATCTTTTTTTTTTTTATCCTCCTAATTCAGGACAAGTAGTTTGAGTCCCTTAGCAGCAGTGGGATCACACTGTTAAACTCTTAAGCAGCAACATTTTTTTCCTCAGAAGAATCTATAAGACATGACGGCTATATGCAACTCTTGTTTTCCTTGGAGGAAACGCTGGGTCAAAGGTCAAATATCCCCAAGACCAGTGGTCACCAACCTTTTCTGAGTCAAGATCCCTTTCTGAGTCAAAATGCAAACTGAGATCTACCGCTCAGATATTTGTGTAAACATGATTTTAAAAGCGTAAGCCTATGCAACATGAACCTATTAAAAACAGTTCTGTAGCAATGAGATTAGTTAATGTATTGGGCCTATAGCCTACTTATCACCTCATATTGGCTTGAGGTAGGCTATTTGATCAGTTGTTGTCTTACTTGTTAGGCAGAGCTGAGTGAGCATACATTTTAAATAATTTTCTTTTTCTTTTTTATTTACTAGGCCTGGATCTGATGGTCAGTCTCAGCAGAGGGATGAGGGGCAGCAGACTGAGAGTCCGCTACTCAGCATCCCTCCGCTCTCCCTTTCCTCCGCTGACACTGACCAAAAAAGACACACCGTCTTCCAGCTGATGGCGAAACTCGAGTCGCACTGCATAATTTCTGCCTCATGCATACATTCAGGTTGTTACTCCTATGACCAGAGAAAGTGAAACTTTCCTCGATATAAAAAAAAAGACCTCAACTTCTCATAACAAATTCAAGCCTAACGCGAGTAGAATGTGTATTTTATGGTTTATAAAAGTGTGGAACTAAGTGTTGAACAGTGCTGAGTAACAACTTAAACTTGAACTCAGTCATAAAAACAGCAACTCTTTGAGGTATTCCTTGACATTCTGTCTCTAGTCGCCAACAGCGCTTGAATCGGTGCACCTACTGGCAACAGCGCTTGAATCGTTGCACCTATCGCCAACAGCACTTGAATCGGTGCACCTACTGGCAACAGCGCTTCAATCGTTGCACCTATCACCAACAGCGCTTGAATCGGTGCACATACTGGCAACAGCGCTTAAATCGTTGCACCTTTTGCCAACAGCGCTTGAATCGTTGCACCTATCGCCAACAGCGCTTGAATCGTTTCACCTACTGGCAACAGCGCTTGAATCGTTGCACCTATCACCAACAGCGCTTGAATCGTTGCACCTATCGCCAACAGCGCTTGAATCGTTGCACCTATCGCCAACAGCGCTTGAATCGTTGCACCTATCACCAACAGCGCTTGAATCGTTGCACCTATCGCCAACAGCGCTTGAATCGTTGCACCTATCACCAACAGCGCTTGAATCGTTGCACCTATCGCCAACAGCGCTTGAATCGTTGCACCTATCGCCAACAGCGCTTGAATCGTTGCACCTACGGGCAACAGGCCCTGAATCGTTGCACCTATCACCAACAGCGCTTGAATCGTTGCACCTATCACCAACAGCGCTTGAATCGTTGCACCTACTGGCAACAGCGCTTGAATCGTTGCACCTATCGCCAACAGCGCTTGAATCGTTGCACCTATCGCCAACAGCGCTTGAATCGTTGCACATACTGGCAACAGCGCTTGAATCGTTGCACCTATCACCAACAGCGCTTGAATCGTTGCACCTATCGCCAACAGCGCTTGAATCGTTGCACCTATCGCCAACAGCGCTTGAATCGTTGCACCTATCGCCAACAGCGCTTGAATCGTTGCACCTATCGCCAACAGGCCTTGAATCGTTGCACCTATCGCCAACAGGCCTTGAATCGTTGCACCTATCGCCAACAGGCCTTGAATCGTTGCACCTATCGCCAACAGGCCTTGAATCGTTGCACCTATCGCCAACAGCGCTTGAATCGTTGCACCTATCGCCAACAGCGCTTGAATCGTTGCACCTATCGCCAACAGCGCTTGAATCGTTGCACCTATCGCCAACAGCGCTTGAGTCGTTGCACCTATCACCAACAGGCCTTGAATCGTTGCACCTATCGCCAACAGGCCTTGAATCGTTGCACCTACCGCCAACAGCACCTATCGCCAATTGACTAGGAATGCCTTTGGAGATGGACTATTTGATCGCGATTGACCGGTTGGTGACTACTGCCATAGAATATGATCCAACAAATCCAATGCAGTGCCTATACAGAACACATATGGATTTGTATTTGCAATCCACACGGAGTGTACAAAACATTAAAGAACAATGGCTATTTCCATGCCAGATTGACCAGGTAAATCCAGGTGAAAGCTATGATCCCTTATTGATGCCACTTGTTAAATCTACTTCAATCAGTGTAGATGAAGGGGAGGAGACACGTTAGAGAAGGATTGTTAAGCCTGGAGACAGCTGAGACATGGATTGTGTGTGTGCCATTCAGAGGTTGAATGGGCAAGACAAAATATTGAAGTGCCTTTGAACAGGGTATGGTAGTAGGTGCCATGCGGTTTGTGTCAAGAACTGCAACACTGCCAGGTTTTTAACGCTCAACAGTTTCCGGTGTGTAATAATTTATGCTTGTGTTTGTAGCTCCAACAGTGCAGTTATATCTAACGAGTATTAACTAACAATTTCACAACAATACACACAAATTGAAGGAATGGAATTAAGAATATGTAAATACATAGACGAGCAATGTCAGAGCGGCATAGACTAAGATACAGTAGAATAGAATACAGTATATACATATGAGATTAGTAATCAAAATATGTAAACATTATTAAAGTGACTAGTGTTCCATTATATAAGTGGCCAGTGATATCAAGTCTATATATTTCGGCAGCAGCCTCTAATGTGTTAGTGATGATTGTTTAACAGTCTGATGACCTTGAGATAGAAGCTGTTTTTCAGTCTCTCGGTCCCAGATTTGATGCATCTGTACTGACCTCGCCTTCTGGATGATAGCAGGGTGAACAGGCAGTGGCTCGGGTGGTTGTTGTCCTTGATTATATTGTTGGCCTTCCTGTGACATTCGGGTGCTGTAGGTGTCCTGGAGGGCAGTAGTTTGCCCCCTGCTGATATGTTGGGCAGACCGCACCACCCTCTGGAGAGCCCTGCGGTTGCAGGAGGTTCAGTTGCCGTACCAGGCGGTGAAACAGCCAGGAAAGACAGGAAAACAACTCAATGCTGAGCTAACTGCTCCCAAGTCATGAATAGTCCTGAAATAGTCCCGAATATCACTGAAATAGTCCCAAATATCACTGAAATAGTCCCAAATGTAACTAAAATAGTCCCAAATATCACTGAAATAGTCTCAAATGCCACCGAAATAGTCCCGAATATCACTGAAATAGACCAAAAGGCCAGTGAAATATCCATTATTTATTCTGTCAGTTCAGGCACTCATCTCTGTCATCATCTTGTCTCTTTAATCCAACATTATTTAGAAATCTCCTTTAATGGACATATAACACACAGGCATTATTAATACCATAGTATGTCAATAACACGGAGCCAGAGTGGCATGTGACGGTGTCACATTGAGAGTAATCGAAAAGGCATCAATCATTTCTTGATGATGTACTGTGTACAGTAGGTTCCTCACCGCAAACACCAGTTAGAGGTCACATAACCCTCTGTCAAGACAATTGATAGAAAAAGAGACTTACATTTTTACACGGCCAATAAATACTGATTTATAGACAATCAAATTGTTGTCTTTTCTCGCAGTGCAAAAAATAACGGTGTTCAGTATCTGAGTTGTTCTGGCAGCTCGTTGCCACACATCACTAACAGGTAGATCTTCCTGAGCTCATCATCTCTCACTCCAATTGCAACATATATACATATTACATAACATATTTAAATTCACCTGGCGTGCGTGTGCGTGTGTGTGTGCGTGTGTGTGTGTGTGTGTGTGCGTGCAATAAGTCAGGACTGAGCACCTCTTCTCAGAGAAGGAAACAAAAACAGATGCTCAGAATGGCAGACTACACAATTTAGAGACCACGCAATTTAAAAACAACACAATTTAGAGGCCACACAATTTAGAGGCCACACAATTTAGAGACCAAACAATTTAGAGACCAAACAATTTAGATCCTACTCAATTTAGAGACCAAACAATTTAGATCCTACTCAATTTAGAGACCACACAATTTAGAAACCAAAACAAATTTAGAGACTACACAATTTAGAGACTACACAATTTAGAGACTACACAATTTAGAGACTACTCAATATAGAGACCTTATACATACAGACTATAAACTGAGAGACCAAAGTTAACTGAGAGACTACACAACTTAGAGACCACACATACTACGGCGAGGAACAATGTAGACTTAGTAACTTCTTGATATTGGTGAATAGCGTAAACAAACTTCTTAATGAGGACAACCTGGTTCAGACTGGAGTAGACCAGCATTTTAGTGAGGACAGCCTGGTTAAGACTGGAGCAGACCACTTTCTTAGTGAGGCCAGCCTGAATCAGACTGGATTAGACCAGCATCTTAGTGAGGACAGTCTGATTCAGACTAGATTAGACCAACATCTTAGTGAGGACAGTCTGATTCAGACTGAAGTCGACCAGCTTCTCAGTGAGGACCACCTGATTCAGACTGGAGTACACCAGCTTCTTATTGAGGACAACCTGATTCAGACTGGAGTAGGCCAGCTTCTTAGTGAGGACAGCCTGATTCAGACTGGAGCAGACCCGCTTCTTATTGAGGACAGCTTGGTTCAGACTGGAGTAGACCAGCATCTTAGTGAGGACAGTCTGATTCAGACTGGACTAGACCAGCGTCTTAGTGAGGCCAGCCTGAATCAGACTGGAGTGGACCAGCTTCTTAGTGAGGACCACCTGATTCAGACTGGTTTAGACCAGATTATTAGTGAGGACAGCCTGATTCAGACTGGAATAGACCAGCTTCTTAGTGAGGACAGCCTGGTTTGATTGGAGTTGACCAGCTTATTATTGAGGACAGCCTGATTTCGACTGGAGTAGACCAGCTTCTTAGTGAGGACAGCCTTATTCAGACTGGAGTAGACCAGCTTCTTAGTGTGGACAGCCTTATTCAGACTGGATTAGACCAGCTTCTTAGTGAGGACAGCCTGATTCAGACTGGAGTACACTAGCTTCTTGGTGAGGACAGCCTGATTCAGACTGGAGTAGGCTAGCTTTTCAGTGAGGAAAGTCTGCTTCAGACTGGAGTAGACCAGCTTCTTAGTGAGGACAGCCTGGTTTGATTGGAGTTAACCAGCTTATTATTGAGGACAGCCTGATTCAGACTGGATTAGACCAGCTTCTTAGTGAGGACAGCCTGATTCAGACTGGTGTAGATAAGCTTCTTAGTGAGGACAGCCTGATTCAGACTGGACTAGACCAGCTTCTTAGTGAGGACAGCCTGATTCAGACTGGAGTAGACCAGCTTCTTAGTGAGGACAGCCTGGTTTGATTGGAGTTAACCAGCTTATTATTGAGGACAGCCTGATTCAGACTGGATTAGACCAGCTTCTTAGTGAGGACAGCCTGATTCAGACTGGTGTAGATAAGCTTCTTAGTGAGGACAGCCTGATTCAGACTGGACTAGACCAGCTTCTTAGTGAGGACAGCCTGATTCAGACTGGAGTAGACCAGCTTCTTAGTGAGGACAGCCTGATTCAGACTGGAGTTGACCAGCTTCTTAGTGAGGACAGCCTGATTCAGACTGGAGTTGACCAGCTTCGTAGTGAGGACAGCCTGATTCAGACTGGAGTAGACCAGCTTCTTAGTGAGGACAGCCTTATTCAGACTGGACTAGACCAGCTTCTTAGTGAGGACAGCCTTATTCAGACTGGAGTAGACCAGCTTCTTAGTGAGGACAATCTGGTTCAGACTGGAGTAGACTGATGTCCCCGTCACAGCAGATCAATCTACGGCCACAGCACAGTACTGTAGAGATGAACACGCAATGGAGTTTATTAGGCATGACGGCGGAGGTGATGCTATAGGGAAACGTCTCTATGTGGTTTCAACTCAGTGGACGGGAAGATTGTGGGTCGTAACTTATAGCCTTTTTAATCTCTGACAACAGAGAGGTCCTTTTAGTGTCCGTTTTCTGTTGTCATTATGGTGTTAGCGGAACTGATTCATACCACATATCAAACATATCTAGTCCGTCTCAATCATTTTTTAGATCTGATATCTACTAGTGTAGCAATTTCATTATTAATTTAAAAAAATTCACCTTCATGCAATAGTATGACCAATTTGGCAACGTCGCCAATACATGGACCTACCTGAGCATGGTCAGTAATATCTTTTCCTGGTAGGCCGTCATAAATAAGAATGTGTTATTAACTGACTTGCCTAGTTAAATAAAGGTTCAATTAAAATGAATAAACCTGAGCATGGTGATCAATAGTTCTAGATGAGCGTGGTGATCAATAGTTATACCTGAGCGTGGTGATCAATAGTTCTAGCTGAGCGTGGTGATCAATAGTTCTAGCTGAGCGTGGTGATCAATAGTTCTAGCTGAGCGTGGTGATCAATAGTTCTAGATGAGCGTGGTGATCAATAGTTCTACATCACTAAAAGATGCCAGGGTTATCTGGTGTCTTTCTGGACTAAAGGAGTTAATCGTCCTTGGCCTTGAAAGTAGGACGTGGAACTATGACGACCAGTGGAAGAATTTGATATTTATTAAAAAGGGACGACGATGATTGTAATGACGCTGTGATGAAATAAACCACTTCATCTGCCTCCATTACTCTGGAATTAATGAATGATGAAGTAGTGTCCTTCACATTTACACTCTGAATGCGTCACCAATGGCACTCTCTCTCTTACGTAGTGCACTACTTTTGACCAGAGGCCATAGAGCTCTGGTCGAAAGTAGTGCACTATGTAGGGAACGGGTTGCGCATTTGGGACACAGGTTGTGTCTTTCTCGTCTGCCCGTTCATTCCCAGATATGTTGATCTCGTGACATTTATTTAAGTTTGGGCTAATGTATTAATTCCGAGATAATTATTCCAATATCCTTTTGTCACTGTTGATATACCTCAGTGTCAGCAGGCAGGGATCGGGCAGGCGCTGAAGAAACGGCTATTTGACATTGTCAGACAGGAAATTGGCACTGAGAGAAACGGCTCACCTTGAAGACGGCCATATGTGGAGAAGATGTAGCGGGGAGAGATTCAGACACCAGACAAATTGTTCTGCGGCTCGTTGTCTCAGTATTGTATGCAGTGATCCTGTTCAGTATTCCTGTTCAGCAACAATTAGCCATCATTGACTCTTGTTTTAGTCCACACAGCTCTCTCTCTCTCTCTCTGTCTCTGTCTCTGTCTCTGTCTCTGTCTCTGTCTCTGTCTCTCTCTCTCTCTCTGTCTCTCTCTCTCTCTCTCTCTCTCTCTCTCTCTCTCTCTCTCTCTCTGTCTCTGTCTCTCTCTCTCTCTCTCTCTCTCTCTCTCTCTCTCTCTCTCTCTCTCTCTCTCTCTCTCGGCATCGGACAGTTGGTACAGTTCTAGACAGTCTTGTATCAATGCCAATTCGGACTTGGTAAAAATGTCCCTATGGATGGTATTTTCAAATAAGGGGTTACCAACTGAGCATAGTTAGAGGTATAGGCATGATGTTTCAGTTGCAATCTTGTATCTATTCTAATTCAAGCCAACCCCATGGTATTTTCTAGTAGGGAGCTACCTGTTGAGCATGTCTTGTTTGTATTAGAATATCCGTCTGATCTGAAATCCTGTTTGATTTTGAAAAATGCTTTTTATTGTAGCTCTTGCTTCTCAAACCAACGTGGACATTCCGGTTATAACTGAATCTTGGCTAAAGAAGTCTATGACGGACTCTGATGTGTATCTGGCTGGTTATAATGTTTCTAGATCAGAATACAGTTGGCAGAAGAGGGTGTGTCGCCTTATGCATAAAGAACAATTGAAATATTTCTGTATCCATCACCACCTCTAGTCACTAAGCAAGTTAAATGTCTAGTCCTAATTGTGGAACTTGGTAAAAATGCCTATCTGATGCATGTGGGAATGTATTGCCCTCCCTCAGCTTCCATATGTGTTCTTAGCAAATTGTCTGACCTGCTGTCTAACTAGTGGTGATAGGGAATCTAGAATGGTTGACGCCAATATCTGATGGGCTGAAAGATATTTGTACTGAGCTAAATGGAACTCAGCTGATAACTAAGCCAACCCCAACTTTAAACACCCTGAAAAATATACTCTGTTAGATATTATTCTAACAAATTCCTCTCTTAATTGTTCAGCCAATGGGATATTTGCCAATGAGTTCAGTGACCATTGTCCCATTGCCTACATAAGAGATGTTAAGCTACCTATATCTCGCTCACGTATTATTACAAAGAGATATTTTAGGAATGTTAATGAGCAAGATGTTTTGGTCTTAGCCGGGATTGAGAGACTGGGGGTTGGGTCAACATTCACTGACTCGGATCAGGCCCTTAATTGTTTTATTTCCCTGTTCAACTATGTTGCAGATAAACATGCGCCTTACTAAAAAACTAAGGGTAAAAGACTGACATCTTGGTTTACACATGAATTGTCTGAGAAATTACAGGGGAACATTTTTTTTTTGCTTGAGCTAAGGCTAGACAGACTGATTCTACGTCTGATTGGCAGTCCTTCAGTCCTTCAGACATTTGAGAAGTAGATGTCTATCCCTGGTTAGAAAAAAAGCTAAATCAACATATTTCTTGAGTTGTGTATCAGAGAGTGGAAAGTGGTATCAACTTCTGGAATGCGGTCAAATCTTTGAAACCAAACTCCACCCCCTCGTTGCCACAGCAGGTTTTAACAGCCTCTGGTCCCAGTCTAGACTACATGGGAAATGTGATGCTTTTAATAACCATTTTTGCTTCAGCTGGCCACCTGTTTGAAAGGATCATCTCTGAAACAAGAGTCAATGTAACAAATAAGCTGGACTTGGGGTGTTGATAAGTCAATGTCTGAGCTCAGCCTTGAAATGTGAGAACAGGGTCCAGGCACCAAAATGATTCGGATGGACCCCGTCCTCCTTGCAGAACATTTTCTGTTTCCAAAAGGTGTCAAAGTTATACACAAAAGTAACTACAACAGAGCTGCATTGCCCCTTCAGGGTGGAGAACACATTTTCTCACATTGCTGTAGATGCCCCAAAAATGTTGATCATGTTTCAGTGCCAACAACATTGTTGCCAAAGGTTTGCCGTATGCTTGAATAATGATTTGAGATTTCACTTTGCAAGACTGTGCATGTCATGATGTTGCCCTGTTGGTGACGTTTATGACCCCCCATAAATGCCTTTCCCCCTTTCCTCTCTCTACTCTACAGATTTGACTCTTGGAAAGCCCTTTGTTAACATAGAGATAGTCTGGTAACATCAAAAGGGTGGGGAAAGGAACCATATTTCGGGTAATCCAACCAGTTGAAAATATCCGTTGGTACTTAAAGAATATGATGTCAGATCAGTTGTCGTCATTAGTGCCGATGATAGGATGACATAAACTGTATCTTGGAAAGTCTACACATTCTAGTTATCAGATTCACATGGAATTGTTGTGCAATTTAAATGTTTAAATATTAAACTATTTGTGAAAAAATGAAATGTAATTTTAGCTTTCTAAATGAGAAAACTGTTTTCATAAGTGAACTATGCTCACTCAGTGGCCCCGCCCATGTGAACAGACATTGGTTGTAAACTATAAAACACGCCCTTCTCTCCACCACTACAAAAGCCCATTGACGAAAGTCAACCTTGTGTTCCCGATGACGTGAGGACGGCTGTCCATACGTTTAAAAGGGCTAATATCAACTACAGAACTAAGCCAACCTCAGCGTGAGCTCTGGTTGCGAATGGTTGAACGACTAAAACTTAACAAAATTAACATTGTGTTCCCGGCGACGTGAGGACTGATGTCCATACGTTTAGAAGGGCGAATAATCAACGTGGAGGTGACGATCGACACGCTAGAAGGTTGAATTCCGACTATACCAGCCAGAATATAGCATGAGATTATAGTATGGCAACTTGGTATCAACTTAAAACTCCTATTCACTAAAGAAGTTATGCATCCTAGACATTGAGTTAGCAGCAGCAGCAGCTGTAAATGTGGGCTAGGAAAGGACGGAAAATCTCTTCAGAAAGACTGGGTACTACAACGTATCCATTCTACCACACGACGACGATAC